>CM022704.1:40688509-41218509 GCA_012295165.1 Asparagus setaceus
AACACATCAAGGTCCTTCGTGGCGGAACACACACAAAGTGTCTGCGCTAACAGTGAGACACATCAGGTGGCTGCGTGGCGAGGCACACGAATGTCTGGCTCGCGGCCGACACATCAAAGTGTCCTTAGTGGCGAGGCACACATAAGTGTCTGCTTGTGGCGAGACACAATCTTCCATATTGGGCTTCTTGAGATTTCGGCGGCGTTGTCCTTCGATCTTCTCATGGTTTAGTCATATTTGAGGTTCTTGGAATTTTTGATGCCTCTGAGATACCCCTCCAAAGTTTTGAGACTCTCTCGTATTTTATCGAAGTGCGGAATACTGAATAAGATCGCATGCTACTTACGTTCGTTGAACTTTGTAGAAGAGGCCCATGTTTTGCTTCAGTTTCTTGAATCACGGCTGCTGCGTCGTGACCATACTTTGGGATCAATAGGCATTTGCATTTGTATTTGGATTGATTGAAATGTCGAAGTCGATTTTGGACTAATCATCTTCATCTTGAAAGTCACCACTTGGGTTATAATTGAAATGCCTTGAGAATCATTGAGAGAAAATACGGTTTTCGAATATCGATTCCGGAAAGCTTCTATATGTAATATCAAGGTGTCCCTTGAAGAAGGCGGGGCAATCTGAAGTGTCTCGCTCAAAGGACGCCCGCAGAATGCAATGCGAGCATGCTTGAGCTTCGGGAGGCGATGTAATGGCACATTTGCATTAGCAATGAGTTACAAAGTGTATTAAAACCACGGTAGGAGAAAGTGCTTGATCGTGAGGAAGAGTGAACCATTGTCTCAAGTTATTGCTTGTATGATAGATATAGGATTTTTGGCAAACCCTCGGCCATCAGCAGTTTGATGAGCCTTTACCAACTACCGTTTGAGTTGGGCTAGCATGTAGATTATCAAGTCCGTTCTACATGTTACGTTGTGCTAAAAGTGAATTCTCTTAGACTTTATGCTACGATATTGAATCACGTAGGGCTCGGTCAATTATCACGGGAATTGATTACGGCTGACATGTGTTAGATGGAACTTATCTCGATAAGGGGCGAGAGATAATATCCCATGCATGAAGGCATAGTTTAGGTGTCATTAGGTAATGACATCTATGCTCTGATATTGAATCACGTATGCTTGATCAATTATCACGGGAATTGATTACCCGGTGTGTTGAGGCGACTTATCTCGATAAGGGGCGAGATAACATCCTATGCATGAAAGCATAGTTTAGGTGTCATTAGGTAATGACATCTATGCTACGATTTTGAATCGTGGCTTGTGGAATTTGTGTTTTCTCTTGGGGTAGCGAACCGTTGTGTCTTCTCTTGGGAAGCGAACCACTTGTGTGTCTTCTCTTGGGTAGCGAACCACTGTTGTGTTTTCTCTTGGGGCTAACGAACCACATTCGGAGTAGACCTCTCATTCATAAAAGGAATCGAGAGGGATTTTGACCGTGGTCCTAGCGTAGGAAGGTTTGACCAAGTGGGAGTGAAAATTAAAAATGATCCTAAGCGTAGGAAGGTTTGATCAAGTGGGAGTGAAAATTAAAAATGATCCTAAGCGTAGGAAGGTTGTCTCGACCTAAGAGTTTCTCAAAGCGTTGGTGTCCACCCGAAACACCCCTAAAATTTGAAGCCGAACTTATACTCGGTCAAAGCAGATTGCGGATACTTAAACATATAATAACGCAATCACAAAGGTACACAATTTAAATTGATAAAAGTGAACCTTTTTTCATTCATATAGTCAAAGTACTTACAATACAAAAGTATTTACAAAAAAAGGGGATACATTAAAGTTCCTCAGGAGCGTGACTTGGATCGGGGGCCAAACCCGGATATGGGGTCGAGGCCGAAGCTTGAGCAGAACATGGGGCCGGAGCAATAGTGGGGAGTCATGCAGGAGAACTTGAGGCTGAGGCGCGTAGCAGGTAGAAGTCGAATGAGGGGACGGCCGAGCTCACGACGACCACTTGGTCCCCCTCCTCTTCGGGCCGGCTCACCCAACTATCATGAGCCGAGGCTGAAGCTTGAGCAGAACTTGGGGACGGAGCGATACTGAGAGTCATAGCAGAACTCAAGACTGGAGGCATGACAGTAGTAGAAGTCAACGAAGGAGACGTCTGAGGCAGACCCGACCACTTGGTCCCCCTCCTCTTCGGGCCGGCTCACCTAACTATCATGAGCCGAGTCCTTGCCTGTTCCTTAAGCCAACTCTTCATCATCCTCATCTCCATTCTTGACCTCGAGAACAAGCCCTCCTCCTCTCCTCTCTATCTCCTGCAAAGCGCTAAGGCAGTTAGCCACTCGGGGAGGATAGTGGAATCAGTCAGGATGAAGCTTGAGATTGGACGGAAGCTGTGCCCTCATGAAGTCGAATCCGACATTACATGCCAGCGCCACCTCTACCTTCCCAAGGGCACCCTAGCGATACTCCTCGACTTATAGCGATAACCTTTCTAGTCCAAATCGTCGAGGTGACGCTGCATCTCCTGTTTTTCCAGATGAGATGACTCATAATGTCGCTCGAACTCTTGCCTTAGCTTCTCGTGAGCAACCTACTCCTCATTCAATTGATCCCTTAGATCCTCAGCATTTTGACGAGCTAGTCGAGCCCGCTCATAAGTGTCAACTATTTCTCGCTTCTCGGTCTCGACCTCTTCTGTCAGATACTTTATTTTGTCATCTCACTCGTGAAGTTCGTGATCGAGATGACTGAGGTCTTCTTGGAGCTTATTGATTTGGGACGACTTATGGCTGGTTGTACCAAGCAGGCCCTTAATTTTGTCATCCTGCAACTCCAACTGCCTTACCCACTCACTCTGGCTTCTCCTCTAGGACACCAACTTGTCCTCCCTGGCAGCCAACTTCTGATCAGCCACCTCTCGAGCCACCTTCTGAGCTTCCAATTCTTCTTGAAGTTTGAGGTAGAGGTCTCGTACATGATCAAATCGAGCATACAGTTCCTGCTCTACCTAGCCCCACGAAGCATGTAGCTCTTGAGGGTCTGATGGAGGCCATAATCCGGCATGGCCGAGAGGATTTTGTTGTCACGAGGCAGCGTGAACTACTCCAGAGCCCTGGCCTAAGTCATCCTCAATTCCAAGACCGACTATCTTCTATCAAGACGTCGCCTAGGAACAAATCGATGCTCCTCTGAAGGCTCCGTATCGTACTGAGGGCCGACCTCAGGCGACCCTAATGAAAGCATCCACAACTCGCCCCATACCTCTAGAGGGAGTTCATTGATGTGATGGAGGAAGGGCCACCCAAACCTCTCTCCCTGAGTAGGAGGCACCTCTTTAGCAGCCAGCTCCTTGCCCTGTCGATGAGCCGACTCGGCAAGCACGGCAGGGGCTGCCTCCCTCTCCACTTGATCCTCGAACCCATCGGGCTTGGCCGTGATGATCTCGGTCCCCTTTTCTCTTGTAGGGGACTCATCACCGACAACAACGACATCCAAATGCATGGCTCGAGTAGCCTCTTGGGTGGGGACGGCAGAAGCGTCGCCTTCTGTAGCTTCCTGGGAGAGTGGGGTCTCACCTGGCGGCTGACTCACCACACCCCTCTATGCTGAAGAGGGTGTATCCGCCTCCATCGTAGCTCTAGCCTTCTCTTTCGGAGCTTCAGCACTCCTAAAGGGGCCTCGACTACCCACCTTTCTTAGTCTTCTTTTCTTCTCGGACCTCTTGGCCTTGGCGGGTAGTAGAACTCTGCCTAGCCGCATTCGCCGCAATCTCGGCCGCATTCGCCGCAATCTCCTCAGCCTCATATTGGGCCAAATCAGACCGCAGGCACTTCTAGGGCCTTACTGGGGGTCCCGCCTGAGATGATTCAGGCTCCTCCCGTTGTAGTGCCAATACTGCTGCTCGAGCTTTATCCTCTTCGGTCGGTGGAGTTCCGGAATGACTGAGGAGTCGAATAAGTTCTCGCTCTGTCGAGACCCAGCGTAGGCTCAGATCTTGTCTAGCCCGCGTTTCTCCTCTTTCGAGAGCAAACCCAGCCTCAAAACTTCCTTATTGATCTCAGGCCAGGCTGAACATGGCAAGATTGCGTTGGTACCGAACACCCACATGAATTTCACTTTTCAGCCCTTGTTCGACTCGGGAGGGTTGGAAATCACCTTGAAACCATCCAAGTTCTGGAAATAAAAGTGGCCCTCAGCCTTGCCGACCTTGATGCTGATCAGATAGCCAAGGATCCTCTGAGTCGACTCGACTCCTACCCGATGGCAGATGACAACGAACCCCACCAGCGTAGCTATGGAGTTCGGTTTGATCTGGGATGGCGAGACCCCCAAAGCTTTGAAAGTTCAGTGGAGGAAAGGATGAATCAGAAGGTACAAACCATACTCCAAGTGTTTGATATACACTGGAGCGATGTTGCCACCGTGATCATACACAGCCTGCGTCTTCTCCGGTGCCGACAGAGTGAACGCTCAGGGAATGTCAAATCTATCATAATATGCCTCAAGCATCATCGAATGCACCTTAGAGTGGAATTTTTGGAGCAGATTGATCCGAGTTTCGTTCCGAGCAGTGGCGGCAGAAGCTGAAGATGCCATTGATTGCAGTTAAAAGAACTGAAGATGATTGAAAATCGCTCAGAGAACTGTCAAGAAAACTCTAGGGTTTTGAAAGTAAGTAAACTAACCCCTTGAAAGAACAGATGTATATATAGGCAAAGAAGTCAACACGTGGCGCGATCTGAACGGTAGACTCAATTATCAAAGAATGGCTGAAAGGACTCTCAAAAATTGAGGCGACCGCTCAGTAACGAAAGCACCATTCACTTTAACTAGTACGCAATCTCCGTTCAGGAATAGAGGCGACGCCGGCGCATGATCTTTTCTGACATCAGAACGTCTCGTCTGCAGCGACCCATCAATGACCCCTCATAAATACGCCTCAAAACCTGACAGGCAACAGTTCAATTTCACTAGGACTCGGCCACCCGAGTTTGAGCGAAAGTGGGCAGTGTTGTGCTGTAGAAATAAGTAAGCGTTAATCCCATTCAGCTAGCTGACATGTGTCTCAAGTAGACTACACACCAACTCGACCCGGACACACTGACTTCTCATCTCCCTCGAAGGCCGAGACGAAAGGTGTCACTTCTCGTCTCCCTCAAAGGCTGAGATGAAAGGCGGTACTCCTCGCACTTATAATATGATAGCCAGTCATTGTCACATTAAATGCGGAGCCATCATTACTCCACCGTCGAAGCCTTAATGACTCATCGGACCGCATCAGCACCTTAAGCTCTCTGTCATCGTCGCGTTAATCATAATGTGACTCGGACTCTCTGATATTGACACCTGTAAAAGTATCAGCTGACTAAGCCGACTGCATGTACTCGGCCAAAATTACCCGAATGCCCCTATCATTTCGGTATAAATAGGCACATTTGCCTACTGACCAAAGGTACGCAATTTCTGCACACTTAGAGAGAACTATATCAGTTCCTTTATATTACCTCCACTTAAGATCAACACTGAATTGATCGTCGGAGGAATCACCGGGAACCCAACTCCGGTCATCTAACGTGTTGTATATGTGCAGGACTCTTTTCCTATCAGGGGATCAGCCATCAAAGGAGATCAATGGACCCTAAGCTCTGCAAAATCAGCCCTAAATTCAGCTGTTAAGTATCTGACATCAACACCATCAAATATGATAAAGCTTCATTGCCTGTGATACTTAATCATGAACTGTGACATATCTTACTAAATTGTGATATATGACCATTATGCAGAAAGAAGATTGTTTATACTGTTAAACACAATAACATAAATAGAAATGAGATTTCGTAACTTATGATTCAATTATATTCTAAAACTTTCATTGATATACAAGATGATAGATCTTGAAGCTTGTCATAAGGAGTCCGAAAATGTAAGGGCAGAACTTGCTGCTCAATTTGTATGTGAAGGCCGGGAAATGAAGATGAACCAAGGAAATCAGATGAGCATGATGTTGAATACCTGCTGTATTTTGAGGGTAATGCTGTATTTTGGGAGTTATGATGATGTTTCTTGAGATCTAAGATTAATCTGTCTTTTGTGAATGTGGGAGACTTATGATGACAATGACTATAATACGATTTTTTTAGAATATACGTAATATGATTTTTAATCGATCTAAGGTGTGCATTTTCAGTTCGACTAAGCTTGTTGTAGGGCTAACTTTTAATAAGGACAATATTAAGAAAAAAATAAGACGAAAAAAATGAAGGAGATTTATAAATGAGAAGTCTCAAATTTTAGCAATAATATGGAGGTAATCAATTTCATTTCCCTCTAAAAAATCTCCTCACCGCCATTAATGCAATACTTTATTTTGATCTTTTCTTCTAATTTCAATTCTTTTTCTTATAATTGTCAAATCCAATTAGTTGTCAGAAACGGAATAAGACAAAAAAAAAAAAAAGTTGATCAAATACGGGTAAATGAGGGATTTTTCAAAATATATACTCAGTGTATACTTTTGTGAGTTTTTCTTTTTTTTTTGAGGGAATCAGTGTTTAGCATGAAAACTTAACCAAGGTGGGAATGCTCATTTTATTAAACTCAGGTTGTTAGATACAATTTTCCTAAAATTAAAAATGTGATGGTTTTAGACGGTACATTACACTACTTTGAAGAATCAATAACAATTGTTGGATAATGTTGGGGTCCTTGCAAGGAGCTCTTTCTCTAAGGCAAGGTCTTTCTTTTTTAGTCTTTCTTCTTTACCTTAATGTTCCTATGTGTAAATAAATAAAGATGCGAGAATGCAAGGTGGAGGCAAAGTCAAGTCATGATAAAACACTCACTTTACGCCAATGGATAAGCTCAGGTCAAGAAGATCCGTTAAGAAACCCATGGTTACACGAACATTGCTTTTGTACATGAATAAAACGAATTTGTTTGTATTTTTCAACATATATTCATCTAAATTTGATACTAATGCTTTTGTAGTTGATTACGAAAGTTTTAGTCCACCTAGTTAATGAAAACAAAACAAAACAAAAAGAAAAAGAAAGTAACATTTTTTTTCTGAGAAGGGTTTTCGTGATTACAAAAGGATAAGAAAAGAATAGTATAGAAGGGCCCATCTACAATTGAGCTATAGTACAAGGGGTTTATCCGCAATGAACTCTTTTTTATATACTATAATGGGCACTAGCAACCCACTGAAACTAGGCTATGAGTGAACCTCATCTAGTTTTGATGTCCTATTATGGCTGAGAAAAATTAGGCTAAGTCTAGCCCAGTTTTTCTTAGCTTAAATTTGAACCTAAAACTAAGTTAGAATCAGTCCACTTTGGCCAGTCCTGACATGATCAAAGAAAAACCAGGTTTGGCTTAGTTTTCATTCGGTTTTTAAATAGAGTCTAAGGATGTGTTTGGCAACTCCACAAAGTCTATTTCAGTTGATACAATCTTTGTCCAAAATCTTAGCTCCTATTTAGCAATATCTCAAAATGGGACTAGGTTTTCGTTGATACAAAGCTTGTTTTAGTTGATACAATCTTGGTCCACAAAGCCTCTCTCACTCTATTGCACCTTCTGTA
Organism: Asparagus setaceus; assembly: GCA_012295165.1. Taxonomy (NCBI): domain Eukaryota; kingdom Viridiplantae; phylum Streptophyta; class Magnoliopsida; order Asparagales; family Asparagaceae; genus Asparagus; species Asparagus setaceus. Next base: position 40,696,062 of record CM022704.1, read on the forward strand.
TGTGAGGGCGTTTGGGTGTTTATTTTTAATTAAACTAGCTTATAAACTTACCTAAATAAGCTTTGACCAAATAAATTACTATTTTATCCAATCAATTTTATTCAATTATTGCCATGAACAACAAAATCGGCAAAAGCTAACGTAGCTTAAAATTTGATTGGTCAATTATCTGAGATCTTTGTAGTCTTCACATTTCTTTTGTAAAGTACCCTCTATAGTCCCCGCGGGGCACCCTACCGGTGCGTCGCTAAAAATTTAGTGAAGTTCAGTCTCACACAAAATCTAGTTAGCCGTTAGAGTGGCAGTATATTGCATCGATAATATGTTTTTCAACTTCATCAAATAATTATTTAAAGAGTTGATTTCTACAGACTGCATATATAGAAAAATGAAATGTTAACTTATGCACATTATTTCTCTAGGTTTGGCCACAATAAAAGCGGCCGCACAAGATCACGGATGGATTTTTCCCCTCCTTAATTTATTTATTTTGGGAGGAAAAGGACGCGAAACTCGAGAACGGATTAGTTTGGTGCAGTTGGCAGAGGCCGAATCCCTAGCGCGACGGCAAAACAAATCTTATACCCGAATAAACATCGTGTTCCTTCTCTTCAGCTCACATGGAACTAGGGATGAGCATGATGTTGAATACCACGTATTTTGAGGGTAATGTCAGATTTTGGGAGTTATGATGATGTTTCTTGAGATCTAAGATTAATCTGTCTTTGTGAATGTGGGAGACTTATGATGACAATGACTATAATAACGATTTTTTAGAATATAATGTAATATGATTTTTAATCGATCTAAGGTGTGCATTTTCATTCGACTAAGCTTGTTGTAGGGCTAACTTTTAATAAGGACAATATTAAGAAAAAAATAAGACGAAAAAATGAAGGAGATTTATAAATGAGAAGTCTCAAATTTTAGCAATAATATGGAGGTAATCAATTTCATTTCCCTCTAAAAAATCTCCTCACCGCCATTAATGCAATACTTTATTTTGATCTTTTCTTCTAATTTCAATTCTTTTTCTTATAATTGTCAAATCCAATTAGTTGTCAGAAACGGAATAAGACAAAAAAAAAAAAAAGTTGATCAAATACGGGTAAATGAGGGATTTTTCAAAAATATATACTCAGTGTATACTTTTGTGAGTTTTTCTTTTTTTTTTTTTGGGGTCAGTGTTTAGCATGAAAACTTAACCAAGGTGGGAATGCTCATTTTATTAAACTCAGGTTGTTAGATACAATTTTCCCTAAAATTAAAAATGTGATGGTTTTAGACGGTACATTACACTACTTTGAAGAATCAATAACAATTGTTGGATAATGTTGGGGTCCTTGCAAGGGAGCTCTTTCTCTAAGGCAAGGTCTTTCTTTTTTTAGTCTTTCTTCTTTACCTTAATGTTCCTATGTGTAAATAAATAAAGATGCGAGAATGCAAGGTGGAGGCAAAGTCAAGTCATGATAAAACACTCACTTTACGCCAATGGATAAGCTCAGGTCAAGAAGATCCGTTAAGAAACCCATGGTTACACGAACATTGCTTTTGTACATGAATAAAACGAATTTGTTTGTATTTTTCAACATATATTCATCTAAATTTGATACTAATGCTTTTGTAGTTGATTACGAAAGTTTTTAGTCCACCTAGTTAATGAAAACAAAACAAAACAAAAAGAAAAAAGAAAAAAGAAAGTAACATTTTTTTTTCTGAGAAGGGTTTTCGTGATTACAAAAGGATAAGAAAAGAATAGTATAGAAGGGCCCATCTACAATTGAGCTATAGTACAAGGGGTTTATCCGCAATGAACTCTTTTTTATATACTATAATGGGCACTAGCAACCCACTGAAACTAGGCTATGAGTGAACCTCATCTAGTTTTGATGTCCTATTATGGCTGAGAAAAATTAGGCTAAGTCTAGCCCAGTTTTTCTTAGCTTAAAATTTGAACCTAAAACTAAGTTAGAATCAGTCCACTTTGGCCAGTCCGACATGATCAAAGAAAACCAGTTTGGCTTAGTTTTCATTAGGTTTTAAATAGAGTCTAAGGATGTGTTTGGCAACTCCACAAAGTCTATTTCAGTTGATACAATCTTTGTCCAAAATCTTAGCTCCTATTTAGCAATATCTCAAAATGGGACTAGGTTTTCGTTGATACAAAGCTTGTTTTAGTTGATACAATCTTGGTCCACAAAGCCTCTCTCACTCTATTGCACCTTCTGTATGTGAGGGCGTTTGGGTGTTTATTTTTTAATTAAACTAGCTTATAAACTTACCTAAATAAGCTAGCTTTGACCAAATAAATTACTATTTTATCCAATCAATTTTTATTCAATTATTGCCATGAACAACAAAAATCGGCAAAAGCTAACGTAGCTTAAAATTTGATTGGTCAATTATCTGAGATCTTTGTAGTCTTCACATTTCTTTTGTAAAGTACCCTCTATAGTCCCCCCCCCCCGCGGGGGGCACCCTACCGGTGCGTCGCTAAAAATTTAGTGAAGTTCAGTCTCACACAAAATCTAGTTAGCCGTTAGAGTGGCAGTATATTGCATCGATAATATGTTTTTTCAACTTCATCAAATAATTATTTAAAGAGTTGATTTCTACAGACTGCATATATAGAAAAATGAAATGTTAACTTATGCACATTATTTCTCTAGGTTTGGCCACAATAAAAGCGGCCGCACAAGATCACGGATGGATTTTTTTCCCCCTCCTTAATTTATTTATTTTGGGAGGAAAAGGACGCGAAACTCGAGAACGGATTAGTTTGGTGCAGTTGGAGGCAGAGGCCGAATCCCTAGCGCGACGGCAAAACAAATCTTATACCCGAATAAACATCGTGTTCCTTCTCTTCAGCTCACATGGAACTAGGGGTGAGCATAGTTTGGTTCAAACTGAACAAACCGACCGAACCGGCCGCCAGATTCGGGGTTTGTAGAGATTAGCCTGGCCGGTTTGAAGTTTTTTCAACCCGAACCGCCCGAACCGACCGAATTATGTTACCCATTCTAATCACTATCCGCATCCACTTAAACCCGACCCGTCATAGTTCATATAGAATTGCTTCACAGTAGTCTAATATCTTTTTCTCTCACGCAACCTAATGGCGACAAAATATCCCGACAACGATGTCCTCTCTAATTCTAGGGCTTCTCATCATTTCTAGTTCTCTACCTCTCTATTTTCTATTCGCTTCTTCTACTTTCGACCAATCCATTTTGAAGGTAAGAAACTTAAACCCTAATGTTGATTCTAATATTTTCTTGATTTTTCTCCTCGATTGACGCACATAGTGCAAGAGAATTGTACCCAAGTGAAAACCGAACAAACTGACCCGAACCGAACCGAACCAACTTGAATCGGTTCGGTTCGGTTTTGAATGATAGGCAATTCGGTTCGGTTTGACAAAATTTGGCCAAAACCGAACTGACCGACCAATTGCACAGCCCTACATGGAACCAATTTGTGCCAGTTTAAAGTGGCATTTTGCATATTAGTCCACCTCAATTATCCTTCTTCCATGTTAATCTTTGTCCCTAGACTAGGTGATGAAGCCAGAACTCATGGAGCATGGAATAACGGGGTCTGTCAGGTCTGACTTAACTTATAAATAAGTATAATATTTATAAACCCTGTAAAATAATTGCTTAATACATTTAAATTCAAAAAAAAGTCATTTTATATTGACCATCAACGAGTTTTTGTATTTTGGAATTTTTGTACAATCAACTGATTATCAATCGCCTTAAACACATCTATCTCGATAAAAGTTGTTTTTTCAGTCATATTATTTGTTGGGCGGGCTAATTAGGATTAGAGGGGAGATATTAGACTAACACTAGGGGCAATAATAAGGCTAAGTCTCAAACTAGCATAATAATATAATATATAGGATATGTAGAGTCCAAAAGATAATTTAAGTGAGAAGTTTGTCCATCCCTTGCGTAATGTGCCACCAGAGTCTAGACTCAATAAAAACTTCTACTCATGCAAATCAAGCTAAACACAATCCGAACATGGAAATGAAGGGCTAGCACAAGTCAATTTGCCTATGCTTGTTTACTAATCGAGCAAGCCCATACTCCATTTCACTCAAAATCAGACGCTTATGCAAATTAAATAAGAAATATATACACATATGAGAATACATAACAAATCTATTGATTTATATATTATATATTAAGAAAAGTTCACCTTTTGATCATTTTGAGCTACATTTTCAAAATCTTGAAAATGCTCTTACATCTAAAAAAGTAATTATAAATGCTCTCATATTTTAAAAAAACCAACAAAAATGTCCACACACTTGACAAAATCAAAAGAAATGTTCGGACACTTGGAAAAAATCACAGAAATTCCCTTAAACTTGGAAATTTCCCAAAAAAAAAACAGACGAAAGTATACTCAAAATCATATCTATTCATTTTCTTTGATAATTTGATTACAACACTCATCCCATATTTTGTGCATGCATGCATCACGTGCATTGAGTACTAGTATCTTTAAAGCAAAGAATATTGAAAAATATATAAGTCATACGATCTAGAAATGTTTGCATAAAATAAAATTTATCGAAACAAAAAGTCACCGGTGTGTTAAATATAATTTGAAAATTGTAAGATTATATATCAGAATCACTAAAATTCGCTGCGGATCTACTTGTCTAAGACCCAAAAACATTAACTTTTGACTGATGCATATATCTGATCATCCGCGTGTTAAATCCATTCCTACAAAAAATTTTAAAAAATCATACTGATATTCAAACATTTATCATAGGATATGATTAATTCATGTTTGCATTTGTATCCTATCAATTACACGTGAAGATATATTCACGGATTTTTATATTTTGATCTCTATTAGCATTTAGTAACATATATTCTCTTGATATCCTATCTTCTCTTTTAGGTAGCATATAATCTTGTATTAGGTAGTATACTCTCTACTTTATTTTCTACCTCTATTAGGTATTTTCTATATTAAGTCTTCATCTTGTATAAATGCATGTCATCATGCTCATATGAAATATCAAACCTTCTTCTTTACTTATCATGGTATCAGAGCCGTCTCCTTTTTCCTAGAAAGAATTCCTAACTTTTTCCTCAATCTTGGGGCCACTGAGGGCTTCTCCACTCTTCCCCTCGGCGGCTTCGACCTTGGCATTCGACAATATCAACCTCTCCTCATCATCATCCTCGCCAACCACTCTTGCTGGATCTTCGATGAGGAACACATTCCCTCCATTTGCAAACCCCATCAACCACACTCGCTGCAACCTTAGCTGCAAGATACAAACAAAAGAATGGTTATTTTGCGGGCAACCGCCATCAGATCCTACTCTCCGCACACCGATGACCCAAATCCACACCGGCCTCCTTTCGCAACCGCAGATTCGCGCTCTCGCGACCAATGTTCTGGACCTCCAATCACCGCTGTAACACCCACTGTCAGCAACCCTACATCACAACTCGTAGATTCTCCATTCACTGACGGCCTAGATCTGATCACTACCTCTCCTCTTGCGACCGTATGTTCTGACCTCTCGCAACCACTATGCGTGACATCCGATCGATGTTGTTAGATTCCACTCTCCACTCATTGACAGCCCGAATCTGGTCACCATCACTACTCTCGCGACCACAGGTCTTGCCCGTGTCTGACCTCTGATCACCGTTGCAATACCACCACCTCCTCAATCACTTGTGCTCGCTACTCATTGTCATCACTTTCAGCTTATCTTATCCAAACTCTTAGTTCTCAATCTACCATGAATTTGACGTGTGAGGGGTGGTGTTAAAGATAGTAACATATATTCTCTTGATATCCTATCTTCTCTTTTAGGTAGCATTTAATCTTGTATTATGTAGTATATTTTCTATTTTATTTTTTTACCTCTATTGGGATTTTTCTTATTAATCCTAATGTATGCCATCATCCTCATATGAAATATCAAGCCTTCTTCTTTAATTATCAAAGGCTAAAAGGCCAAATTGGTCCTTGTACTAGAGCCTCATACTCAAATTAGTCCTTGCATTTCTTTTTTTCTCAACTTAGTCCTGTACCCCTTGTTAGATGTCAAGTTAATCCTTTTTTAACTTCCGTTAAAACTTCTACTTAAAAAACTTGAAAGGACAATACTACCATTAACCCTGAAAATTAGATATATGTTGATTTATTTCTTGTCCCTAAGAGCGTGTATGCCCATAAAAATTTAACTATGACTTAATAAGCTTCAATTTGATTGGATAAGAATTTTGTTTAGGGCTCTATTAGATCGGACTATGGTTCGTTTACACTGCCATAAGGATGGAAATTTGTTTTTGATTTGATCGCTCCAGTCTTGAGTAGGGTCGACGGAAGCAGACATCTCCGGCGAGGCGGTGGGTCATGATTATAATGATTCTTCAATTTGATTGCACAAAAAAAGTTATTTTCATCTAGCTCACGTCGCGGGTGCTCCGCTGGTCAGAGGACGAATCAACAAACACATTATTTGAGCATATGAACAAGATGTTTTTTATAAAACACGAAGGAGAAATTTTTCTTTTCTTTTTTCATTTGTTATGTGCTTTTTCCTGTTGGAATCTGCAACTATGTAGCTGCAACTTTCGTATTGATATTTTACTTCTAAAGTCAATACATATTCTGTAAAAAAAATTTGTGTTGCTTTTTATTTTTTGATGGTAATTGTTGTGTTGTTCTCATAATTATTTGCTCGATTATGCATTATATTAATCATTTTGGTTGTGTTATCTGTAATATGAGATTGATGTATCCCAGTTGCAATAGCTCTTTTCTTGGATATTTTTCCTTTCGACTTTAGTGGATATTTTCATTTTCTTGATGATGGAATTGCTCAGCTTCATTTTTCAGTTTGCATTGGTTGCAACAATGTGCAGAATGAGTATCTTGACTTTTCTCTTTGATATTGTATTAGTATATGGACATGTTTTAAGTCCCTACATTAGTTTGATGGATAAAGTAATTTGCAAAATGAAGCACCTCAGAACACTGCTATATTCATTTTAGTGGCTAGTGACAATCAAGTTTTTAATTTGTTGTGTGAGAAATCAATTTTATTTAAGATATGAAGAACAAAGTTAGGTGATGCCTTTCATTTGAACTCGGCTTCTGTAAAATTCGTAACATTCATTCATTTTCATGACGTAAATAAATATTTTAATAAAGTACAAGGACTTCTATTATATCCATGAGGGTAATAGAGTCATAAATGAAAAGTTAACACCCAAATTCTAACGGATGTTGAAAAAGGACTTAATTTGTAACTAATATGTGGTATAGGGACCAAGTTGAGAAAAAAAAGAAGTGCAAGGACCGATTTGAGTATGAAGCCCTAGTACAGGGACCAAATTTGCCTTTTAGCCATTATCAAACATAAGGTTACATGCAAATTTTATTTTGTAAAGGGCTAACATACAATAACCAAAAGGCCTAATATGTAAGGAATATGTAATTTTAAACTTTGGACGTCAGAAGCTTCCACGTGAAAGAAACCAGAACAGGGGTCCAACTACGACGTTAAATGTCGGCCATATGGATGACTGACCACCAAATAACTGAAGGAGGCAGCAGAAAATTTTGCAAGTTGTCCCCACTCTCAATTTCAAATTAGTTATTTGTTTATTGTTATACTCTCCGTATGACCAATTTTCCGTAGAATTTGTTTCCTGGAGCACTTGGACTAGTAAATGCATTTACAAAATTATACAGTTTTTGCTTTTACTGTTAGAGCACTCAAATTAAGGTAAAAACTAATATTTTAATTTTTTTAATAACCTAGTCCACAATCAAACCTCCAAGGTAGTATATGGAACCTCTCAATTGTCTGAGAACCAAGAATTACAAATGCTTTAATTATATGACAACTCTTATTCAGACTTGCTCACTAATTTAAATATGCAAATTTCAACAAAAATATAATATTGGTTGAATTAATAAATTAAGTTTAATCATAATTAGACTCGACTTGGTTCCTATTCAAGTCAAATCCTACATGCAATGACTCAGTCGAATTTGAGCTTGACTCTGAATAGATGTAGGACTGCCAAGGGGTTAGAGAAGTTTGACTCATGATCTGTTTGATAAAATGTTCTTGTTATATCCTAAAAATTACAAGTTTGATATGCCTTTAAAAGTCGGTCACGTGTCAGTCGGATGGGTCAGGTCATGTGACCAAAAGACCCCACCCGAATATAGATACAGCCCAATCAACCAAGCCGACCCCTCCAATAGTCCAAGTCTGAGTCAAAAGGCGCCTTCAGGTTGGAATCCATCAGAGAGAGTCTGAGTCCGAGTCGAAAGGCGTCTTCAGTCAGACTCCATTAGAGAGTATTAGTCCCAAGGCAAGGAAAGGAATGTCCGGCAGCCTCGTCAACATTGCTGGCATTAAGTGTGTGGCCAGACGTTATGATGACTCCTCGGATGGTACCCATAACTCTGCTACCTAGTCGTCATCGCATGAAATGCATGACCAAACGCTATAATGACTCCTTGGATGGTGCTCACACTTTGCCTTAATGTCACTATCACATTAAATGTGACGAGAACGACTCCTCAGGATTCGTCATACTGATTGTTGACACGTGTAAAGCGGAAGTAAAAACTTCAACTCTGCCTATCGGGTCAAATTACCAATTTGTCCCCACATTCTCCTATAAATAGATGCTACCCCCGCCATTCTAAAGGTTGGACTATCTAAATCGTAAATTAGATTCAGTATTTCTCTTCATACTATTTTTATCATTCACTAACTTAAGCGTTGGAGGGCACGCTGGAAAAATCTCCTCCGAGACCTCTAACGTCCGCCTATCAGGTCGAATTACCAATTTGCCCCCAAATCTTTTCCTAACACTACCCTACTTATAAATTAACTTTCACACATAAATAGTTTGCCACCCACCGTAGGGCCACTTTCTTTCTCTTGAGAAAATGACTGACGCTAATCATTATCAGATTCCCAGCTTACATACTCTTGAAGAATCTTCTAGCGCCGACTATGTCACTAGGGCCCAACTATGAGTCTTCCTAGAGGTTAGCACAATCGATCCAATAGTAGTTCGCTTCATTTACAAGCAAACTCCTAGTGGTTTCCCTCATCTTCAACCTCCTCCATCACCTATCACCCGGCTCCCAGAGGAGTAATCCCAGCCGCAGGGAGATGAAGAGCAGGCCATGGAGACCACTCCTCAACCACCACAGCATCAAGCATATTTTACTGTCAATCCTCGGCATCAGGACACTACGTGCGAAATCTCGAGCCGTGATCCTAGTCACGATCCACGGGCAACGTCGCAAGGGATGATGTATACATATGCAACCCAGACCCTGGCAACTCGGCAAACCCTTCTGCGGGCAACTGGACTGTTAGTTATGATTGAACTTTTAACATGGTGGCTGACATCATTAGAGGAAATACTCCCCTCTCTGACAAAATCATGAACGCTCTATGCCCCAAGTTTAAAATATCGCATATTGAGAAATACAAAGGCGAAGGCGACTCGGCTAACCATGCACAAAACTCTTGGACTTTATGTGCATGCAACATGTGACGGTCTCCAGAGAAAATGGCAGCGGAGCTAAAGTAGTGTTGCACAGCGTAGAGAAACACATCTTTGAGTACACAATCGCCTTCTCTTTCTCGACCTCAAATAATGAAGCTAAATATGAAGCTCTTTTGACTTGCCTCAGAGTCATCCTAGCTGCTAAACTAGAGTCTATTTTTATAATAGCCGACTCTCAACTTGTCATCTACTAGGTGTGATGAGAATATGAAGTAAAAGACACCAGAATGGTGAAGTATCTAGGGAAGGTCAAAGAACTATTAGGCAAGTTGAAGGATTTCAGAATTAAATAGGTCCCAAGTGCCCACAACGCTTGTTCGGTCGCTCTTTCCAAGCTCAGCTCCTCAAGCTCAAGGGCAGGAAGGGGACCAATATACACGGATACCTTCAAACAGCCCAACATTTCTGAAATAATGGTAAACTCGGTCATTTAAGTAGGCCAACAGTTGGGGTCATGCCGGATGGATCCACTCATCTAGTATCTGACAAAGGGGACTCTGCCAGAAGAATGAGTAGAAGCAAGGAGCTTATAGAGAAATACCTTAAAATATCTCATGATTGGAGATCAACTCAACTGGCTCTCTTACACAAGTAGCAGCATGGGGCCCTATCTTCGGTGCCTCTGACTGGAAGAGTCAAACTATGTCCTAAGAGAAATCCACGAAGAAAAACCACATAGGGGCCAGAACCTTAGCACATAAGGTCATCAGATAGGGCTATTACTGGCTGACCACTCTGGCCGAGTCAAAAAAGATCACAACTTGGTGCAAAAGCCTGCCAACTCTTCTTAAACATCCCACGAGCTCTGACAACCGAGCTCACCCCTATAATCAATCCAATTTCTTTTGCTCAATGGGGATTAGATTTACTGGGGTCATTCCCAATGGTAGCTGGACAATGGAAGTTCTTGGTAGTGGCTATAGACTATTTTATCACGAGGATAGATGCGGAGCCACTGGCGAGAATTAGAGAAAAAGATATCCCAACTTTGTCTAAAAATCAATCATTAGTAGATTTGGAGTGCCAATGGCCATCATAATTGACAACGGCACATAATTCGATAAGAAAGGGTTTGCAACTTTTGTGAAGAATGGAAGATCCGACTCAAATTCACATCAGTAGCATACCCTAAATGTAACGGTTTAGCAGGAGCAGCAAATAAATGCATACTGTAAGCGCTGAAGAAGAGAGTGGGCCAAGCAAAAGGAACCTGGGTCGATGAGCTCCCTAGTATTTTATGGTCATATAGAACAACTCATAAGAACTCCACAGGGGAATACTGTTCTGACTGACGTACTGAGTGGAAGCAGTCATAGTAGTAGAAGTCGTTATACCCACTATGTGACTACAGCGCTTCAATGAGGAAGCCAATCAAATTGGCCTCAGGAGCGGACTAGACCTTGTCGATGAAAAAAGAGAGCAAGTACTCCGATCTCTGATAATTAGTCACATCGCTTAGCACTATAACAGCCAGGTTCGACCCCCAATGGTTCAAACTAAGAGATCTGGTTTTCCAAAAAAGCTACCTTCAATAAAGAAGTCAATCACGGAAAGCTTGCCAAAAATTGGGAAGGATCCTACAATATCTTAAAAGAAGTCTATCCGAGAACCTAGTAGTTGTAGAATTAGAATGGAGAAGTCTTGAAGCATCCTTGGAACATAGAGCATCTCAAAAAAATATTTCTAATGAATATAATTAAAAACCCCCCGTATCAATGAAAAGCTATTTATCTTTTTTCCCAAAACCTAGTACAAGGAAATGAAGACAACGTCAAAAAATTCTCACGACTCAGCCTTCACCGACTCGTCCAAGGTACTCAAAGATCTTGATATCGGTCTTCATAAGTAAAACCAAGGCATAACAAAAATTCCTCGTGGCTCAATCTTCACTGATTCATCCAAGGTACTCAAAGATATTGGAATCGATCTTCATCGAGTAAAACCAAGGCACAACAAAAAGTCCTCACGATTCAATCTTCACCAACTCTTCTAAGGTACTCAAAGACATTGGAATCGATCTTCACCAAGTTAAACCAACGCACAACAAAAAGTCTTTATAGCTCAGTCTTTACCGACTCGTCCAAAGTACTCAAAGACCTTGAATTTGATATTCATCGAATAAAACCAAAGCACAATAAAAATTTCTTGTGACTCAGTCTCATCGACTCATCTAAGGTACTCAAAGACCTCAAAATTGATTTTCATCAAGTAAAATCAAGTCATGACAAGAAACCCTTGCGAGTCGATCTTCATTACTTGTTTAAGGTAAAAGCTTGAATCTTACAAGCCAATCAACATCTGACTCATTCGAAGGCGATCCTCTGAGCAAATCAATTCAGAAATTAAAATTATAAATAGATTCAAGCAAAATGAAGCCGGTTGTACAAAATGAGCCTTTTTTATTAATAGTTTATAAAAATTTATAAGACTTTTTACAATGACTCGGCAACAAAAAGAAAAATATATACAACAAAAAAATTTCAAGGCAAGTGCTGAAGCATAGGCCCTAGGTTGGTCAGGTGATGGAGACGAGCCAGCCTCATTGCCAAAATCCACCTTGGCCGAGCTTTCATCTGACTCGCCGTCTGCCTCTTCACTATTATCATCCCCTTCAAGTCCTACACGCCTCAATCTCCATGAGGATGCCCAAGCAGACTGCCACTCTGGGGGGGGGGTACTTTAACCGGTCAAAGAAGATTTTGAGCGTGAGGGGGGGTGGGGGGGATTATGTGCCTTCAACTCTGCCTTACAAGCAAGAGAAGCCTCAAGCTTCCCAAGCGGATCAGTGCAATACTTCTCAATCACTTGATCCTCAAAGGCCTTCGACTCTCGGAAGGCCAACTACTTCTTGAGATCTCGGATTTGGTCGAGAAGAGAATTACATTGTTGCTTAGCCCTATGAGCGGCTTGGGTAGCATCATTGCGGTGAGATCCTAGACGGCCACTTTCTCATCCAACATCGCCTTCAAAATATCCACCTCGATCTGAGCCTCTCATGCTCTCTCTTAGGAGACTTCCCTCTCCCTCTTCTCCACCAAGATTTTCGATTCGAGGTACTTGATTTGAGTGTCGGCGGCCTCCAAGTAGTGGCGGGCCCGATCCAACTCCCCATCATAGCCTCCATCTCCTTTCAAGCAGCTTCAAGGAGTGCATCCCAATTTAGGAAATCCTCGGTGGCAGCCCTGGCTACCTCAGCATGCCGGTTCAATTCATGGTCCACCAGCTCCGGATCGTTCTTGAGTTGGTCCAATTCACTGCCCCTCTAAGTGGTCAAGAGCTCAGCCAAATCACGAGCAACCCTCTGAACCACCACCTCCTCCCAGAGCGTTATGAAGAGCTTGTAGGCCGACTGGTCCTACTAAAAAGCTCGGTCTCCACAAGCAAGCCTCTAACAAGGTAGCTCCGCAAAGTCTGATGCAAAACATAGTCGGGCACCCCATGCAGCAAGACTTGGTCATTGGGCAGATAAATTTGATCTACCACATGGGCCTGGTTAGACCAAAACTCCAGAACCAACCCTCTGGAATCAAGCTCGTAACTCGGTACAAAGACAAAGGAACTTTCAGGGTCCCAAGGAGAGGCTAGCACAAGGCGCCTCCTCGAAGTGCACTTCAATAGCTAGAAGTGCAGCACGAGCAAGATCCTCCTCTATGGCCTTCATGAAAGAGATGCCAACAGCTCAGAGCATGGTATTATTGAAAAGGTTTCGGCATCGACGAGACCCCTTGTAGGCTCGAATCTTCTCCAAGCCTTGCTTCTCCACCTTAGAGAGAAACCCGGCCTTCCAACCCTCATTCTTGATCTCTGGCCATGAAGAGTAGGACGATCAGGTCAGCGGAAAAGAGGGAGAAAAACTTCAAGCCCTTGTTCATTGGTCTCTGGGATGTTTGAGACTAGCCGAAACCCACCGGTTGATGAAAAATAAAAATGCCCCTCATCCTTGCTGGTTTTGGCGAGCAATGGATAACCTAGAATCTCCAGGGTCGGCTCGACCTCCACGCGGTGGCAAATGATGAGGAAGCTAGTCAAGAAAGTCACCGAGTCGGGCTTCAATTGGACCGGCAATATTTCAAGGGCTCAGAATACTTTTGTGAGGAAAGGATAAAGAGGCAATCAGAGGCCGTAGTCAAGATGGTTCCAATATATCAGTACCTCATCACCCCCATGATTGCAGACAGAGCAGTCAGACAGGGGGATGGATGGAGTAAAGGAGTTGGGGATGTCGTACTCCTTATTCTACCTTGCAATGTCATCATGAAGTACTAACAATTCATACTTGCAAAGTGAGATCCGAGCCTCGTTACGAACTAAGGAAGATTGCTAATCGAAAGGCATCAGAGAAAACAAAGAGGATGATCGGAGTTTTGAAGATCTGAGATGTAGGACCTTTAAGCGATTAAAATTCAAAAAGCGCAGAGAAGTGGAAGGAGGGGCGAGAGTATTTATAAGCGCTAACCGACCTTCGATGGTCAACACGTGGCCAAATCCAAGTTGTTGAGCTCGGATCCCTGGGATCTGCTATCAATTCTCATCAATCGAAGTGTTCTATCATGAAATCCAGGCATGCAATGTTCACTGACGATAGCACATCATTCACCGCTGTCTTCCATAGGTCGACCCGGATTCCTAGGGCAGTAAAGATAAAACAGTTTAGTTTCTCTCAAACTCGGCTTCTCCAAGTTTGAGTGAAAGGGGCTGATGTTATGCCCTAAAAGTTATAAGTTTGATAAGCCCTTAAGAATCAACAACGTGTCAGTCGGATGGGTCGGGTCATGTGATCAAAAGACTCGACCCAAATACAGACACAGCCCGACCAACTAAGTCGACCCCTCTAATAGTCTAAATCTGAGTCGAAAGGCATCTTCAGGTTGGATTCCACCAAAGAGTATTAGTCCTAAGGCAAGGAAAGGAATATCCAACAGCCTCATCAGCACTGCCCATTAAATGCGCGGGCAGGCATTATGATGACTCCTCTGATGACGCCCTTAACTCTACCACCCAGTTGCCATGGCATTAAATGCACGGCTCGATGTTATGATGCTATCCTGTCGCTATCACATTAAATGCAATGAGAACGGCTCCTCAGGATTCGCCCTACCGATTGTCGACATGTGTAAAGCGAAAGTAAAAACATCAACTCTGTTGGTCGGGTCGGATTACCAATTTGCCTCCACACTCTCATATAAATAGATGCTATTCCCATTAGTATAAAGGTTGGACTATCTAAACCCTAAATTAGAGTCAGTATTTCTCTTCATACTATTTTTATCAGTCACTGAATTGAGTGTTGGACGGCAGTGCCGGGCAAATCTCCTCTGAAGCCTCTAACATCTACTACTTGTGCAGGGATCTACATCTCAAAGTTTATCAGCCATTAGAGGAGATCAAGCACCCCAAATCTTCTCCTAACATTACCCAACTCACAAATTAACTTTTAGACATAAATAGTTCTTAAAAATTTTAAATTATTAAACTTAAATAGAAATAAAAAATTAAGCTTAATCCTCAAATCATTTTATTTAAAAATACCCCTCAAATTCACAATTAGACCTTTAACGTAACTACAATCTTTTGGTCGAAAATATTCTTGATATATTTCTCTATATTGTATTAAATTGATTTATATTTTCTTAAATAAGACTAAACTTTCTCTAGTATATATTTAATAAAACTTTTAATTTATCCTCCTCTCACTCTCTTGCACTCTCTACATATATTACATCTCTCCTCTCTTTCTTTTTGGAAATTCTTTATCTTTGTGTTTGAATTTCATTGGGAGCAGGAGAAGTTAAAGAAATATAGGCAGAGAATAGAAGGGAAGGTAAGGGAATTTCTTTTCTCCGTGTTCCACTCCAATATGGGGTGGGGGAACAAATTGCTATGGATTGTAGAGTAATCAAGGGGAATGAGAGGGAACATTTTCCTCTTTAAAACTTTCCAAACAAGGTGAATAGGTTCCCCTTACTTCCATTCTTCCCTATTTCCCCTAATAAAAAAGCACCTTTGCCTTGTTTGGTACAATGTGAATGAAGTCAAGTGAGAATGGAATGAAGGTAAGAACAGAATAGAATAGATGTGGGAATGGAATGCTCATTGTCATTCTCATGTTTGGATATCATTAAAGAATGAAGTGGGAATGACAATTATTTTTATTTTTGGTATATGTAATTAATAAGCAATCAATATATTATTTAAAAAAATTATTCCCACTTAAGTGGGAATGATCATTTCCTACTATCTCATTAGATATGCTCATTCCCACTTAGTATAAAGGTTGGACTATCTAAACCCTAAATTAGAGTCAGTATTTCTCTTCATACTATTTTTATCATTCACTAACTTAAGCGTTGGAGCGCGGGAAAGATCTCCTCGAGACCTCTAGCGTCCTTATCGGTCGAATTACCAATTTGCCTCCACACTCTCATATAAATAGATGCTATTCCCATTAGTATAAAGGTTGGACTATCTAAACCCTAAATTAGAGTCAGTATTTCTCTTCATACTATTTTTATCATTCACTAACTTAAGCGTTGGAGGCACGCTGGGAAAGATCTCCTCGAGACCTCTAGCGTCCTTATCGGTCGAATTACCAATTTGCCTCCACACTCTCATATAAATAGATGCTATTCCCATTAGTATAAAGGTTGGACTATCTAAATTGTAAATTAGATTAGGTATTTCTCTTCATACTATTTTTATCAACATGAATTGAGTGTTGGGCAGTCTTGAAATCTCCTCTGAAGCCTCTAACATCTACTACTTGTGTGGATCTACATCTCAAAGTTTATCACCATTAGAGGAGATCAAGCACCCCAAATCTTCTCCTAACATTACCCAACTCACAAATTAACTTTTAGACATAAATAGTTCTTAAAATTTTAAATTATTAAACTTGAATAGAAATAAAAATTAAGCTTAATCCTCAAATCATTTTATTTAAAAATACCCCTCAAATTCACAATTAGACCTTTAACGTAACTACAATCTTTTGGTCGAAAATATTCTTGATATATTTCTCTATATTGTATTAAATTGATTTATATTTTCTTAAATAAGACTAAACTTTCTCTAGTATATATTTAATAAAACTTTTAATTTATCCTCCCTCTCACTCTCTTGCACTCTCTACATATATTACATCTCTCCCTCTCTTTCTTTTTGGAAATTCTTTATCTTTGTGTTTGAATTTCATTGGGAGCAGGAGAAGTTAAAGAAATATAGGCGAGAGAATAGAAGGGAAGGTAAGGGAATTTCTTTTCTCCAGGTTCCACTCCAATATGGGGTGGGGGAACAAATTGCTATGGATTGTAGAGTAATCAAGGGGAATGAGAGGGAACATTTTCCCTCTTTAAAACTTTCCAAACAAGGTGAATAGGTTCCCCTTACTTCCATTCTTCCCTATTTCCCCTAATAAAAACAGACCTTTGCGCCTTGTTTGGTACACAGGAATGAAGTCAAGTGAGAATGGAATGAAGGTAAGAACAG
The DNA here is from genome assembly GCA_012295165.1 of Asparagus setaceus. Lineage (NCBI taxonomy): Eukaryota > Viridiplantae > Streptophyta > Magnoliopsida > Asparagales > Asparagaceae > Asparagus > Asparagus setaceus. The sequence goes on from CM022704.1 coordinate 40,713,143, forward strand.
AATAGAATAGATGTGGGAATGGAATGCTCATTGTCATTCTCATGTTTGGATATCATTAAAGAATGAAGTGGGAATGACAATTATTTTTATTTTTGGTATATGTAATTAATATAAAACTAATATTTTGTACTTTTTGAACCAACCAAACAAAGTAATGGGCTCATTTTCTTGTACTTTTTGATATTTCTATAAAGTAATGGGCCTATTTTCTTATTTTGAACCAAACAAACAAAATATCAAAAACAAGAAAATTTGAATTTTTACTTCTCAAAATAGTTCTCACAATTTTTCAAGAAATATAAGGAAATCTATATTTAGGTGGAAAACATTTTCTATAATTTCAAGAAATTGAACCAAACACCCCCTAAGAGACCAATAGCTACACGAACGTTGCTTTTGTACATGAATAAAACGAATTTGTTGTATTTTTCAACATATTCATCTAAATTTGATACTAGCGCTTGTGCAGTTTGACTACGAAAGATTTTAGTCCACATAATTAATGAAAACAAACAGAAAGAGTAACAATATTATCTGACAAGGGTTTTCGTGATTATAAGGGCATGTTTGGTTAACTTTTGTAAAAACACGCAGTAGCTACAGTAATGAGGAAATGAGTGATCCAGCTATTGCTGACAGCTACAGTAACGCGAGCTCATTTCACTTTTTTTGCTGAGAAATGCTGAGGGACTGCCAACTCAGCTACAGTAGCCGCACCAATTTGAACAACCAAACAGGAGTTGGGGGTAATACCGTAGCATCTGACATCTACAGTATTACAACCCTAAAAAATTGGCAAACAAACAGGCCCTAAAAGAATGAGAAAAGAATAGTAGAGATGGGCCTATCCACAATTGGGATCTAGTAAAGGGGTATATCGGCAATTAACTTCTTTTTATATACTTTAACGGGCACCGGCAACCCACTAAAACTGGGCTACGAGTGAACCGCGCCCAGTTTTAATGTCCTTTTGGAGTTGAGAAAAGTATACTAATTCTAGCCTAGATTTTCTAAGCTTGATTCCGGTCCTAATAGGTATGTTTGGGAAACTGCACAAACTAGGTCAAGACTAATCATTGCCCCGTTTTGGGTTAAACTAATTCTATTTTGAACCGGGCGAGGTGATTAAAAATAAAACAATTTTAAGAGCTAATTTTTGGCCTAGGAAAACTGGGCCCAGCTTTGGCCCAGTTTTTTCTAAACTGAGTTCTCTCAAAATTAGATCAGGTTTAAGCTTGGTTCAATTTTGAAAGATTGCCAAACAAGCCCTAAAACAAGGTCAGAATCGGTCCACTTCATATCCTAGATCAATCCTGACGTGGTTAAAAAACCAAATTTGGTTTAGTTTTCATTCAATTGCCAAATCGAGTTAAGAGTAGCACTTAACTCTAGACTAACTCTCCCTATCATACAATGCAAAACACAAGAAAGGAAGAGCATAAAAGAAACATTTTAGAACTTGCTCATCTGAATTCAGAAGGAACCAACTTGAATATTTCAAATGTAAATTTAACACTGAACACAGAAATTACGAGAGATCCGAAGTAACTAACGTTGTCTGCAGAAAATGGCAGCAACAAATTTCCAAACATGTCTCCCACACGTTTCAAGTGAATCTATTTATTCTAACGAGACAAATATTTTTGACGCCACATTATGTTTTGACTTCGTTCCAAAATAATTAGTTTATAACTTGGATGTTATAAATTGAAGAAGAGTCTCGACGCCAGGCTCGCTGTACCAGCTACTTAGATTTGATTGGATATCTAGATTTTCTATGGGATCTTATCCTTGATTTTACTTGCATTTAAAAAAAAAACAGACAAGGGACCCCATGAATTCAGATTAGGCTCTAAATCATTTTCATGTCCCACATTAATGCGAGCAGCAGAAATAGACCAAAATCCTTAATGTCATTATTAATTTACGGCACTAAACTCTCCAAACTTTTTCTAAACCGAGTTCTCTCAAAATTAGATCAGGTTTAAGCTTGGTTCAATTTTGAAAGATTGCCAAACAAGCCCTAAAACAAGGTCAGAATCGGTCCACTTCATATCCTAGATCAGTCCTGACGTGGTTAAAGAAAAACCAAATTTGGTTTAGTTTTCATTCAATTGCCAAATCGAGTTAAGAGTAACACTTAACTCTAGACTAACTCTCCCTATCATACAATGCAAAACACAAGAAAGGAAGAGTATAAAAGAAACATTTTAGAACTTGCTCATCTGAATTCAAAAGGAACCAACTTGAATATTTCAAATGTAAATTTAACACTTAACACAGAAATTACGAGAGATCCGAAGTAACAAACGTTGTCTGCAGAAAATGGCAGCAACAAATTTCCAAACATGTCTCCCACACGTTTCAAGTGAATCTATTTATTCTAACGAGACTAATATTTTTGACGCCACATTATGTTTTGACTTCCTTCCAAAATAATTAGTTTATAACTTGGATGTTATAAATTGAAGAAGAGTCTCGACGCCAGGCTCGCTGTACCAGCTACTTAGATTTGATTTGATATCTAGATTTTCTATGGGATCTTATCCTTGATTTTACTTGCATTTAAAAAAAAACAGACAAGGGACCCCATGAATTCAGATTAGGCTCTAAATCATTTTCATGTCCCACATTAATGCGAGCAGCAGAAATAGACCAAAATCCTTAATGTCATTATTAATTTACGGCACTAAACTCTCCAAACTTTTTCTACACCACGGCACACAAAAGTTTAAGATCCTTCTAAGTGGATTGAATTAAAGTTGATGAGTCATTAAGAACCTACAATCTTTGGGTGTAATAGTTTGGTAAGTATAATCGAGTTATCACATACCATGATGTGATTTCAAATGGTCTTATATAATCTACTACAAAATTGCGAAGACCCCACTTTTTTTTGCAAAAGTTGCGTGTTTATGAAACTTATGTTCAAGTACCTCATACTTAGATACACTCGTGCATAAGTACATATATTAGGAAAGAATAAAGTGGTGACTCATTTTACTATGACTCATCCGGTTGACAAAAATAGTAGAAGTAAGAAGTAAATTAAAGAATCAGCTGAACACTTATTTTTCAAATGCAAGTATGCAAATGATATTTGGCAATTCTTCTTTTCTCACGTGCTGAACATAACTACTTTCCAGCATGATCTCTTTTATATGATTCAATCTAAAGGATTGTTCCTGCATGACACGAACTCCCGGTTACTATGGTCAATCTTAATGCCTACACTGTGTTGGTGTATTTGGAGGGAGAGAAATGCTTTGGTTTTCAATGGCAAGATTAGAGATCCCATCAAAGTGGCTTCTAATATTGCCTATTTTATATTTTTCTGGACATGGAATTCTCAACACAAGACGGCTATTAAGTTGATATCTATTTTGAAGGATAAGAGGATCGAGAACATTATGAGAGCAAGTGATGACTCAGGTGAAGCTTGATTGTTGGGTTATGTCTGGACATCTTCTCGGAAGAAGGCTCAAAGACGCGACTCTGTTTTTTGGTTTTTTCAGCTTTCAGTTTCCTTCCTGTTTTTAAAAAAACAAAACACTTCTTTTCCCTTTTGTTGATGGCAGTTTAGCCTCTGGTGATGTATATAAATGTTGGTATTATACTTTTGTTAGATTTTAAGGACTTGAATGTTGGAGGGGGTGACGGCTATGGTCCTCTCCCTCCTCCCTTTCTCGTGCTCTGAAATCTATCCTTAAGTATATTTTGTATATCACATATCTATAATACAATTCTTTTGAAATAGGGCTTATGCCCTATTTTTCACTTCAAAAAAAAATTGAGCTACCAGAGAGTATTGTTCTCCTTCGTGTCCGAGTGGCTGGAATCTGGAGACCATGTCTACCGCAGGTCGTGGAAAAACCGGGGGCAAAAAAAAAAAGCTTAAGCGAACATTTTTGTTTCTACACGTCTCAACTCAAGAAGAATATGTCTTAAGCGCTACAAGTTCATCAAAATCGAAAGTCAAAAAAATGCCACTTGCAAAGACTTGAATATGTTTAGGCTCTACTGGCATGATTAGAAAATCAGAAGATGACCTCAATTTCGAATTCTTGAGAAGACTTGAACTTTGCATTTCCACATTCATGCTTTTCTTCCCTCTGGGTCGGCCGTTGACTAGGATATCTGAGTTTTTCACATATTTTACCTGTAGATGGAAAATTATTCTCAGAAAAATTAATTGACTGGTACCAGTATCATATTACACTATGAAAAATGTTTTCAATGCAAACAATAATGTATTTATATTTTTATTATACTCTTTTAGTTGCTTTCTTGTTAATTATAAACTTACGTAGAAAACTTATGAGATATTCTTTTTCATCTAAAAGGTTAAAAATATTTAACAGAATAAGTATAAGAATTTTTTAGAATCAGTTAAAAGTTTCGTCAACCCTAAGGACATGTTTAGATTTCATTGGGGATAGGGGAAGTTATGAGAAAATAAGAGAGATAATAAATTAGAAGTTAAGAAAGTTTTCCTCCCCTCTGTTTCACCCTAATTCTGAGGAAAGCAAAATTTATATTATTAGGAGTGAACTTAGGGAAACTAGGAGAACACTTCATTTCTTATAAGCTATCCAAACGTGGTGAATGGTCTCCCCTACCTTCCTTTCTCTCCTAATCCTCTCAATCCAAACAGGCAATGAGCAAGTCAGAAGAAAACTTACAATTTCTGGCCCAAACATTGTTTTATCGTGAATACAAGGATTAATTACATTTAGGTACCTAGAAGTATTGTCTAATTACATGGGTGATCCTGAAGTCTGTGTATCTTTGCAAATAATCTTGAGATTGCTTATTGTAATTACATGGGTGACCCTAAGATATGTCAACAAGTTAACACTTGTTTTTCACTGATTTGGAGCTCTTTTTGAATGCTAGTTAGGATTAGAGTTAGAGTTAAGGCTAAGAATAAAGTTATCGTTACGATCATAGCAAAAATCACTGACTATTAGAGTTTGGATTAGTGCTAAAATAATAAAACTTTAATGAGTAATCATTGCTATAACCCCAGTCCTAACCCCAATCATACTCCTAACCCTAATTAAAATGGTACTCTAACCTTATGCTAACCGACATCTAACGGTAGCTCCAAATCGGCAACAAAAAAATTTATATTAACTTGTTGGCAGATTTTGGGCTTACCTGTGTAATTACAATCAATAATCTCAAAATTACTTGTTAGATACACAAACTTCAGGATCACACATGTTATTACACCATATCTAAGGATATCGAAATGTAAGCCTATCCAAACAGGCTTGGATTTTTGAGTTCGCCGCAAAAGTCTTGGGTCCGGTCCGAAGCAGTTAGTCGTAACTGGCCGTCCGTTTTTCTTTCTTTCTTTTTTTTAACTTGGTTTTTTTTTTGCATAAAAAAGAAAAAAATTGATTTTTTTTGTTTAAAAAATGGCAACTTCAAAAGTAATTAAAAAGATGTGAAATTTTAACAAAAAATTCAATCTTATTATTAATCACTTATATAATTATACAATTTACAAATTTTATAGAAATTGAAAAGATAAAAATAAATTCTTTATTATTAATCACTAAGAATTACAATATTTTTTTTAGAAATTATCGCACCACAATAGATGAGTACATCCCAATTAGGTTGGCACCTACACATCTATATCACTATCATTTGCAACTCTATCGTCAATACTAGCTATCCAGTCGATACCTTGAGTTCTCTTCTTGTATGTCCACTAATCTTGTAAGCACATTACCGCCTGCACGGGAGATGGATTTTGCCCTTTGTAATTGGAGGAGGAAACCATTGGAATTAGAGAAGTGGAGAATATTGGAAAGTATAAGAGAGATTAAGAGAGAGTATTATTGTATTAGAGAGATTAAGAAAGAGTATGAGAGAGAAGAAGATGAGTTTTGGATGAGAAAAATAAATAAAAACCCTCTCCATTTAGGAAAATGGTAACTACACTACACCCCCCTTGCACTACACTTTGCACTATACTCACAAAGAGTGGGGTCATGATGACTTACCACCTTGAAAGTTGTAGTGATGAGTCATTATGATCTCACCCTTGTGTGAGTGTAGTGTAAAATGTAGTGTATAAGTGTAGTGTAGTTATCATGACCCCTCCATTTATAGAGGGAGCCGCTAGTCAATAACCAAATTACCCTCAAAGTTTGGCCCTTTTTTGACTGTTTTTAGGGTATTTTGTTATTTAATCAAAATATAGTTGTTTCGACTAGTTTGGTCCGCCTAAACCGGGTGACGTCCGAGCCACCCGGTCCAACGGCTAGTTTTCTAGCAGTTTGATCGGGCCAAGTCGGGGCCGTCAGGTCCAACGGCTAGTTTTCTTGTCGGGTCAGGGCTGCCTCGGTCCAATGGCTAGTTTTGGGTCGGGCTGAGCTTTTGAGCCAGACCTGGTCCCAACTGTTACTTAGGGAGCTGTTTGGGCTCCCTAACTCGGTTCGGGTCCGGGCCCCCTGATTTCTCTGCCCAGAGGCTCAGAACCCGGGCCGGGACGATCTTGGGTCCGGGCCGGGTTTTGGCCCGTCCGGATCCGGGCCTAAGTTCGAATGGACAGGCCTATCGAATTGTAATTAGTCCTAAGTTCAATTACAAGCATGTCACTAAAGCAATAAAACTAAAGGGTGAACAAAGTCAAGGAGAATATAATAAAAGAGAAATTTTGAAATACCAGAAGAAAAAAAAAGAATTACAAGAGATTGATCAGGGCTTTACTACAGGTTGGCAATATTAAGCTTCAAGAGCCGGGCATCATAAGTATGGGCTTTATATTCCGTACTTTAATTGCTTCATGGGCCTTAGTGGGAGCCACGAATAAGTAACAGGCTTGGACTTGTTATTTCTCAAAGTGAAGCCAGATCGAAAAGGGGCTCGCAAAACATTTTGATGGGTTCTACTGTACATCGGACATTAGACTGGCCACTCATATTTTACAGCAGTTCGCGTCTCTCATGCACATCCAAAAAATAAATAGAAAATGAACCAAAAATTAGAAATTGAAGCTATTTTCCATTTTCTATTATATAGTTGAAAAATAATTGGAAAGATAATTAAAAGTAAAAGGTGTTTACTATGGACTATGGGGATGTTTGTTTACTTGCAACTGAGTTGAAAGTATGAAAGTGACTTTTTTTTGTAAATGGGAAAATGCATTTAAGTCGGCATACAAATGACATACATTGTTTGTTTGCAAAACAAGTTATTGTTGAAAGTAGAAAAGTGAGGATGATGTGGCAACATTATTTTATTTATTTGCATATTAAAAAACCATGTTTTTCTTTAAATCACTCCCCTCTCTATTTACCATTTTGAACCATATCCAGGATCGAGATCATGTAGTCATAAACACTAATTTAACAAAATAAACAAAACCTAACACATATATACCCAAAACTAAGCAATCATCATGGATAGTTCTAGTATAATCTCACTGATAAAATTTCAGCAAAAAGAAAACCTTGGTATTATTAACATTATGATCAAATTATTTTTGTAATACTTGCAAACGGGGATGAGAGAATCACAAAGAACACCCAAGCTGCAAAATGTAAATAACCCAATTATTTATCTTCAATGAAAACAAATATCATTGACATATTTCAAACTACTGCTGCAACCAAAGATGATAAGAATAGTATTGAAAATAAAAACTACAATTTCATTCATAGGATAACAAAGTTTCCAAATAAACTAATACTGGCAAAAAAATAATATGGAAAAAAGCGGGGAAAAAATCGGTGGGATTAGTTCTATGGAGGTAAAAAATAAAATGGGAAAAATACAGCGGGAAGAGAAAAGAGGCGTGAGAGAAAAATTAGGGGATATGGGATATTGTTGGAGATGAAACAAATCTGATATATTAATTATTATAATATTTTTAATATAATGTGGTCCCCACTTTTCACTTTCATGGCTCACTTCTGCACTTTTTTAGGGGATGTTGAACTTGTAAAAAATCTGATGTGGGCTATTTTTTGGATCTCACTTTCACTATCACTTTCAATAAAACAAACAAGTGAAGTCTCAAAAATAAGTGACTTTCATACGTACAATTTTCACTTACAACTAAACGAACACCCCTATGTGGCGGGGGTTAATATGGGACTAATATCTTTTGGGGTTTACTTTTTCTATAGTATGTCAATCTGTGGGGTCAAACTAGAGACGAATCTCACAATATCAAACCCTCCTACAAGTTAGTTGAAGTTTGACGTGGACTGGATTTAAACTCTGTGGTCCTCCCAAGAAAGAAACTCTCTTGGCTAAATAATGGGTTTGGATACAGATTTTGTGTGTGTGTGTGTGTGTTGGGGGTTGGGTAATGATTGAAGTAAACCTAAGGGGGAGGGGGTGGAAAGTGAAGAAGGAATTAAATTAACTATGCTTGGATAACTAATAAAGGAAATAGAGGGTACACTATTTTGCGTTTGTTAAGAGTATTCTTTTGAAGAAATAATACACAATTTAACAAACATCCAATAATCAATGTCGCTTTGTTCTCTATTCATCTATCAATGTTTAGAAAAATACAATCAACATAGCAAAAACATAATAATATTGACTATATGAACTAACCTTAGCTAAATAATGAATAGTAAATGGAACTTGATACAACAACAACAACCACCTCAAAGCATTTATCCCAAATGTTTGGGGTCGGCTACATGAATCCTATTCTTCCATTTCATTCTATTATGAGACATCTCCTCTATTAAGGTAAACATTATCATATCCTTCTTAATTGCTTCCAACCAAGTTCTTTTAGGTCCACCTCTAGATCTTCTAGCCCCATTAACTATAATACTCTCACTTTTTCTAACCGGTGCACTAAGATGTCTTCATTGTACATGACTAAACCATCTTAGCCGATTCTCTCTAATTTTACCCTCAATAGGAGCAAGCTCTAATTTACTACGAATACACTCATTTCTTATCCTATCTTTTAGTGTATCCCCATAAAACCATCGCAACATTCTCATTTCTACTACACTCATCTTTTGCACTTGTTATTTTTTAATTACCCAACACTCTGACCCATAAATCATTGTTGGTGGTATAACAGTCTTATAGAATTTTCCCTTTAGTTTCATTGATATCCTACGATCACATAAGACTCCCGAAGCACTCCTACATTTTAACCATTTTAACCATCCCGATTTGATTCGATGAACAACATCATCCTTAATCTCACCATCATGCTGAATGATTGATCCTAAATTATGAAAATAATTACTTTTAGATCTTTCTTGACCATCAATATGTACTATAAGCTCTTTTCTTTTCTTAGTTTTACTAAAAATGCACTTCATTTATTCTGTTTTTGTTCTACTAATTCTAAAACCTTTAGATTCAAGAGCTTGTCTCTACCTTTCTACTTTAGAAATTATACCTCTTCTAGTTTCGTCAATTAATACTGTTCGCGGTAAAAGTCGGGATGATTGTCATTGATCTGAATTTTGCTTACACTTCTTTGGCCTACAACGAAATTCAAAAGAAATGCCTTTTATTTTAAGGCGCATAAATGAAAATCAAAAATTACAACTTTTTCTCGGTGAACAAACACGAGGATCTACGTTATATCGGATCCTCGCCTTGCAAGGGGTTCTTTACCTGCCGGGACTTATTGTGTCCGGGACCACCGCCAATTCCAATAAAGTGGCATCCTGCTTGAACCATGGTAGAGCCACCTCGACCAAGTTGGTAGAGCCACCTCGACCAAGTTGGTAGAGCCACCTCGACCAAGTTGGTAGAGCCACCTCGACCAAGTTGGTAGAGCCACCTCGACCAAGTTGGTAGAGCCACCTCGACCAAGTTGGTAGAGCCACCTCGACCAAGTTGGTAGAGCCACCTCGACCAAGTTGGTAGAGCCACCTCGACCAAGTTGGTAGAGCCACCTCGACCAAGTTGGTAGAGCCACCTCGACCAAGTTGGTAGAGCCACCTCGACCAAGTTGGTAGAGCCACCTCGACCAAGTTGGTAGAGCCACCTCGACCAAGTTGGTAGAGCCACCTCGACCAAGTTGGTAGAGCCACCTCGACCAAGTTGGTAGAGCCACCTCGACCAAGTTGGTAGAGCCACCTCGACCAAGTTGGTAGAGCCACCTCGACCAAGTTGGTAGAGCCACCTCGACCAAGTTGGTAGAGCCACCTCGACCAAGTTGGTAGAGCCACCTCGACCAAGTTGGTAGAGCCACCTCGACCAAGTTGGTAGAGCCACCTCGACCAAGTTGGTAGAGCCACCTCGACCAAGTTGGTAGAGCCACCTCGACCAAGTTGGTAGAGCCACCTCGACCAAGTTGGTAGAGCCACCTCGACCAAGTTGGTAGAGCCACCTCGACCAAGTTGGTAGAGCCACCTCGACCAAGTTGGTAGAGCCACCTCGACCAAGTTGGTAGAGCCACCTCGACCAAGTTGGTAGAGCCACCTCGACCAAGTTGGTAGAGCCACCTCGACCAAGTTGGTAGAGCCACCTCGACCAAGTTGGTAGAGCCACCTCGACCAAGTTGGTAGAGCCACCTCGACCAAGTTGGTAGAGCCACCTCGACCAAGTTGGTAGAGCCACCTCGACCAAGTTGGTAGAGCCACCTCGACCAAGTTGGTAGAGCCACCTCGACCAAGTTGGTAGAGCCACCTCGACCAAGTTGGTAGAGCCACCTCGACCAAGTTGGTAGAGCCACCTCGACCAAGTTGGTAGAGCCACCTCGACCAAGTTGGTAGAGCCACCTCGACCAAGTTGGTAGAGCCACCTCGACCAAGTTGGTAGAGCCACCTCGACCAAGTTGGTAGAGCCACCTCGACCAAGTTGGTAGAGCCACCTCGACCAAGTTGGTAGAGCCACCTCGACCAAGTTGGTAGAGCCACCTCGACCAAGTTGGTAGAGCCACCTCGACCAAGTTGGTAGAGCCACCTCGACCAAGTTGGTAGAGCCACCTCGACCAAGTTGGTAGAGCCACCTCGACCAAGTTGGTAGAGCCACCTCGACCAAGTTGGTAGAGCCACCTCGACCAAGTTGGTAGAGCCACCTCGACCAAGTTGGTAGAGCCACCTCGACCAAGTTGGTAGAGCCACCTCGACCAAGTTGGTAGAGCCACCTCGACCAAGTTGGTAGAGCCACCTCGACCAAGTTGGTAGAGCCACCTCGACCAAGTTGGTAGAGCCACCTCGACCAAGTTGGTAGAGCCACCTCGACCAAGTTGGTAGAGCCACCTCGACCAAGTTGGTAGAGCCACCTCGACCAAGTTGGTAGAGCCACCTCGACCAAGTTGGTAGAGCCACCTCGACCAAGTTGGTAGAGCCACCTCGACCAAGTTGGTAGAGCCACCTCGACCAAGTTGGTAGAGCCACCTCGACCAAGTTGGTAGAGCCACCTCGACCAAGTTGGTAGAGCCACCTCGACCAAGTTGGTAGAGCCACCTCGACCAAGTTGGTAGAGCCACCTCGACCAAGTTGGTAGAGCCACCTCGACCAAGTTGGTAGAGCCACCTCGACCAAGTTGGTAGAGCCACCTCGACCAAGTTGGTAGAGCCACCTCGACCAAGTTGGTAGAGCCACCTCGACCAAGTTGGTAGAGCCACCTCGACCAAGTTGGTCGAGCCACTTCCGACCACTTGCCGAGGTAACTCGGCTGCTAAGTTTGGCGCTGCCGCCGCTTTCTCTTTTTCCCGCTGGCCGCTTCTCTCGACTTCTTGGCTTTCTCGGGACTTAGATTCCGTCGTATTTGATTCGGGACTAATTCTTGGTTCGTTCGGTTCAGCGGTCTCGAAATCCGATCGTCCATTCAAACCGGTTTAAACCGTGCTTTTAGACGCTGGGTTCGCCGTCGAGTTGGCGTCTTAACGATTCAACGTCGCATCATTCGATGGGTTGTCATTCGCCGACTCCCGCCACGAAGTTGGTTTCGGGATCTTGTAAGTATTTTTCAACGCCTACAAATACTATATTATCGTAAATAATATACACCATGAGATTTCATCCTGAATATGCCTAGTAAGTTAGTCAATAACTAATGCAAAAGATAAGGACTTAAGGCTGATCCTTGGTGTAAACCTATGGTAATAGGAAACGGTTTAGTCTCTCCTTCATTAGTTCTTACTCTAGTTGTCACTCTATCATACATATCTTTAATCACATCAATATATATACCAGATACATATTTCTTTTCTAAAACTCACCACATTACCTCTCTAGGCACTCTATCAAAAACTTTTTCTAGATCTATGAAAATCATATGTAGATCATTTCTCTTCTCTCTATATTTCTCCATCAACCGTCTCAAAATATATATAAGTTTCATAATTGGCCTCCCGGGCATAAAACCAAATTGATTTTCAGATTCACTTGACTCATTTCTTAGTCTTTGCTCAATTATCCTGTCCTAAAATTTCATAGTATGACTCATGAGTTTTATACCATGATAATTTGAACAACTTTGTATATCTCCTTTATTATTATATATCGGTATCAAAGTACTAATCATCCACTCATCAGGCATCATCTTTGTCTCGTTAATCTATTAAATAATTTAGGTAACCATCCTAAGCCCATATCTCTTAGACATTTCCAAACTTCAATAGGAATACCGTCCGGTCCCTGCGGCTCTTCCACTTTTTATTTTCTTTAGAGCATCTTTAACCTCACTAATCCTAATTTTTTGACAATATCTATAGTTTCTATCATTCACTATATGGTCAAGTTCTCTTTTTTGCTCACTTGTTTGGTTATTATTAAACAATTTATGAAAGTAACTCCTCCACCTCTTTTTTATTTCCCCGTCGGTTACTAGAACTCTTTGATTTTAGCTTTTAATACACCTAATATTTCCCAAATCCCTACTCTTCCTATCTCTAATCTTAACAACCTTTTATATATATATATATATATATATATATATATATATATATATATATATATATATATATATATATATATATATATATATATATATATATATATATATATATATATCTTTCTCCCTCCTTAGATTCTAACTTCTTATAGAAATTCTCATAAACCTTGTATTTAGTCTCACTAACTCTTTTTGCTTCCTTCCTCGCTAGCTTATATTTCTAAGTTTTCCTTGCTCCTATACTTTTGTAACTCTTTATATAATATTTTCTTTCTCTAATTGCTTTTTGCACATCCTCATTCCACCATCAACTCTCCTTACCATCTAACCTACAACGTTTAGATTCTCCTAGTATATCTAGTCACCTTCTTAATACACGAAGACATGCTATTCCACATAATATTAGTCTCAATATTCATATTCCATATATCTTTCTTCATTTTCTTATTTTTTAAAATACATTAAATTCTCTCCTTTTAAATTCCACCATTTAGTTTTTAGTCTCTTGTTCATGTTAGTTTTTCTACTCCACTTTTAATAAACATGTCTAACACCATCAACCTATATTGTGTAGTTATATTCTCTCCCAAGATAATTTTACAATCTTTGCATGTTAACCTATCCACCATTCTAGTAAGAAAAGAGTCTATTTGACTACTATTAAATTCACTTTTAAATGCTATTAAGTGTTCATCCATTTTTCTAAATTGTGTATTTATTATTATCAAATTATACGATGTTGCAAACTCTAAAATTGATTCTCTCATATCGTTCTTATCTCCATAATATACCCAAAACCTTCATGTATCCTCTCATATCCATTATTATCCTTACCAACATGCCCATTAAGATCCACTCCTATAAACAATTTCTCTCCTAATGTAATTCTTTGCACCAATTCATCTAAGCTATCCCAAAATTCCCTTTTGGTACTCTCAGGCAACCGTACTTGTGATGCGTAAGAACCAATAATACTAATAACCTTTACTCCTAATATAATTTTTATTAGGATTATTCCATCTCTAACTCTTTTTACATCTACAATGCTATCATTTATTATGTTATCTATAAGGAATCTCACTCCGTTTCTACTTTTTCTCTTTTCCCGTGCACCAAAGTTTATATCCAGTTTTTTCAATTTCTTTAGATTTTTCACCTATCCATTTAGTTTCTTGTAATGAAAAGTGATGATTTTATTATTAATGCCAAATAACAAAAGTCTAGTTTCTATAATATGAGCAGTAATTAATAAATAAAGATGTTGTCAGTCAAAGGGGGTTCACGTTCACGTAAAGAGCTTAGGGTGTGTTTGGTTCACTAGTGGTTAGGAATAGGATTAGGAATCTCATTTATTTTATGGATTCCTACCTAATCTATAAAAATTTGTAGGATAATTTTTTGATGTCATAGAATTTTTGGGAATCCCATTTTTTTAACTTTCTATGTTTGTTTCATAACATGAAAATATGGAATCCAACTTTTTAGAACTCCTCCAAATCCTATTCTTTTGTTTGGTTTGGAATGAACAAGTTTTGGGATAAATGGATGAGAACACCATGGTAAACTTACCACTCACTTGGACCAAAATATGAACAAGTAAAAGTTGAGGTAATCTTTGTTGAATATCAAATCTCTCAAGATAGTGTTTTGATGATAACAATTTATTCATATTATTGTGCACTAACATATTTATGCAGATCTTCACATCAAATAATTTGTACAAGTGAAGTGTTGGATGAGTCAAAGCAAAAGAAGTAAAGAAGATATTCTTTGTAATGTACATTTCTTTTTCTTTGCTTAGATTCTATTGTACAAGCCTTGATCACTCACATGCACACACATATATATCTTTAGAACACACTAACACATGCTTATGTGTGGATTAACAAAAGAAATCCCTTTGTTAATCAATAGAAGTTAAAGTTAAAGAATAAGTCTAATAATATATAAGTTATATAATTTTAAGTCTTTAGTAGTCGACTAATGATAATAGTAGTCGACTAATGATAATAGTAGTCGACTAATGATAATAGTAGTCGACTAATGATAATAGTAGTCGACTAATGATAATAGTAGTCGACTAATGAATACTTAAACAATTTTCCAGAAACTGTAAAATTACAGATTAGTCGACTAATACATATAGTAGTCGACTACTAAGAAGTTAACTGTCTATACAGAGTCTGTGTAAACACAGATTAGTCGACTAATATGAAATTGTAGTCGACTACAGATACAGTTTTCTGACTCTTCAGAATTTGAATTTTTGAACGTTTTTATCAGTTTATATCCGTTTCTTTGGTTTTAAATTGTGTCTTTTCAAGAGATATATATAAGTAAAAACTTCAGAAAAAGACACACGAAATTCATATACATTTATCTTGAATTTTGATATTAAAAGAGAGTTCAAAAAGTTCAAAAGTCAAAAACTGTTCTTGCCATTGATTCAATTGCAAGATTCAAAAGAGTTAAACATTATTTTGAGATTAAAAAGTTCTTAAGCCACTGCTGCACATCATCAACACTTCAAGGCTTATAGGACTTTGTACTTTGCTTCTTCAAAAGGAATTCTCAAGTGTGAGAGTTGTTAATCTCAGGTTTGAGATTGTTGCAATTTGCATAGGCTTGCAAATTGGTCAGGTTTGTGTTTGATTTTGTAAGGTTTCAAAATCATAGTGGAAAATCTCAAGCGGGATTTGCTTGGGACCGGATGTACACCGGGAGGTGGAACCAAGATAAATCTCTTGTGTTTGTGATGTTCAATTTCGAGATTGTTGCTATTCTTTCCTTGCAATTTATAATCTACTTTGCAATTTTTATAAAACACTATTCACCCCCTCTAGTGTTTCATTGAGTTAGATCAACGATCCTACATTTGGTATCGAGAGCAGGTCAAAGATGGCATCAACTTCGATCGACTTCACAATTCAAAGAAGGTCATTCAACAAATCGTCCTCCAATGTTTGATGGACTTAACTACAACTACTGGAAGTGCAGAATGAAGATCTATCTTCAATCAATTGGATATGAACTTTGGAATGTCGTGGAGACAAAATATGAGAAGCCAACCACTCCTTTTGTAGAATGGACTACAACTCAAAGGAATAATGCAAATTTGGACTCAAAAGCAATGAATGCTTTATTTTGTGCACTTGATAGGAATGAGTTCAACAGGGTGTCAACGGCTACTTCTGCATATGATATTTGGCACACACTTGAGGTAACTCATGAAGGAACTAATAAAGTTAAAGAATCTAAAATTTCGTTCTTGTACAATGTGTTTGAACTATTTAGAATGAAGGAAAATGAAACCATTGGAGAGATGTTTACAAGATTCATCGATATCATAAATTCTCTTATTGGATTGGGTAAAACATATACACAAGTTGAAATGGTGCGAAAGTTACTTCGTTCACTTACTCAAAAATGGGAAAAGAAGATTACCGCAATAGAAGAGGCAAATGATTTATCAACTTTATCAGTGGAGAACTTAATCGGTAATCTAATGGCATATGAAGTTCAAATTGAAGATAGAAAGAATGAAGATGAGACAAAGAACAAGAAAATCCTTGCATTCAACATATCTTCTGATAAGGAAGATTCAGATAATGAAGATGTAGAAATGAGCATGTTTGCACGCAAATTTCGAAAATTTATAAAACAAGGTAAGTTTAAATCTAAATTTTCAAATTCAAATAACTCACCTGTTTGTTTCAAGTGTAACAAAGCAGGTCATATGAAGAAAGATTGTCCTTTATTGAAGAATAAGCAAAAGTCAAATCATTTCAACAATTTCAACACTACTCAAAATAACAAGAAAAGAAAGGCAATGGCAGCCACTTGGGATGATAGTGATGACTCTTCATCTGATGAAGAAATTGAAGAAAATGAAAGTGCTCATATGTGTTTCATGGCACAAGATGAGGTAAATGATAATGATGAACTTTTAGATGCATTTAATGAATTATATGAAACTTTTGTAAGGTTGAAAGTCTCACATAATTTTCTTAAAATGAAAATAAGAGATTATTAGAGGAAATTTCTGATTTAAATTCTTCTTATGTTAATTCACAAGAAATTAAATTAAAAGAAGAAAATGAAAATTTACTCAAAGAAAATTATTTTTAACTAATGAAAATTTGTATCTAAAATCAGAATGTAATAATTTAAAGACTCAGATTAGTATTTTAGATAAAGATATTTCTTTGATTAAATCAAAATATGATGACATATATTTAAATGTTAGTAAGTTTAATAAAGGTAAAGAAAATTTAAAACTTTACTTTCTTATCAAAAAGAAACTCAAAAGACAAAAGGATTGGGTTTTCGAAGTTGAAAAAGATATTCATAAGAAAACCACTTTTGTAAAATCATCTTCATTAGTATATAAACAAAATGTTAAAAATAATATTTTAAATAAAAGAAAACCAAAATATTTATCTATTTGGGTTCCTAAAGTTTTAAATTATAATAAGAAAAAGTCTTATATTTCTAGCTTTATTAAAGATGTTTGCTTATCATCTAATTACATAGGAAAATCAAACTCTTCATGGGTTTGGTTTCCTAAAGACTAATTTTAAGGACCCAATGTAAAATGGTACCAAGATTATAAATGTTTATCTTTTCAGGTACCAAAGAAAGATAGATGGATTTTAGATAGTGGTTGTTCAAAACATATGACAGGAACATTCAATTATTGTCATCAATTCAAGACAAAGATGGTGGTACAGTCACCTTTGGAGACAATAATAAAGGAAAGGTGATTGGTATTGGCACCGTTGGTAATTCTAATAAACCTATTATTAATAATGTTTTATTAGTTAAAGGTCTTAAACATAATCTGCTTAGTATAAGTCAACTTTGTGATAAAGGTTTTAAAATTGTCTTGAAAAATATTCTTGCTTAATTTATGATATTGATTGGACTACAATTTTATATAAAGGTCATAGAAAGAATAATATATATGTTCTATCTTTAAATAATATTTCAAATGAACACTGCCTTATTGCATCTTCAAATGATTCTATATTATGGCATAAACGTTTTGGTCATGTTAATTTTAAACATATTTCTAAAATTTCTAAATATGATTTAGTCAATGGTTTACCTAAGCTTTCTTATAAAGATAATTTTTGTGATGCATGTCAACAAGGTAAAATGCATAAATCTTCTTTTAAATCTAAAAATATTATTTCTACTAGTAAACCACTTGAATTACTTCATATTGATCTTTTGGTCCTTCTAGGATAGCATCTTTAAATGGAAGTAAATATGCATTTGTAATTGTTGATGATTTTTCAAGATTTACATGGGTAATATTTCTTAAAAATAAAAATGATGCTTTTAATGAGTTTTCTATATTTTGTAAAAGAATTCAAAATCAAAAATCTCTTTCTATAGTTACTATAATGAGTGATCATGGAGGAGAATTTGAAAATGAACTTTTACAAATTTTTGTGATAAAATGGTATTTCACATACTTTTTCTTTTCCTAGAGCAGCTCCACAAAATGGAGTTGTAGAAAGGAAGAATAGGACATTATAAGAATGTGCTAGAACAATGTTATGTGATAGTAATTTACCAAAATATTTTTAAGTCAGATCAACAAAGATGCTATGTTTTAAATAGAGTTTTATTAAGACCTATTTTAAACAAAACATCATATGAATTATTTTATAATAAAATTCCTAAAGTTTCATATTTTAAAGTTTTTGGTTGTAAGTGTTTTATATTAAATACAAAAGATAATTTAGATAAATTTGATTCTAAATCGATGAAGGAATTTTTGTAGGATATTCTAATCATAGTAAAGCATATAGAATATATAATAAAAGAACCTTAGTCATTGAAGAATCTATGCATGTTTCTTTTGATGAAAATTTTATAAAAACATCTTCTATTTCAAGTAATGATGATGATTTAATTGATACTATTCATGATACTCCTATGTTAGATATTTCAAAAGATGAAAATTTACAAAATGAATTACCAAAGGATTTTGTAGAAGTCAAAAATCATCCACATAATTTAATTATTGGAAATATTTCGATAAAGTTACAACTAGATCTCATTTTAATTTAATTGCTCATGTTGCATTTGTTTCTAAATAGAACCTAAAAATGTAAAAGAAGCTTTACTTGATAATTTTTGGATAGATGCTATGCAAGATGAGTTAAATCAATTTATAAGAAATGATGTTTGGTATCTTGTACCTAGACCACAAAATAAATCCATTATAGGAACAAAATGGATTTTTAGGAATAAATTAGATGAATCAGACAAGTTGTTAGAAATAAAGCTAGATTAGTTGCACAAGGTTATAATCAAGAAGAATGAATTGATTATGATGAAACATATGCCCTCGCTAACGCTTAGAATCCATAAGAATTTTACTTGCATTTGCATGTTTTATGAATTTCAATCTTTATCAAATGGATGTTAAAAGTGCACTTTTAAATGGTTTTATTAAAGAAGAAGTTTTGTAGAACAACCTTCGGTTTTGAACATGAAAAATTTTCTCGATCATGTTTATAAACTTAAAAGGCTTTATATGGTCTTAAACAAGCACCTCGTGCATGGTATGATAGATTAAAATCTTTTCTTTTAACATCTGGTTTTGAAATTGGAAAAGTTGATTCTACTTTATTTATTAAGAAAATAAATAAAGATATATTATTAATACAAATATATGTAGATGATATAATATTTGGTTCTACTAACAATGATCTTTGTCAAGAGTTTGCTAAGACTATGCAGGAAGAATTTGAAATGAGTCACATGGGTGAACTAAACTTCTTTCTTGGACTTCAAATCAAACAATTGAAGGAAGGAATATTCATCAATCAAAGCAAATACGCCAAAGAATTACTTAAACGCTTTGGAATGGACAATACAACAAGTAAAAGTACACCAATGAGTACTACAACATCTCTTGATAAGGATGAAAATGGTAAGAATGTTGATCAAAAGCTATATCGAGGTATGATTGGATCACTTCTTTACATTACCGCTAGTAGACCCGATATTATGTTTAGTGTATGTTTATGTGCTAGATTTCAATCTAATCCTAAAGAATCACATCTTAAAGTCGTTAAAAGAATTTTTAGATATCTTAAAGGTACTTGATTTTGGTTTATTTTATCCAAAGAATAGCACATTTGATTTATTAACTTATAGTGATCTTTGATTTTCTTGGGATGTAAATCGATAGAAAAAGTACAAGTGGTACTTGTCATTTCTTAGGACACTCACTTGTATCTTGGTTTAGTAAAAACAAAATTCAAGATCATTATCTACAACTCAAGGTAATATATTGTCGCTAGTTTAGCATGTGCACAAGTTCTATGGATGAAACAAACTTTATCTCGATTATGGTATTATTTGTCCTACATCATCTATAATGTGTGACAATTCTAGTGCAATTAATTTATCTAAAATCCTATTCAACATTCACGCACAAAATATATTGATATTAGACATCATTTTTACGTGATCATGTTCTTAAGGGTGATATTACATTAGATTTTATCTCTACTAATAATCAAATAGCAGATATTTTCACAAAACCATTAAAAGAAGAAATTTATGTTAAATTAAGAAGAGAATTAGGTATATGTTCAATTACAGATTTAAATTAATTTTTAAATAAGTACATTTAAATACATATTAATATTAGTCGATTAACTACTTCACTAGTCGACTACATGCACAATCATACATATAGTTGTTATTACGTCAATATTAGTCGACTATATATTCGATTAGTCGACTATATATTTCACTAGTCGACTACATGCACAATCATACATATAGTTGTTATTACGTCAATATTAGTCGACTATATATTCAGATTAGTCGACTACTCAAAGATACTTTTCGAACAAATAATTATTGGATCCTTGCTTTTTAAACCCAAAACCCAATACCCAATAAACTTAAGTTACATTTGATCTCAACCATTTATTTTTTATCTGATAAATCCTAGCCCTAAATCAATTTTTCTTTGGATAAAATCATGACCATTCATTGATTTTAACATCTAATCTCAACCATTCAATTTTTATCTAAAGAAAACTAACCCTAACTTTTCTTTTAACCACTTCTTCATCTTCCCAAAACCGACCAAACCTAGTTCCTCTTCAGATCTTTAAAATCCAGGTTAGGGCAACTTCTCTTCTCTCATTTTTTCTTCAAATCTTCAGTCTTTCTCATCTCGTTACCCTAATTAGTCGACTACACCGCTTATTAGTCGACTAATATCCGAATTCAAATCTCTTTGTAAGTTTTTGAATCTTGATCTTTTTAAATTTAAGGAATTACAAACTTTTAAAATACTCCTGGTAGGTTTATCAAATATGAAGACTTTGTACTTCATAATTTTAGGAGTTATTTTAAAATGTGGGATTAGCACATCTATATTCTTGAGAAAATCGAAAATCTTATTATCCAACTCTTGTTCAATTATTTTATGCTAACATTTCCCATAAAAACTTGATAATAACAAAGATGCGATAGTCGGTTTGGTGAAAGGAAAAGAAATTTCCTTTACACCTAAACTTCTAGGAAAAATGTTCAACATTCCTTATAGAGGAATTAGTCTTCATGATGTTTCTATGGATGATGAAAATATTCTTCAAAATTTAATTTTCTTACCGGGTCAAGGAGGAGTATTGAATCATTCAAACAAACTTCGACCACTTCCTCGCTTTATCGCTAGAATTCTAGCATATAATCTATATCCAAAACGGGAGTTTTCATTTTATTTCTTTAGAATTAGCTAAAGCTATCTGTGATTATGGCTAATATTCAAGTTAATTGGGTGAAGTTTATTTCGATAATCTTCTTGTTATTCCTAGAGGGTTTATTCCATTTGGTGCATTCCTAACTAGAATTTCTGAGATTGTTGCTATTCTTTCCTTGCAATTTATAATCTACTTTGTAATTTTTTATAAAACACTATTCACCCCCCCCTCTAGTGTTTCATTGAGTTAGATCAACAATCCTACATTTGGTATCAGATTTTTGAGGCTTTTCGTGTGGAGTTAGACTCTGAATCTTCCATGCTTCGTTCCATCGAGTTCTTTGATTCAAATGCCCTAACTAGGATGAAAATTCCAAATTTTGAACTTCCTCAACAACACCAATCGAACCTCAACACGAAGAACAACATCATCATGATCCTCAACCTTCACAAACCCAAGATATCCCTCAATCGTCACATGATCTTTGGACCATCTTGGAGCAATATTCCACCACCTAGGCAACCGGATACTTCTTGCTTTTCGGATGCTAATACAACACCTTGTCTCGCCAGATCTTGAACTTGGAAACTAGTCAAAATTTGATTTTTGATCGAACATCGCAATCATGAACAACCAACGTTGGTGAAAACCAACAACTCATGATGCGTATGTTTGAAGATCTCAATACAAAGTTTGACTCAGATTCGTGGATATCCGCCACCACCAGGACCATCTGAATAATTTTCTTATGCTATTTGCTTGCCTTTAGTGTGTTTGAGACTTATGTTTAAAACTATGTGGTATTTGTTGTATTGTTTAAAACTATGTTATGTTGGTTTAAAACTTTGTGCGGTTTGCTTATGTAATTGCACTATGGTTTGCTATGTTATTATTTTTTTTTTGTTGATGACAAAGGGGGAGAAACAATACACTATGTGATAATGCTTATGTGCAGGGGGAGTTATGTGCGGGAAGTAAGTATATATATATATATATATATATATATATATATATATATATATATATATATATATATATATATATATATATATATATATATATATATATATATATATATATATATATATATATATATATATATATATATATATATATATATATATATATATATATATATATATATATATATATATATATATATATATATATATATATATATATATATATATATATATATATATATATATATATATATATATATATATATATATATATATATATATATATATATATATATATATATATATATATATATATATATATATATATATATATATATATATATATATATATATATATATATATATATATATATATATATATATATATATATATATATATATATATATATATATATATATATATATATATATATATATATATATATATATATATATATATATATATATCTTTAGAACACACTAACACATGCTTATGTGTGGATTAACAAAAGAAATCCCTTTGTTAATCAATAGAAGTTAAAGTTAAAGAATAAGTCTAATAATATATAAGTTATATAATTTTAAGTCTTTAGTAGTCGACTAATGAATACTTAAACAATTTTCCGTAAACCGTAAAATTACAGATTAGTCGACTAATGATAATAGTAGTCGACTAATGAATACTTAAACAATTTTCCGTAAACCGTAAAATTACAGATTAGTCGACTAATACATATAGTAGTCGACTAATGATAATAGTAGTCGACTAATGAATACTTAAACAATTTTCCGTAAACCGTAAAATTACAGATTAGTCGACTAATATGAAATTGTAGTCCACTGGATACGATTTTCGACTCTTGAATTTGAATTTTTGAACGCTTTTATCGGTTTATATCCGCTTTGGTTTTAAATTGTGTCTTTTCAAGAGATATATATAAGTAAAAACTTCAGAAAAAGACACACGAAATTCATATACATTTATCTTGAATTTTGATATTAAAAGAGAGTTCAAAAAGTTCAAAAGTCAAAAACTGTTCTTGCCATTGATTCAATTGCAAGATTCAAAAGAGTTAAACATTATTTTGAGATTAAAAAGTTCTTAAGCCACTGCTGCACATCATCAACACTTCAAGGCTTATAGGACTTTGTACTTTGCTTCTTCAAAAGGAATTCTCAAGTGTGAGAGTTGCTAATCTCAGGTTTGAGATTGTTGCAATTTGCATAGGCTTGCAAATTGGTCAGGTTTGTGTTTGATTTTGTAAGGTTTCAAAATCATAGTGGAAAATCTCAAGCGGGATTTGCTTGGGACTGGATGTACAGGGAGGTGGAACCAAGATAAATCTCTTGTGTTTGTGATGTTCAATTTCTGAGATTGTTGCTATTCTTTCCTTGCAATTTATAATCTACTTTGCAATTTTTTATAAAACACTATTTACCCCCCCTCTAGTGTTTCATTGAGTTAGATCAACGATCCTACAATCTTACCCATTTGGCAAAAATCAAAACCGAATATTTCAAGGGCTCCAACAGCTAGTTTTTGCCCATGTTCAAAATTCAAAACCGAAATGCCTCCAACGGCTAGTTCCAAGGCCTTGAAGGCTATAAATATGGTTTGAGGGCCAATGTATCCCTCATTCTTATCATCATCAATCCTCATATTTTGCAAGTTTCATCTCCTCCATTGCAACATGAAATCAAAAGAATGCCCTCAAAGTTTTGAAGTTTGGTGCGATTGCAATCTGCAAACACCCATGAAAGTTTGCAAGTTTGGTAAAAATAAGGGGCGGTATTATTGGGGTGTGCTAAATACCCAAATAAAGAATGCAATATTTTTGAATGGGCGCATGAAGAAGGAGAAATAAGCAACCAAGGAAATCAAATTGCCAAAGAAAAAAGGTTTGGAGATAAATATTTTTTGAAATCAAAGAGGCTGAAGCAAGAATTGAAGCTTGTCGAAAAACAACTCTTAGCTTGGAAAATTTCGGCAATTTTAGTAGTGGTATTTTGTATTATTTTCATCATTGTAAACCGCATGTCATGTACTTGTACTTGCAAAAACTATTGATATTGTAATGGAAAAAATTTATTGGAATTGAGTAAACTATCATTAAAAATC
Organism: Asparagus setaceus; assembly: GCA_012295165.1. Lineage (NCBI taxonomy): Eukaryota > Viridiplantae > Streptophyta > Magnoliopsida > Asparagales > Asparagaceae > Asparagus > Asparagus setaceus. Next base: position 40,737,820 of record CM022704.1, read on the forward strand.
TAGTTGATATTGCATGGCTCAGAATTAAGTCATTTTGTCGAAGTTGAAAGCCCCATATATAACTTACAGCTTTATTGTAGATTGCATTCTAATGATGGAGTGCCTTACCTAGACATTGTCGATTCAATGTAGCTAGCATTCTCATCACATATTGCCTTATCTGAACATAAACACTATAAATTAGATTGCATTCTCTGCGTAAAAGACAATCATCATTGCCAAATATCAACCATGGAGCAACACAATCTGTAGCAACTAATCAATTGAAACCAACAAAAATACAAGCTCCAACCAGCTGCAAAAAACCAACCGAAACCAACCAATCCAAACAAGGAGCAACACAAGCTCCAATGAGGGGCATACAAGCTAACGATGAGTCAACCAAAAGTTAACTCCAATATCCTAGTTAAACTCTCATCTTCTATCAAATATTGGCCAACAACGGGCTGTCTAAGAGAGTACATTCAATTATTAAAGAATTCTAACCCATCATTAGCTGCAAATAAGAACAATTTTAGAGAAAAATCGACAAATTACAAGAGTGAATCCAACCAAAGATATATTAGCACTTCTAAGAACTTAATGGGAACAGTTGTAAAATTCGTCAACAAACTCAAGGTAACATCCGTAAATCAACACAAAACATTCAATAATCTAATCTACCCATTATTATCATCATAACCCAAAATGTTTCAATTATTATCATCATCATCATAAACATCCATCATAAAAACCCAATTTCATTTAAATAGCAGTTGAATCCATCATAAAAACTGGAAAAAAAAATTCAAGTTGTGAAATATACCTGAGCTTGCAAAACAACGGATGCAAGTAACAAATTCGAAGCTCAAAATCGAAACTCCTAATGGAAGATTAAAACCCAAACTTGGAACCGAAGCTCAAATTTGAAGGATGAACCGGCAAGCCTTCACATCGGAACCCTTAGCTTTCGGTTTCGAACCGGAAAAATAGCAGATCCATGGTTTTTAGCGGGAGAGATGAGGGTTTTAGCGGGAGAGATGGAGGTGAGAGAGCTGCAGATTCTAGGGTTTGAAGAGCGGTGGAATCCAAAAGAGAGAGGAAAAGAGGCGATTTGGGATTTTTTTATTCCCAAATAATCGCGTGTGTCAGCTTTTCATCCCAAATCCGCCCCATCTCCTCCGATTTTGTTTTCCAGAAAAAACCCCCCCAACATCAGTTTTATAGATATTCATATCTATAAAACTTTACTGATCCAAACTTAGTCTTAGGATTTGATTAGATTTCGTTATTTACGATTCTACCCCTGGCAGAGCCAAATCCTAATCCTATTCTATAAAAATGGTGAAACAAACACACCCTTAAAAAGATTTGCCTTTAAAATGGCTGAGGTAACTGAGCATATTACTTAGAAGTGTTGTAGCATCTATATTCAAAATTCAAAATCAGACTTCATATGGAATTAAAATAGTGCTAGGGAGATTTGTTTATATTTGTCGCCTACTTGTTAAAAATTCTTATCTCAACCATAATCGTGAAAACTTGAAATACTGCTATTCAAGTGAGCTAAGGTAACTTTGAAATGCATTTATGGCCATGTTTGAATTGGGTATTATTTTGAGATAATAATCTTTTATCCTTTAAAAGAAATAATAGGGTGTTTGGTTTAAATTTTTGGAGGGCACTATCCGAATTATTTAGTTTATTAAAATAAAATAGTCTAGAGGTTTCAGACTAAATAAGAGAGGAGAGGGGGTATTATTATAATATTTGGATTATTTCACATATGGATTAGATCTTAAAGACCACCTTGCCCTTATCTATTCTAAAATCTACATGTGGTTCTGTTCTCTAGTTATGTCTTCACTTTTGGTGTTATCTACCGGATACAAAATAAAAGAAGGAAAAAAGAAAAATCGAAAGACCAGGAGTCGAAGAAAGAAACGAACAAGCGCACCGTAGCTCTTGACTATTTGATCGTTGGCTTTGAATGTGTTCATTCATTGGTAAAATTAATTATTTCACTCAAAGTGACCATAAGGTTTTTTTGTCTTTACTTGGCTTTGCGTCATCCTTCAAATTGGCTGTTAGATTCTATTAACATGGTGAACAATAGGAAAACAAATATGAGTTTTGAAGACTTGATTGACATTAAATTCAAATACTATGAAAATTCAATAGATTAGGGGCTGTTTGGTTCAACAAAATTTTTAGCATTTGAGGTGGATTTGAAATTCTTGGAGCAAAATGTCTCATTTTCATTTATGGGATTCCATATAGAGTGTTTGTTTCAAAAAAAAATGGCATTAGGTATCCATAAAATGAAAAAAAGTAGGAACTTTTGGGATTGGCCAAATCCTACAATTTAGAGAGGATTTGCCAAATGCTAAAAATTTAAAGTTTAGACATTAGATATCCATGCGATTTGTACTTTTCTATATTTTAGAGTTTGAATCAAATAATAAATTATAATTTCTAGAATTTGTTTTCCGCTAATCAAGTTGAACCAAACATAAGATTAGGAATTCTAAAATATGTTAAAAATACATGGATTTAAAATTTTATCGAGATTCCAAATCCTATAATTTTAGGATTTGAACCAAACAGCCCCTTAAAGTACAATGATAAACAAAATAGAGTAAAGTAGATGTGTGAGAGAAAAAAAAATCAACGAAACATGACCAAAATTAATGCAAACTTAGCTAAAATCATGCCCGATATGTAGAAGGACATTATGGCCATTTGATGTTACGTTCTAATCTTATACCACCGTATAATGACAAGTTTTCAAATACAACATAAGTATTAGAAGTGTTAATAACAAATTGAATCAGATAAATTATTAAAAATTTAACTCACTATAGTCTCTAGTATTATTATATCTCGTGACTATAATGAGTTAAATTAATCCTGGGATAAAACAAGTCCCCAATCCAATGATATAATTCCAGAGCCATCGGTGGGTAGGAGTGATCATGCTCGAGTGTTGCATAATTGCAAAAAGCTACATGCAGAAGGAATTGGAGTCTGAATAAGACTGATTTGATTACAAGTAGGATTTGTTTAGGAGTAGGGATTTGTTTAGGAGTAGGGAATTATTTAGGAGTAGGAATTTCTTTACAAATAGGATTTGTTTAGGAAGCCAAAATAGAGGCTAGTTAAGTCTGGGTAGGTATTAGAGTTTTATTATGTTTTTTTAGTGATTGAAAACTTGGGTGATTTATCAATAAAATTAGTGTTTCTTTTCTTTAGAATACCATATTTATTCTTGGCATTCTTGGGCTACGTATTTTGCTTGATTCGTCGGTGATTGCGTAAATGCTTTATACTGCTTGATTCGTCAGCTGTGTGAAGTTAATTGGGGCTCTGATTAATTTTGGTGCTTTGGTTGAGAGAATTTGATCGTCGACAATGGTGGAAGGAGAGTCATCGACTACTGAATCAAAATTTATCAAATCGAAGGAGGCATGATAAATTAGTGAAGGGTTTCGAAGAGAACAAGAAAGAGATCAGAGGTCTAGCAAAGGCGATCGAACGATTAACTTTGTTGGTGGATAAAGTGATCAACGACAAAGAAAACAATGATGACGATGATTGATGCTGGCAGACTCATGGGGGAGATAGAAGCTATGAAGGGTTGGATGAAGGATGGGGCGCGGTGACAACGGCAAGGATCTGGCAATCGACTACCCACCCATCGACCCACGCGAAGCAGCCGAGCAGCCAGCCGCATGAGCCACAAAGGCGCGAGCCGAACGTACCGGGTAAGCAACGCAGAGCCGCGGTGGCTATGTATGTGCAGCGTGCGTGGTCATGGTAGGCCCCTGCATAGGCTGCAATGGTAGATGACCGAGAGGGCTTCGGCGGTGCTCGTGGTGGTGCGGCATGTCAAGGGTATGGATATGGCCATTGGAGAGATTATAGAGGAGATGAGATTGCTGAGGAAGAGATGAAACTTGTGGGGATTTAATCACCGAGGGGCTACATCTTGTTAGAGGCAGAGACATTGATGATTACTATGAGGACTTGGGCTCAGATCTGGAGAGAGATTTGGGCTATGACCGGAGACGACCTCAGCGTGATAGGGGAGGATATCAATGTTGTCAAGGGGGATATAGGCGTGGGAATTGTGATAGAGATGGCAGAGATGATTAACATTATGACCGGGTCTTGAAGACCAAATATCGACTTTCCACACTTTGAGGGTGGTGATCCACATGAATGGCTAGAGAAGGCCAAACAGTATTTTAGCGTGTATGAGGTGGACCGAGATTGGAGAGTGGAGGTCGCTAGTTTTTATCTTGACGGTCAAATGAACAGTTGGTGGAGGTGGCTGAAAGCATAGTGTAAAAAAGAGGGCAGGAGGTTAGGATGGATCACTTTTGTGAAGGAGTTCATGCTTCAGTGGGGACCATCACCTATAGTGAACATCACAATCAGTTAGCTAAATCGAGATAAGATGGAAAGGTTGTTGAATATATAGAGGAGTTTTGAAGACTACAAGTACTTGTGAAGAATTTACCAGAAGATTCACTATTGGGGACTTTTGTGGAAGGGATGAAGCATTGGATTGCTTCAGAGGTGAAGTCAAAGCAGCCTTAGAGATTGACCGTGGTGATGAGGATAGCGGGGAATATAGAGGAGAGCAAATCTAGCAGCTATAAGGCAAATAAGGAGTTTGACGGCAAGAAATTGACGTATGTAGAGTCCAGCAAGGTGGGAAAATCTTCGAGTAAAGGTAGGTGCAGGGATTAGTACAGCAAAGAAGGTGAGGAAACTCTCTAGAGACAAGGTACATGACAGGATAAAGAAGGGTTTATGCTACAAGTGTGGAGAGAAGCGGGCTAAGGAGCATCATTGCAAGCCAGGAGTAGTTTTCATGATCATGGAGTCTAGTGATGAGGAAAATGACACAATGCATTGATAATCACATTTTTATTACATTTTTATACCCTCATCATCTATTTTATACAAATAAATATACCGCTAATAATATGTTTTAACTTAATGTGCAGATTAATGAAGATTAATAAATAAAAGCTCAAAAAGAACTTAAAGTTCCTCATTTTCTAACCTTTTATTGAAGCTCGGGATCAAGCTAAGCAATCTACAGAAGCCGAAGAAACAAGGATCCAATATGAAAAGAAATCAAGTGAAAATCATGTTCAAGATGATTAGCCACAAAGAAACGGCGATATCTCCCAATCCAGAAGGCGGAATTCAATATATAATATATGAAAATCACCTATCTCGACGAGACAGAGCTAACTGCATTTTCAGAATTTTAGAATTCTAATCGGTCAGCCAACCGATTGGTGAGCGGCAGATTCAGATTTGTGGCCAGATTTAATTCCTTTGTTGCCAAGTTTTATCCAAGGGTTCTCCTTCATTGCTGTAGGCTATAAATAGAGGGGTAGAGTGAGGGGTTTGAGTGTGAAATATTTTGTAATAACTCCTTTTGGAGAGGAGGGTTGCTCTTAATTGAGAAGACCTTCCAAATTTATAACTTTTAGTTGTAATTAATAAATAATATTTTCACCCCTTCATATTTTCTTTTCTTCTCTTTATCCAAGGATGAAAAGAGGATGAAAATGAAGATAAGATGAAGATGAGGGTTTGCTTTTTATTCCTTTCTTTTCTTTTCTTGTAATATTTTCTTTTCTTGCTTATTTCATGCTTGTAGAGTAGATTTATATTCATGTCTTTACTTCCTGCATTTAATTTCTTGCATTTACTTTCTCACATTTATTTTATAGTTTAGATTTTATTTTTCTTTTCTTTAATTCACCTTGAGGCTAGAACCCTCTAGGAATTGCCCTTTCTAAATGTGGAGTTAATATTTATGGAAACTCTAGAAATTATTTAAAACTAGCTTTTATATCCAACTTATTCACATAAGATTGAGATTAGCTAAGTGGATCTATTCTATATTCCTCATATTTTAATTAATCCTCCATATTTTACCTTCTTGATCTTCCTCTTTATTCTTGCTTTTTGTTTATTTGTTTTATTTTCCTCATATCACCTTCTTTATTTTCCTTCATTTTATCAATCACTCTTTATCTTTCCACTCTCAATCTCATTTTATTTTTATTTTGCACATATTCACAATCACTCTCAAATTTATCCACAATCCATCACATTTCTTTTATCACTCCTAATTGTCACACACAACATAAGAACTGATTTTGATTAACTCTTACAACACCTTCCTCGTGGGATCGATATACTTTTTATACTATAACTTGATAGTTGTATACTTGCAACTTTAGGTTCACATTTATTTACCTATCATGCATCAAATTTCAATAGTGATAGAGAGGGGCCGATGACAAGGAGGAGGATTTGACGGGGATTGAGTTGTCCCTGAACGCGATGACCGAGGTTCCTAGACTGTCTACTCTGAGGATGACAGCTTGGATAGGGAAATATGAGGCATCACTATTGGTTGATCCTGGATCTTCACATAATTTTATTAATGCAGGATCACCAGGAAGGTGGGTTTGAAAAGCACAATAGTAGAGCCATTTGAGGTGCAATCGCTAATAGGGAGAAGATGCAGTGTGAGGAGATTGTTTGGGATGTTAGTATGAATGTCCAGGGGGTTAGGATTACAATTGATCTTCATGTGTTGGTGTTGGTTGGAATGGATGTCGTCCCGGGGAATGCTTGGTTGAGATAATTGGGCAATATGAAGATGACTCTTGAGGCGATATGGATGATGTTCAATTTGAAGGGCAAGAAGCACACTTTGATAGTGAATTCTAGGGGATTGAAAAGCTATGAAGCTAATTAATTTGAGCGGTTGTGCAGAGGGGGAACATAGTGCTTTGCTATTGTCACGGATGCAGGGGATCAGGGAGGTTTTGAGGGTCTTCTACTATTGGCCAAGTCTAGTTTTTGGGGTGATGGAGAGGATCTGTTGGTCCATTTGGATGCTAGGGTGTGAGAGGTAGTATCGAGACATTAGAGGGTCATAGAGGTACCGACCGAGCTACCACCATCAAGAGTATGGGATCATCGGATTGTTCTGAAGGATGGGTCGAAACCAATTAATATACTACCTTATCGCTATGCAGAAGGAGGAGATCGAAAGGAAGGTTGAGGAGATGCTGAAGAGTAGATTGATTAGGCTGAGTCAAACTCCATTTTCTTTACCTATTCTCTTAGTGAGGAAGAAGGATGGGACATGGAGATTTTGCACATACTGCAGGGCTCTGAACGAGGCTACGGTGAAGGACCGCTTTCTAATTCCTACTAAGGAAGAGATGCTAGATGAGTTACATGGAGCTACAGTGTTCACGAAGCTGGACTTGCAGGCTGGTTACCATCAGGTTCAGATGAGAGAGGAGGATGTACATAAGACAACATTTCGGACACATTCGGGGTACTACGAGTACTTGGTGATGCCATTCAAATTGTGTAACATGTCTTTTACATTCTAGGCAGCGATGAACAACATGTTTTAGCCATATTTGAGGAAGTATTTGCTGGTGTTTTTTGATGACATATTGGTGTATTCACCTACTATTGAGGAGCATTTGCGACATTTAGATGAGGTTCTGAGAATTTTGGAAGAAAACCAACTTCTTCATTAAGTTGTCGAAGTGTGATTTTATAAAGTTGTAGTTGGAGTATTTGGGAGACATCATCTCAGGTGAGGGGGTAAAGGTAGATGAGAGGAAGAATGCTTCGATGTTGATTGGCCTTTGCCCAAGGATGTATTAGCTTTGTGAGGGTTTTTATGTTGATAGACTACTACCGAAGATGTGTTCAGCATTATGGATTAATTGCCAGGCCTTGATGGACATGTTGAAGAAGGATGGATTTTAGTGTACGGATGAGTCTCGGTGAGCATTTGAGGAACCGAAGAAGGCTATGTATTGAACTCCGGTGTTTGCATTGGCAGACTTTTCGAAGGAGTTTGAAGTGCACACTGACGCCAGTGACAAGGGGATAGGGGCAATTCTAGTACAGGAAGAAAGGCTGATAGCCTATATGTCAAAGGTGTTAGGACCATGAAAGAGGATCTGAAGTACTTATGCTTGGGAGATGTTGGCAGTGGTGCAGGTAGTGAAGGTGTGGAGACCATATTCGCTAGGGAGGAAGTTTACCATTGTCACTAATCAACAGTGTTAAGGCACATGATGAAGTAGAAGATTATTACTCCAGAACAACAGAAGTTTGGGGTGAAGAATCTCGGATTTGTGTTCGACATTATATATCAGCCCGGGAAGGAAAATAGAGTTGTTGATGCATTATCTCGGAAGGAGGTAGTCCAATGTTGTGGTTGGTATGTAGCAAGGAGGAGACGAGCTTACATGCCATTAGTAGCACTGATAGGAGAGTGTGGGATTGTATTCGTCAAGCTATAGAGTTGGATGAGCGATCTCGAGATATTTGTGATCGGATTAGGCGAGGAGACCCGCGGGTACATAGATATGAGTTTTGAGATGGGCTATTTTTCTAGAAAAGCTACATATATGTTCTTGGAGTACCTATCTTAAGGGATGACATTCTATCTCATTTTCATGACAGTGGAGAGGGAGGTCATTCAGGTTGGCTTTAGACTTATGTTAGGGTAAAGCATTTTTTTCTATTGGAAAGGACTAAAGACAGCGGTAAAGACAAAAATAGCAGTGTGTGATGTGTACCAAAAGGTAAAATATGATCAGAGGGCTCCGATGGGTTTGATGCAACCTTTACCGATTCCAGAGAGGATTTGGGAGGCTTTGTCGACGGACTTCATAGAGGGGTTGTCTAGTTGTTGGGGATTTGAGGCTATATTAGTCGTAGTGGATTGCTTGAGTAAGGGGGCACACTTTATTCGATTGAACCACTGTAGCTCAAGCTTTTGTGGAAAATGTGATCAAGTTGCATGGGATTCCAAGGAGCATAGTCACCAATCGGGGAAAGCTATTCGTGAGTTCTTTTGGCAGGAGTTGTTTGCATTACAGGGGAGGAAGTTGAAGGTGAGCTCATCATATCATTCGCAGAGCGATGGATAGATAGAGGTGCTGAACTGCACTTTAGAGCAATATTTGAGGAGTTACTATCATGAGGAGCAGAAAAGGTGAAAGAACTTTATTCTGTGGGCCGAGTATTGGTACAATACTACATTCCATTCGTCGATCTAGAAGAGCCCGTTCGAGGTGATGTACAGACATCCACTGCCTATGCTACAGTCGTATAAGCTGGGACGACAAAGAATGATGAGTGGAGCAGTAGTTGTTAGCCAGGGATGAGATTTTGCATTGTGTGACGAGGGATTTAGCTAAAGCCCAGCAGCGGATGAAGAAGTATTATGATGAAGGGCGACAGGATGTGACCTTAGAGCCAGGTGACTTGGTGTATTTGAAGCTGCAGCCATACTGACAGAGATCCTTGAACAAGAGGTTCAATGTGAAGTTGTCATAGTGGTATTATGGGCCCTTCAAAATATTATAGCAGTTTGGCGAGTTGGCATTTAAGTTGAAGTTGCCAAAGTCCTCCCTTTTGCACCTAGTTTTTCATGTATTTGTGTTGAAGAAGAAAGTAGGGGTTTCCAATTTGCTCGTGGGTGAATTACCTTCATTTGATTCAGGGGTAACATATTATTGGTTCCTAATGCGGTGCTTCGCTATAGGAGTTAGGTAAAGCGGCATACTAGAGAGAGGGTGTGGCAAGTGTTAGTGCATTGAAAGGGCTTGACGAAGGACAAGGCTAATATGGGAGGACTATGATGAGCTCAAGGAGAGATTTCTTGATCTTACACTTAAGGACAAGTGTAGTCTTGAAGGAGGGGAGAATTGTATAATTCTAGAGCCATTGGTGTGAAAGAGTGATCGTGCTTGAGTGGTGCATAATTATAAGAAGCTACATGTAGAGGAATTGGAGTTTGAATAGGATTTGATTTGATTACAAGTGGGATTTGTTTAGGAGTAGGGAATTATTTAGGAATAGGAATTTATTTACAAATAGGATTTATTTAGGAAGCCAAAGCAGAGGCTATTTAAGGCCGACTAGGTATTAGGGTTTTATTATATTTTATTGGTGATTGAAAACTTGGGTGATTTATCAATAAAATTAGGGGTTATTTTCTTCAGAATTACAGATTTATTCTTGATGTTCTTAGGCTACGTATTTTACTTGATTCATGGCTGATTGTGTAGAGGCTTTATACCGCTTGATTCAGCGACGATGTGAAGTTAATTAGGGATCTCATCATCCAAACATGGCTTACGATTGTTCTAAGTGAAGGTTAATCATAAACAACCGTAGAACCTATCCAAATCCCATTTAAAAATATTTCTTTTTTTTTTTCTTTAAGGGCAAATTAGAATATTGGGAGAATTTTACTTATATAACATACTCTCTTTTCTCCTTCTTGTCTATCCAAACACAATTAATATCATTCCATCCACTTCATTTCCATTCCCTCCCTTAGGTTTACTTCAATCATTCCCCTCTTCTACTCCTTTATGTATCCAAACCCACTGTTAAAGCCCAATCCCTTTCTTCCCTATCCGTTCACTTTTAGGATGGTTAAAAAAAAGTGAGTGATGTTGTTTCTTTTTAATCATCCCTTCCTTTTCCCTTACTAATTAAAACTTGTAAACAAATGCAATCATTGTATGGTTAGTATTGTAACCTTCTCAACCCTCCCCACTGCCCCCCCATCCCAAAAAAAGTCTATCCAAACTCATTGTAAGGTTGCCTTGATAAAGGAAAAGTAAAGGGTGTCACATCGGCTCTTAGGGACAGTTTGATATAGCTTTTTCTTGATTAAAAAAAAGTAAAAGAACACTCTTAACTAATTATTTATGAAGTAGTCAATAATGGTGTTTGGTAAAAAAATTTATTTTTACATGATTATTGAAATTACTTTTGCTTTTAAGGGGTTGCTTTTAGAAGCAACCTGATAGATGTTTTTAAAAGCAGTTTATGCTTTTTATACATTTTATACCATATATTACCTTTTTTTCAGTAGTGTTTTTACTACCAATAAGCATGAACTTAAAGTAATGAGTATCTTGGCCATTTTTCACTTATAATGATCTTAGGTAATCGATTTACCAAATATCTTAACTATTTTTGGAAGCAGCTTTTGGTATATGATTACCAAATGACTATTTTCAAGAGATTATATAAGTTACTTCTATAAGATACTTAAATAAACAACTTATTTTAAGCTTCAGCAATGCCAAACTGACCCTTAGTCCCTTTAAGTTCTTTAAAAATATTTGAGAAAGTGAATTAAGATGAGAGAAATTAATATATCATTTTCTCTCTCCTCATTCAGTTCACCTTCTATAGAATCTACCAATTGATGTTGTACTGACAAACCACATTCTAATATTCTGGTGAAACCAATGTTTGATTTAGAAAGATTACCTAGCTAATGAATTCCATGTAGGTCTACGTGCACCATAGACAAACAAGGTAAGCATTAGGAGTTATTTCCCAATATTGCCCCTCTGATGCTCAAGTCGGTCTCTCGCAAATAAGATACAAATAAATAAATGAGATTCTAGCTTGACATTCGTTTGTGAGTGCTTAACTCTCTTTAAGGAGGGAAGTTTGGTTACTTGTATAATGTCTAATTTTGGCAGTACTTGGACATTTTATAGTGATTTGATCATAAGAGAATGATCTCGCTGATCGTCAAGCTTGGGCTGTAAAACTAGTCTTAAACATATCTTGTTATCTTTACATGTGCGAAAAATATCCTTTAGATATGATTGTTTTGATTTATACAATTGTCATCTATTATGTTTGCCTTGTCATCTTCTATTCATAAATTCGACTAGCAGTTCAAAACATTTTTAGAGATTATGTCATCGTTGATGGCTGTTGATCTATTTCAATCAACTTGGCTCTCTAGTCTAGGCGTCATTTCTGAACCTGCCTCTCCTTACCCGGATACTCAATAAAGATTTCTTTTCATGCAGATTTGACTTCAAGATCATTATGGCTAGATCCATATAAAAAATTTAAACTAATGTTTTTTTCAATCTTTAGTTAGAAGCATGTTAAAATTCTTATGAAATATCCAAATATGGATGATCAAAATTTTTTAAAAATATGCTAGATGAATTCTCATCCAACCAAAAGATCAATAAATTAAAGGCATATTTCAAGTAGCTTTGAGATTCCAGCTAATCAATTTTTAATCATTGCAACTAAAACTCAATAAGTTGTATAAGTTAGTTTTTATTATCAATATACCTTCCAAATTATAGGCATGTTTAAATTTGTCCCTCAAATTATTGTAATTTCTAAATTTACCCCACAAATTGTCTTCTCCCTTCAAATTTACCTCTCTAATTACTTTTGCTAAATTATAAATAGTTTTTTTAAGTTAAAATTCCTCTAGTATTTGTATGTCAAATATTTTATAAAACATTAGCAAAATGTTATATGATCCATTAGAAAAAAATTTGATTCATTACAAACTGAAAACATGTCCGTTATCGAATTAAAACCCAAAAGCCTGTGTTTTTTCCTCTCACATTCTGTGCTTGCTCTCTCTTCTTCTTTTCATCAATTTCTCATAATTGGTTGTGGACGAGAACTAAAAATAAATACTTCTTGTGAAGAACCAATATTTAGACATGCTGACGTTTTCAGCACTAGAAACAGTGTGTGTCTAAAGTTATCCGGGAAGTTTTCAGATTTCTACTTTTAAAGTTTGTAATGATCTCCATAACATCTACTCTACTAACATAATGAAATATTATCCTACAATATTTGACAATAAATTTTGATTGCTTCTATTAACAAAGGTACATTTCAACTTCTATTTAAGACTTTTGTATTCATATTACATGATCACTTAACTCCTAATTGCGAGGGTTGTCAGAAAACATTGTACATAGCTTTGTAGAATTAATGGAGCTTCATGATAGAAGAAGGGTATTTTTGGGGAAAAAAATAAGACACACTGCGGGGAAGAAACCCTCTAACATGCAATCTAGGTTTTCTAGTTGGATCTAGTTTTTTAGTTAAATTATTTGTTAAAGTTTATTTCTTAAAACAATTAAAATAGGGATTAGAAGTAATTTTGACTTAAAAATGGGGTATATTTTAACAATAATTAAGTAGATGGGTAAATTTGAAAGGATAAGATAATTTGAGGGGTACATTTAGAATTATGATAATTTGAGGAGCAAATTTAAAGATACCTATAATTTCATGTGTATATATTGGAAAAACCCTGTACGTTAACAACTAATTATTCCAGCACATTCTTTTTAGTTAATTGCCTGACATGAGCAAAATCTTCTCATACTTTATAGGATTTCTTAGATATTTGTCCCATAAATCATAGATATTTTTTGATATTAGTCCCTCAAATCTTATTTTGATATTTGTCCCCTAAATTATCTTAATATATCGATATCATGCCTTCTAATTAGCTAGTGTTAAAATAGGTGAACAATATTCTATTTTCTTTAAATTTTTTCTTGAATGGATAATTATACACCTCTCCTTCCTCTCCCCTCAGACCTCCTCTTCATCCTCTCTATCCTTAACCACCGCTGTCAACCACTTTCCACGCTCTTGCTCGTCTACAAGGCCTGCTCCGATGCCTTCATAATTCAAGGCAAATATGAGCAAAGTGGTAATGGAGAAGGTTGTGGTGGTGACATTACTGATGGAGATGGTGATGAAGATGGTGATGATGGAGGAGGTGAGAATACCGACGGAGGAGGTGATGGAAGTGGAGGAGAAGGAGACGGAGGCGATAATACAGACAATGATGGAGATAATGAAGGTGGAGATAGTGATGGCAACGATGAAGGAGGAGGTGAGAATGCTAACGGAGGAATGTACTGTGGTGGAGGAGATAGAGGAGGAGGTGAGAAAGGGAGAGGGATAGGTAATAAGGTAATTTGCGTAATTTACCACCCATTGTTAGTGTTAACCCAACCATGGTCTAGGGTTTTGAACGGTAAACCTAATAACTGGACTACTATCAACACAATAGGGGGAAGATAATTTTGGGGACTGATATCAAAACATGTGATTTGGGGTCTAATATCAAAATATATGGAACTAACATCTACCCTACTTTGTAATAAAATAAATGCTATTTTAGCGGGATTGCGATAACCGACAGTTGTTTTAATTTTTACCTATTTGAAAACAATATCCGCATTTTCTACTACATTAAATTCGTATTTTCAACTTTCTCATAACATTGCCTCATTATCTACATTAATCAGTCGACAATTAACAACTGCCTCATAAATATATCATTTCCACTTTTCTTTTCTCTTCTCTCCCTGGTCTGAACCCATGAGAAACAAATCTCTATATAATTTCTAGAATTTCTAGGCTAAGGCAACGTACGAGTAATAAACTAGTTGCAATCGGTACAATTTTGGCCCCAATGGGAAAGATTCAAAGAACCTTCACCTAGTCTGTGTACTCCAACCCATTTCCTATTCCCACTCGGAATAAATCCTAATCCACAGAATAATCAACGGCTAGGATTAATCCTTTCCATAATCAGAAACTTAAATCACAATCGGAATAAACAAATCCAAGGGTATAGGGTTTATATCCCCGCTCCGATCCCAGCCCTCGAACTCCTCTTTCATCCGCGTGAGAAAAGAAATAAATAAAAAATTAAAAACGGAAAATAAAGTTAAAATCTCCCGGATATATCGCCGCCCCTAAACCCTAGGATCTCGAATCCGATCATGGCCGCCGAGGGTTTAGCGAAACCGTCCTCGGCTGACGTGGCGACGGCGGTGGCGGCCGCCGTTGCTCCGGTCGATCCTCTGTTTGGGCGGAGGATCGAGTTCCATCTCGAGAGGAAACCCTACTCTCCCATTTCGAGCTCGGCGAACCAGAACTTTCTTCTCGAAACCCTAAATCCTTCGAGTTCGCAGCCGCAGAGATCGACGGCGATGGACTCCGTGGGGCCTGCGTCGGCGGCGGCGGCGGCAAAATCGGGGAGGAAATCCGACGGGGGATTGGATCCGGTGCTCGGATTTAAGATCACTTTCAGAAGAATCGTGAGTTGTTATGAATATTTCCCCCAATTTGGGTTTTTGTTGGATTTTTTTTTCTAAAAGAGGAAGTTTTGGGTTTTGTAGGGCGCTGGGTTGCAAAATCTTGGAAATACTTGCTTTCTTAATTCAGTTCTGCAATGCCTGACTTATACTGAGCCTTTTGCGGCGTATTGTCACAGTGGAGAGCATAGATCTTCTTGTAAGTTGTAGATCCTCTTTCTCATATCGAAATGATTGTTTTCTGTAATGTTTTTTTGTAAAGTAGATGTTATTGTTGTGGGTGGTGTGCATGGTTTAGCTATTTTTGACAGTTTTTCTTCAGTCTTTTTTTTTCTTCTATTCTTCTCAAATTTGCTGAAGAATGGATTGTTATATGGTGAAACTAAGGAAAGGATTGCAAAGAAAAAACTGTATTGGCGTCGGGTGTTGGAGACAATTTAGATTTTAGATGATCAGGGCTGTATTTATGTTGTGTGCAGGAAATCTAGATTCTTGTGTTTAAGAATATGATGAATGCATCTTTCTCCGCTATATAGTAGAACTAGCTAGATAATATGGAAGTTTGTTTTATGGAAAGAGAATGGAACCGATGGAAAGTGAGGACAAGGTTCATTGTCATTGGCGTTCACAATTGTGTTCATGAAGGGAAGATGAATCTGATAGTTGCTTGATCAATGCCAGCCATGAGAGGAAGGTTTTAGGAAATAATAAACCCCAGTCGTTTTGGTTTCGTTAATTGGGAATCCTATTCCTAAATTCCACACAAGTGTTGCCTATGGGAAATCACCAAATTTCTGACTTCAATGATTCAAAATTATATGTATAGTAGGCACTTTTTCATTCCTTTTAAGCAAATATCCTTAAGGGGTCACATTACAGACACTCTTGATTTGTAGGTTATGGAGAGACCCTCTAGTTTGGGGAAGAAAGAAAGTTCTCTAAGCTAAACTATGATCTTAGCTGGGGTATATGTTTATTCCTTTTCTTCTTTAAGCTTTGTGAACTTAGACTTGTTTGATCATTTAGGACTACTAATACGTTTTGCTCTATTTATGTTATTTTTTAAAATGAATGTGGATGTGGTTGTGGTGTGGCTGTGGATAGTTGGGCACACACATGGGGGCTTGCTCATGTGGGCACAGACTCGTGTGATCATTATGGAGAGACCCTCTACTAGGTCGTAGTCTGCTGGTGAGGGTCTTGCTAGGAACCTTAAACTGACTATAAACGAGACTTCTGTCATGTTATTGCACTTGTGATTAAAACTGGATTGAAATCAGAGATAAGGCTAAAGTAATAAAATCCTTGACCTAAGTAAACTCAATCTCAGTTCTAATACACGGACACACTTATGCATATGAATATATGTATATCCTGATTTCATTTAATTCAGACCTAAAGAGATGAATTTCTACCTATTTACTAAAACTTCAGTTACAATCTAAGGTGGCTTATCCCGATCATGTTTCAATTGTATGCTTTCATTTGTCTCCACATCATAAGTACATAGAAGCAGAAGTCTGCTATTACTAGCTGGCCATTTCACAACTGGAAACACCCTCTGTAAGTGTTTTGGTGGTTTCCCAAACAAATAAGATTCTTGTGTAGAGGAGAATATATGTCTAATTTAATGAATTGCATTATTTGAAGACATACAATATGCGTTAGAGCCAAGTATACAATATTTGTTAGAGCCAAGTATAAAGTATCTCGCCACATTTGTCAAAGAATACTTTTGAAGTGTAGAATACTGTCACCACTTTTCATTTAGTAGTTTGATTGAGTTTTTGGCTCTTTAGTTTCATCTTTCATGTGGATGGAAGCATATGCTGCTTTGTTGCAGTGAATAAAAGCTATTTTGGTAAAAGAAGGTCATCTGCATGCATGATATACACCTTACTATCCTTGTTTTGGTTTGTTCAATATGCAGCTAACTTCAGCTTTTATATCTTTTTCCCCTTATGAAGGTCGTACTGCAGGATTCTGTGCAATGTGCGCTCTTCAAAACCATGTCATGAATGCTCTACAGTCGACGGGGAAAATTCTTTCACCTTCTCATCTTGTGAAAAATCTGCGATGTATGCTAATTTACTTGTCTGTAATTTCAATTTTGAGGAGGAAATTTTTTTCAAGCTAGCCTTTTAATTCACTTTCCTTTAGTTTCCATATTAAATTTCTACCATTTCTGCTGACATGGTCAATATGATATTCATAACTTGATTAGGTATATCTCGCAATTTTCGCAATTCAAGACAAGAAGATGCTCATGAGTATATGGTGAACTTGCTTGAATCAATGCACAAGTGTTGTTTACCTTCTGGCGTCCCAACTGAATCCCCTAGTGCTTATGAGAAAAGTTTAGTCCACAAGATATTTGGTGGTCGGCTTAGGAGCCAGGTATTTTCTACAGCTAACTCCTTGTTAATTACTGAAAGTTTTTTTTAAGCAATACTGTCATTTATCTTATTTTACTACAGGTGAGGTGCTTGCAATGCAACTATTGCTCAAACAAATTTGATCCCTTCTTGGATTTGAGTCTGGAAATTCTGAAAGCTGATTCTTTAACGAGGGCACTCACGCATTTCACTGCTAAGGAGCAGTTAGATGGGGGGGGAAAGCAATATCAATGTCAACGCTGCAAACAGAAGGTTAGAGCAAGTAAACAGCTTACTGTTCACAAGGCTCCATATGTCCTTACCATTCATCTCAAGCGATTTGGTCCTGATGTTCTTGGACAAAAGATTGATAAGAAAGTGAGTTTTGAGCCTAGTTTGGATTTGAAACCCTTTGTCAGTGACCCACAAGTAAGTAATACCTATATAGAGATGGTATATCCTTTTTCTGCCTGGGAAGCTCTAATTATTTCCTTCTAATTCTTTATTTTGTCATGTTTTGCAGGAAGCAGATTTGAAATACACACTTTATGGAGTTTTGGTACATGCTGGCTGGAGCACTCACTCGGGTCACTACTACTGTTTTGTACGCACATCTAGCGGCATGTGGCATTCTCTTGATGATAACCAGGTTGGTATTCCATTTTCATTTGACCTTTAGCTCCTTCATATCCATGTAAATTTACTGCAGAATCTGTGTTAGAATTTATACGGTGGTTCAGTTGGAGGCGTGTCTAGGCAACTTTAGCCACTAAATTCCATCCAGGCTCCTCATAGCTTCTTCGGAAACATGAGGTGGAAGAAAGGAAATCGGAGTGACGTTATTTAGTAAATTATTATCCCTTTCAGTTGAGAAGATTACAATAAATAAATAAGTTAACAAAACTGTTAATCTAATGTCCTTGAATTTCTTGCTCGCGTAGAAGGGAGGGAACAAAATGTGTTTAGTGTACATCAAGTTCATTATATTAAGAAGTTGTAATGTAAAAGGTTGTCTTGTAATTGTGTGCATTTTATGTCCTTAACTTATTGATTTAGTGCTTCTTGTGCTGAACCATGTCATATATATTGCACATTTGACAGTAAAATTGTGTAGCACTATGTACAGATAGTGTTTCCCTTACTCTGATTTTGGTAAGGCACTAAAAGGTTCCATGCTTGGGTCCCGATTCAAATTGGATAATGATTGGAATAATTTTGAATATACTGGTACTTATGATGGAAGGGAGTACTTAAAGTTTAGACTTCAATCGAAATATGGAGTAGGATAAAGATTGTTAGTCTGGCCTGAGATAATAATCTTAATACAGGAGGTGGATAAAAATTGGAAAAAGATTATTTCACATAGCACACCCACTAAACATTTATATGTCTTAATTGGAAAATAGTTTTCTAGAAGAAGGGGTAGAAACTCAAGGCAATTATGAATGAAAGAAGATGATCATCTTGAGCTAACTATTAGAAATATTATTTTTCTCTAAAATCTTGCATACGAATCAGCACAGGATAACCACTGAGTGTAAAGATTAGTTGGAAGACATTGTGCTAGTTGTTGAAGAAAGTAAAAAAAGGGATGAAATGAGAACAAAAGGGTACCAAAAATGGGCACAAATGTTATTGGAACAATTAAGCAGCTCCAATGGAAGCTTGTTTTGTGCAACTTCTTTTTACTATAATTCTGTCTTATTCTCGGCTGATTGTATCAAACATATTGCAGGTACGACCAGTTAGTGAGAAGACTGTACTAGGTCAGAAGGCATATATGCTATTTTATGTCCGGGATAGAAGTTCAGCAATTAAAAGATCAGCTGATGTTTCTCAGAAAGAGAATATGTTGTCAAGTGCCCTTGGGAGTAAAGTGATTTGTAGACCTCCCTCTATAAATGGAGCAATGCAGAATTTGGAAAGAAACTTAAGTATTTCTGCATGCAGCTCTGCCAAATTTAAAACTGATGATACCTCTCGTGGAAACACTACACAAAAGGAATCTCCAACCTCACAAAATAATGGTCAGGCCACAGCAAGACAAGCTACTTGTTTGGAAGCAAACTGTGAAGTTTCTTCTAACCAATTGCAGTTAAAGGATTCTGTACAATTGGAAAATCCCTTAACACAGATGCCACCTGTTACAACATCTAGTCAAAATAAACAGGCAACTAATGAATCAACTCATCCATCTGATTCGAAAGACAATGGTATCATCACTACGTCTGATGCAACTGTACCCTCCTTTACAAGGGAAAGTCAACAAGTTGCTCAAGAAAAATCTGGACTTAACAGTGGCTGCAATAGGAAAGTGGTATCGTCAGTGCTTGCTGCTCAGCCAACCAGCAATCTTCTCAGACAGGATGGCCTCCATGTATTATTTGATTCTCTTGACCTTCAATTTAACTTGATTCAGATTATATTGTTACATTTTCCTTACTGATTTCTACCTGGCAGAATGATGGTACCATAAACGCTGTCTCTCAGAATAATGCTATCCCTTGCAAGACGGAAATTGATCGTGCCTCTGCCAACAAGGAGTCAAAAACTGTTTGTAAGCAGTTGGCCGGTATTAAAGGAAACATTAAAAAGGAACACTTCAATGAAAAATCTGCTGAACATCAGGTAGTGGTTTGTTGTCATGTTTGTTACGAGCTGTTTTTCCCTTTGCCTAAACCACATTAATATATTTTACTACTGTTACTACTACTTATGTTTTTATTATTATCTAATGTGTTAATAGTCCATCCAGAAAACTGTTCCTGAGGGTGACAAGTGCATGAGTACCCACAGAACTGGAAAAAGACTGCTAGAAACAGAGGAATATGGATTAAATACTTCAATAAAGATGACGAATGTTCCAAATGGTCATCTGCAACAGAAAGCAGTTGCAATAGAAAGAGAAAAGTCAGTTGGTGATAGCTATGAGACAAAGTTGCAGAGGAAAAAACCTGGAAGATCACTCCTAAATGGCCAGCATTTTGGACGAAGAAAACTATTTCTCCAATCCTTATACGTACATAAGAAGAAGAAGCACAAGAGAAGTAAAAAACACCGTCTAAATTCTAAGGACATGATGAAAGGTCTAGAGGATCTCCATGCAGATGATCAGGGGTATCAACATCTAAGGCCACTAAGGTGGTTGATGGAGCTTCTACAGGCTCCTCCAAGAAGCGGCCTCGATCCAGAGTAATTACAGAGAACAAAGTTCTAGGAGCAAAAAATGCTAAATTTTGCAGTGGTGATTCTGTGCATATCAGAAATTTAGATGAAAGCATGAAAAATGATACCAATATAGATGATCAGGGGGTGTCGATGTACGAAAGCAATAAGGTGTTTGATGTAGCTTCTGCAGACTCTTCCAAAAGGAGCTCCGGTTCCAGATCAAACAAAAAAGAAAATGTTGAGGGAGTGAAAAAGGGGAAAAATTGCAATGGTTACTTTGTGCATAATAGAAATTCAGATAGAAGCAGTAAATTTGATACCGTGCTTGCTGCATCAGATCAATCCAGAACACCTCTAAACTCTACTGGACATCAGTGTGAAGGGAGGGAGGCAGATGCCTATGGTAAAGGTCCAGTCCAGAAAGGTGTTGCGAGTCTGTTGACGAGCTTAAAAGAGACCACTGGTAGGTTGCCATACTTATGTTATCAGCCTGTCCTGCCTTGTTTCCATATGAAGGTTTTTATTTCCTGTCTTATTGCTACTTTTAAATTTGTATATCATGGGGGGTCCATTTTCTTGCATGCAGTTCCTCGGTGGGATGATGCAGAATTGCCATCATCTCAATCACATGACTTGGACAATGCACAAGGAAGCAACATTGGTTATATTCTTGACGAGTGGTACGTTTCATTTCATCAAATATATATTTTACATAATGCAATTAATAACGGTAGGTTTTAGACTTATAGTTTTCTCCTGACTTTACTTTTTAAGTTTAAACATGCTTGTAATAAAAATCTGACAGGAGTTCTTGCAAAACATTTGTGGTTATTCTCTCTAGTAATGTTATGAATTGCTTTTTAATGGATGGTAGTAAGAAAGCACGATTGGATAAAGTAAGTTGAAGCCCATCCTTCTGGATTGTTACTTTATTTATTTTGTTTTGGTAGATGGAAGGGGGATTACCCCTTCTTAAAAAAGTGAACCGATTCTTTCCAATTGACCAGGCACTGGAGAACACCGGCATGTCAGCGTTAGAACAACAGACTGGGTGCACATTGCTGTCCTCATCAGGCAGAAAATCTGGTGGGCCATTGCCTTCTCTAAAAAATATAGCCAAATTGCATGTCCTCCACCAGACTAGCCCAGTATGCAATGTCCCTCAAAAACTTTTTTTAGCTCCCACATATTGGATTTGACCCAGCTTTTCCCAATTGGTAGTCATCATGGAGCCCCCTTTTGCTAGGATTTTGTAGCTTGCAAAGTGTTACAGTGTAATATCAATACAATCAGCACAAAGCTCCACCACTGGTACCTGTAAATTATAAAAGAGGAGCTCTCTGCATGAAGTTCATGTTCAATGTGATCTGGCCAAGAAAACCAATACGATATCTGGAATATTATTTCATGGGTTTGAATTTTTTTTTTTTGACAATTTGATCATCTAACCTTTAAGGATGTAGATGTTTTGATTGGTAAGAGAATATAAGAGACATCAGACGTTTTGATTGGTAAGAGAATATAAGAGACATCAGACAATCTTTTGTGTAATCTGTTGGCTATCTAAGACAAAACCCCACTTTTTAGCAGGCCCTCCTTTTTATGAAGGCTTGGGATAAAAAAGGGGCATTGAATACATAATAGAGTGGAGCGAAAGGGATCATATCTTGAATATATTATACGTATCATTTAGTTAAGAATGTAAAATAAAGGCCAATTTATGTGTGTGTTAAGGGAGATACTGATTGAGTGGTTCCTTGAACCTACCATTTAGATTAGGTCTGTTTTCATTTTCCCTATTTACTTGAATTACATTTGGATATTTTAATCCTATGTGGGGTTTGGATACACGAAAGTATTAATGCATTGTTCTGAGTTCGTCACTTCGGTATTTTACTCCTTAGTGCAGTTTAGATACGCCCCAAAGAATTAGCTTGATGTTATGAGTTCACGAGTTAAACGCAAGGACCTTTCTCTTTGTCACAGGTCGATGGATCTTCTCCCTGTAATCTTTCAAAGAAATATTCTAGAATTCGATTCAATATAAAATGTTCTGGATTTAGAAGTTATGAAGGCTAGCGAAATCCATTTAATATGGATAATTTAATTAGGTCTACTAGTGAATGATGAGTTTTAATGGTATGGATTGATTAATTTTCAACTTGTGATTCTTGATGTGATAATTGACCTTGGATAAGAGAGTCCCTGATGTTGTTAGGTCAATGGTAGTATACTGTAATGAGCAATACCAGCTATATGAAGGAAGGGGTGTTGATCCAATATGGTTCCTATTCAATGAGAACAATGATTAGAGCTGTATATCTTTCATCTCCGGATTGACATTGGATGGGAGACTTATTGATTTTATTAGGCTAATGAACAACACAGTGAGTAATGTATATGCAAACTTGAAAAGGAAGCATAGTGATCTCATATCTGATCCTAGTTCAATAGAAACTTTAATGAAACCATGTAATCATCTTTTAATTTGGCCTTAGGGATGATGTGGGTTATGTTGGAACAGAGTTTTTTGCAATGTCCTACAGTGACTACGGTACCTGCCTATGCAGAGGCAAGGCCAAAGCCATCACGACTGGAGGTTAAGCATCCATATGAGATTCTTACTTTAAACAATGGAGAACCTTTCCCCAAACTCATATCTGACCATGAATGCTACTTTGTTGCCTCACTACTGCCATTTTGGTCGGGAGGGAGGGAGCACTTCATATAGATGAGTTAAGCCCCACTTCATATAGTAGATGAATTAAGCCCCAACCGATTTATTCAAAGTTGTACGTACATATAGATGAGTAGGGCTCAATGTCCTCAGGCTAAGTTATCTGGGCACTTCTAATATGGAGCCATACACGTACTGACGCTGACCCGTACCCCAAACTCCTTAGACACTCCTTGCATATATGCATACATTTATTCGGGCATGTACTCAATTATACCATACATGTTTTATTTAAAATACTTGTCATGCATTTTTTTGGACATATATCCTACTCTTGACATCCACTTCTTGAAACTTGTTGGACGTAAATCAGGCTTCTTGAGACTCATTGGACATAGATCAGGTTCCGAATTATGATTTTGAAGAGTCATTTGGATGTCTAGGTCAAAAACTAGTAATTTTCCAATTTATAATCCACATAATAAAAGAAACATAAAAATGTTATACGAATTTTAATTCTCATCATTGTTCTCATGTAAATTATTAATTCCAATATATAATATATGTGTATATAAATATTTATGTAGCCATGTCCTTGTACCCTGCCTTTTACAAATTTGCCGTTCTCGTACCCGTACTTGTACCCACGCAACATAGCCCTCAAGAAAAGGTAGCAATGACCTAGGGTACAGTTAAAGTCCCAACTTTTGTTTAACTTAAAATTGGGAGGTTGGGTTGGATTCTTTTTGCCTAGGCAAATGCCGGTCTAGCTTTTTAAGAGGCCATAGCTTTCAGCAACATTGCTTTCATGTGAGCTTGGTGTTTTATTTCCATTACTGACATTGGAATTTATTTTCTTTATATCTTTTAGATTGGAATTATTTCTTCAATCATATATGTAGGATCTGGTATTATTCGTACTTTCCATACACTAATGAATTTAACGTATTTCTCCAATTTTTCAATTTATAATCTATTCAATAAAAGAAACATAAAAATGTCATAGGAGACTTTAGTAGCTTAACATATGAATGAAAAACAATATCAATCTCATATAAATTACTAATTTCAATATATATATATATATATATATATATATATATATATATATATATATATATATATATATATATATATATATATATATATATATATAGCAGTGTCCCTATATCCTACATTTTATAAATTTGCCGTGTCCCGTATCCGCACCCATATTCATGTCCGCACCCGCACCTGTACTCGTGCAACATAGAGTGGTACATTCTCAAAGAATCGTCTTTCTCTAATGTTTGTGTTTGAATGATTTTGGATGGAAGATATTCTCATCACATTATGGCATTTTAAATACAAATCTGTTGAATCAATAAAAGGAAAGTACAAATCTGTTGAAGTTAGGAAATTCAAAATTCCCTCACTATCAAGTAGCTAGAGCAGTAAAATTTGTTTTACAAGTAATGAGAAATCATAGCCTAATTTCTTTTTGTTGTATGATAGAAACTACGCTTGTTTCTGAAAGCAGAAGTATTCAAATATAGGGTTAATTTTAGAAACCCCCTCAACTATGGAGTTTGTCTCAGAAAACCCACCTTAGCTTTTTTATCTTTAGAAAACCCCCCTCAAATTTGAGGGTGTTGTAGATAACCCCCCTCAACTTTCAAAATATGACTGAACCCCTCTTAACTATGGGGTGTCTCATAAAACCCCCTTTATCTTTCTATTTTTTAAATAACCCCCCTAATATTATTAATTTGAAAATATGCAATGACTAAAATATCATTGGTTGAAAAAAATTCATGTGAGCTTAAAAACCCAACCCAATCAAAATATTAGACTTCGGTTCGATAAGTTTTGATGAGGAAACTAATCTTCAAAAAAAAAAAAAAAAAAGTTTCAATTGTTTCAAATATTACAAGCATGGGTAAATAGAAAATAAAAGAAGTTTTGTGTTTCAAAATAATATTAATTTCTGAAAGAATGTGTGTTAATGTGCTCAGGGATGAGGAATATGATCGAGGGAGGAGGAAGAAGGTGAAGAAATCCACTCGCACTTTTGGTGGGCCGAACCCATTCCAAGAGATTGCCAACATGAAATTAAAGCAGCACAATATGCAGTCGAAGAGATATGGGAATCAACCCTTGAGGATATGATGGCGAAAAATACTATCTTGTGTTGTAATCATTTTGTCTTGAATAATAATAATTATTTCATGTTTATTTATGTCATTCCCCCTTTGTTTCCCCTGTCCCACCAAGTTTTGTTCTAGATTTCTTGAGTTTTATGATCCTTGAAATATATCCTGATTATTTGAGAGTACTTGTGTAACTAAGAACAAGTCTGAACTTTTTATGATAATTATGTTGGCAGTTAATCCGGTGGGTGATGGCTTATCATGAGTAATTATCAGGTGATAGTTCAAGTCACTTAGCAGTAAAGTGAGCACGGAAGAACTCTACTTGAGTTACAGAAATCTGCAATTGTGATTCAATCAATAAAGTGATGAAGCATTCATTTGTTTGCAATGACAAAACCTTGTGGATTATGATGTGGATTATGAGTTGTCGGATTTAAATTAGGATTTCTATAGATTCAAACTTAAGTTTGGAGATCTAAATTGAAAATTCATACCATTGTATACAATGTTCTTATGATAATAAGTCATAAGATAACCATCAATAATTCTTTGAAGTTCTTTTAATTTTATTAGATCTTGGATCCCAATCTGTATATGTTAAAGTTTTATGAAGATTGTATCAATTTGTTTTCAGATAAATCAATTTACTGATAAGTTTTCCTCATGGTAATTCATAATATTCATTCCATCTACACGTCATGAAACACGCAAAATCACAATTTTATGCAATTTGAAATTTAAATCATGTCAAATAGCTTTTTCAATACTAAAGACCTGGGAATTAGACAAACTAGTTAGATGCCATTGAAATGGGCTAAAATACAAGATTGACATTTTAATGGATCTAAATGATAATAGAGATTTTAAATATCACAATAGTTTATATATAAGAGACAACAAGACCCATATTTTCATGGAGATCATTTACTCCGACCAACAAATCGTGTCTCCTCGAAACCCTCTCCTCAAATCATGCACCCCATCTCCTCCAAACCCTAAACACCGCCTAGACGCCTCCCGACATCCTCAAAACTCTAACTCTCTCTCCCACCCCAAGCACACCTTGAGATGCCATGGTGAGGGGAGAGATCGGGTGAGGGCGGTGGGGTCCGGGTAGAAGATGAAGAGATGAGGGTGGGAGCAGAGGAAGGGTGGGGCCCCTTGGGTAGGTTGACGCAGGTGGATGTGCTGTGGACGAGGAGGAGAGGGTCGATTTGTTGGTCGAGTAAATGATCTCCGATAAAATATGAGCATTGTTGTCTCTTTTGAACAATTATAGCCTTATCAGAATTTGTATTTAAATGCCTATCATTATTTAGTCCATTTAAAATGCCAATCGGTATTTTAGCCCATTGAAATGTATAATAAATAACATGTTAATCAATGTTATATAGATCATGCATGCATCTAGAAATCCATCATGCGGTTTTTCACATAAGAAACAAATTTGAAGTTTGTTCTAAATGAAGTAAATTTAATGAGGACCAATTATGCGTTAACTGAGTTAAATTTCATCATTAATTATTAATGAAAGAACTTCTCCATCTTTATCCAATGCATATGCCTTTCACAGATAAAAAATACTTTGCATTAACTGAGTTAAATTTCATAATTAATTATTAATGAAAGAACTTCTCCATCTTTATACATGCATATGCCTTTCACAAATTAAAAAATACAATGGTTTTTCTAACAGGTGCCCATAGGCACTTGTTAGGGAATGAGAGAACGGGAGAGAAATGAATAGCAAGTAGATCGTTCCTGATTTGCACTAATTTTTCTATTCCTCTCTATCTCTCTCATTTCCTAACGAATGCCTTCAAGCACCTGCTAGAAAAAATTTCTAAAATTTTGCATGGACTTTACTACACACATGTACAATTGCACATGTCAGAAAATCTAGTCCCATGATCATTAAACCAAAATATATTTCAAATTCAAACTTGTTGCAAATGCTAAAGCCTATGAATTCAGATCAATCCACAACGTCCCAACCATTTGTTTCCATGTAGCAATGATTGCTGAGCTTGGGTTGGATGATGAACGCTCGTTTTGTTGGTAGGCATTAATGAACTTATCATTTAATCATATATTGTATACATTATTATTATTCAAGTACGAATCTATATATAAGCCAACTAATTTATTGCTCTCATTGAATGCTTCACGCATCGCTTGTGATTCTTTGAAGCACATTACTCTCGAGCGCCCACAAACAATGTCCCTGAAAGCCAGCTAACTCGCAGTTCTCTGGAGCTCGATGATGCAATCAAGAGCAATGTTCCTCAAAATTTCAAATGAAGCTCGAAGGGTTCTTAAATCTAATTAAGGAGATTTTATTGGAGTAAGTATATACAATGATTTTGATTCATTTTCTTAATAGTGTGTTAAGGACAACATACAAATCTCATCGTAACATTCCACATATAAATAAGGCATTCTGAACAAAGAGAACGAGAGTTGAAGTCTCTAAATTGTCTATTACTCTCTTAGTGGTTAACTCAAAACACCTTATCCACATGCAAATTTATACTTTGAAAAGGCATATCTATTATTATTTATTTGACATGGACATTTGTACAATGATATAATGATAAACATCCGTTTGGTGCACTATTAAGTAATTTAGTGCATTTTACATTTTAGCTAAGTTACACATAATAATATTATATTGTGTTAGAATTTGCATATGTAACACAATGTCAACATGCTAACCTTCTCCTAGTGCTCTAGCTATCAAATAGTCCATAAACGTATAAAGGACAATATGGATCAAGAAGAAAAACTATACCCATTTTCACTTTCCAACCCTTGACCTCAATTCAGACCTTCAAATAGTGTTGGAGTATTATAACTTGTCTATCTTCTGATCCATAAATTAAGTTTCTAAGTAAAACATACAGTTTCTTACACTGTATCAAAACCATTCAAATTCAAATTTAATCGAGACAACAAGATTAAAAAGTAGGATCCTATTAAACTTTAGTATCGAAAAGGATGCAATAGTGGAACATTAAGAACTCTTTTATCACAAAACTTAAATTAATTATAAATCCATATTTGATCTTTTGAGCAATGTGGTTAGTTGACAAAACATGACATATACTCCTAAAATTTGCTCACAAAGTATTAGGCTCTTAAAAAGGAAATTACACTTTATTTTCTGTTTCATAATCCTTTTTTGTTAATTTAAATTCTCCATGATATTGCCAAGTATTAGAGATTAATAGCCCAATTCAAAATTTTAACAAGACTTGCAAATGTGATTGATGGGTGACCTCAGTCTGATGTTCCCTTGAAAGGCAGCAGAGCAGATGTTGGCAGTGGACCTACTCTAGCACCCCTATATATAGACTTCTTGATTTCCAAGACAAATTGTTAGTATAAGAGCAAAATAATAATAAGATTCAAAGGAGAGATATGGATGGGAGCAGAAATAGGAGAACAATGAGGGAGCTAGTAGTAAATTTACCACCACCAGCCTCGGCCTCAGCATCCAATTCCACCACCCCAAGGGCTCTGCTGAGGAGCCTGGTGAGGTTACCAAAGTATTGCATAAGGAAAGGGAATAAAAAGGAAGAATGTGAGAGTGAGAGAGAAGAAGAGGACCAAGAGATTGTAGTAGTTCAAGAGAAGAGTGCTACTATGGAGGAGGAGCAAGAGGTTGTAGTCTCTTCAGGTGAGATTTTTTTTATGCTTTTTTTATTTTGGGTGTTTTAATTTGGATTTTGCATATGGGTATTGTTAGTTATTATTATTATTATTATATATTTTGATTGATGAGAAAGGGTGAAGAATGTTGGTTTGTTCAATGTATTTAAGGGTGCATAAGGATTTGATATGGATCATGTATGATACTTATGACATTTGTATTTGCTTACTAATCACATATACAAATATACTTATGATCATGGTTTAGTAGAAAACTCATAGTTGCTAAAATCAAATATGGATACAGATTGGATAAGAGGAAAATATATACTAATAAAACAAATGAGATTCAAACATGTACTGGTCATGTCATACAAGAGCTGTTTAAATAAAGCAAAATTTCTTAAATCAAAGTCAATCAATTTGTTTGATATATCTAAAAAGTTGTGATTAGATCATTGAATCTCCAAATTTGGTCTGAGATCCGCTGACCTAAGGTCAAATAACTTAAATCGTCTCATCGATACTACATATGTCCAAATATCCACATCTATTGATGTGGTAAATTCACAGATATCCATATCTTTTTACATTGCCATTTGAAACCTAATTTGATCTGAAAAATCCCCTAATGACACTGCTATGTATGAAAGTGAACTCTTTACTTCAACATAACCTGGTCACAACGGAAAGATATACAGAGTTACTACATACATGAGTTTGGTTATTATCCTGGCAAATCATAGATACGCCCCAAAACTCAACATAGTTTCTAATCTGAACTTTCTTCATCCCCAGTGCACTGAATATTGTTTCAATTCAGCAAGAGCGAAGGGAGCTAATTGCAAAATTTAAACTACAAGGAATTGTACTAACTTTGTATTCAAGTCCACTACTCTTTCTAATCCTTGCCAATGTGGCTCTCTACTCATACCAATTCCTACAAATCTTCCTCTACATTTATGGGTATACCTCAATCATCTATAGTAAACCAGGGAGTCTCGGTTGATTTAGTTTAAACCGACAATTATGGGTCAGAATTTCCAATATCTCGGGCTTGATAGGTCATAATCATTCTCCCAACACTATCTGGCTTCTATGATATGTGAGACTTGATCCGATAATCTGTTGAAATCTTGCATATCATGTGAAAAACCACTTTATTCAATTAAATCGTTTGATTGTGGGTTAACAGTGTATATCAAGCTAACATTAATGCTCATCGGTTTGATCGTCAGATATGCCTTATTTATCACTGCTTAATTACATGTATATTCTGAATTATGCTTCATATTTTTATGCTGATAATGCATACCAACTTTAATAACAGTAAATAAATTTAGGACTAATTGCACATAGACCCTTGTAGTATCACTGTTTGAACTTATTATCCCTGTAGTTTAATTGTTGCAGAGACACCCAATGGGTTAATTCTTTTGACTCTTTTACCCTTGGTGAAATTTTGACAGCTATTGCTCCTATTTGAAATTAGTGAGTCTATCTGATGGTTTAAAGAGTCAAAAAATTTAACCCTTGGGGGGGGGGGGGGTGTCTATCTACAACAATGAAATTACAAGGGCAGTAAGTTCAGAAAACGTTACTACACAGAATCTATGTGCAATTAACCAATAAATCGATTACATATAAATTTCTTGGTATTAAACTGTACAAATGGAGACAACTTGAAATTTTATTTTATATCATGAAATTTTTCTATAATTTTTCTGGCATTTATCTAAAATCTCTGTTATTTTCAGGGACTAGACCTGAACCAGTGTGTTTCAACCAAGGAATAGGAATAGGTTTAGTCTTCCTCCCACCAAAAGCTCAACATAGTTTCTAATCTGAACTTTCTTCATCCCCAGTGCACTGAATATTGTTTCAATTCAGCAAGAGCGAAGGGAGCTAATTGCAAAATTTAAACTACAAGGAATTGTACTAACTTTGTATTCAAGTCCACTACTCTTTCTAATCCTTGCCAATGTGGCTCTCTACTCATACCAATTCCTACAAATCTTCCTCTACATTTATGGGTATACCTCAATCATCTATAGTAAACCAGGGAGTCTCGGTTGATTTAGTTTAAACCGACAATTATGGGTCAGAATTTCCAATATCTCTGGGCTTGATAGGTCATAATCATTCTCCCAACACTATCTGGCTTCTATGATATGTGAGACTTGATCCGATAATCTGTTGAAATCTTGCATATCATGTGAAAACCACTTTATTCAATTAAATCGTTTGATTGTGGGTTAACAGTGTATATCAAGCTAACATTAATGCTTATCGGTTTGATCGTCAGATATGCCTTATTTATCACTGCTTAATTACATGTATATTCTGAATTATGCTTCATATTTTTATGCTGATAATGCATACCAACTTTAATAACAGTAAATAAATTTAGGACTAATTGCACATAGACCCTTGTAGTATCACTGTTTGAACTTATTATCCCTGTAGTTTAATTGTTGCAGAGACACCCAATGGGTTAATTCTTTTGACTCTTTTACCCTTGGTGAAATTTTGACAGCTATTGCTCCTATTTGAAATTAGTGAGTCTATCTGATGGTTTAAAGAGTCAAAAATTTAACCCTTGGGGTCTATCTACAACAATGAAACTACAAGGGCAGTAAGTTCAGAAAACGCTACTACACAGAATCTATGTGCAATTAACCAATAAATCGATTACATATAAATTTCTTGGTATTAAACTGTACAAATGGAGACAACTTGAAATTTTATTTTATATCATGAAATTTTTCTATAATTTTTCTGGCATTTATCTAAAATCTCTGTTATTTTCAGGGACTAGACCTGAACCAGTGTGTTTCAACCAAGGAATAGGAATAGGTTTAGTCTTCCTCCCACCAAAAGCTCAACATAGTTTCTAATCTGAACTTTCTTCATCCCCAGTGCACTGAATATTGTTTCAATTCAGCAAGAGCGAAGGGAGCTAATTGCAAAATTTAAACTACAAGGAATTGTACTAACTTTGTATTCAAGTCCACTACTCTTTCTAATCCTTGCCAATGTGGCACTCTACTCATACCAATTCCTACAAATCTTCCTCTACATTTATGGGTACACCTCAATCATCTATAGTAAACCAGGAGTCTCGGTTGATTTAGTTTAAACCGACAATTATGGGTCAGAATTTCCAATATCTCTGGGCTTGATAGGTCATAATCATTCTCCCAACACTATCTGGCTTCTATGATATGTGAGACTTGATCCGATAATCTGTTGAAATCTTGCATATCATGTGAAAAACCACTTTATTCAATTAAATCGTTTGATTGTGGGTTAACAGTGTATATCAAGCTAACATTAATGCTTATCGGTTTGATCGTCAGATATGCCTTATTTATCACTGCTTAATAACATGTATATTCTTAATTATGCTTCATATTTTTATGCTGATATTGCATACCAACTTTAATAACAGTAAATAAATTTAGGACTAATTGCACATAGACCCTTGTAGTATCACTGTTTGAACTTATTATCCCTGTAGTTTAATTGTTGCAGAGGCACCCAATGGGTTAATTCTTTTGACTCTTTTACCCTTGGGAAATTTTGACAGCTATTGCTCCTATTTGAAATTAGTGAGTCTATCTGATGGTTTAAAGAGTCAAAAATTTAACCCTTGGGGTCTATCTACAACAATGAAACTACAAGGGCAGTAAGTTCAGAAAACGCTACTACACGGAATCTATGTGCAATTAACCAATAAATCGATTACATATAAATTTCTTGGTATTAAACTGTACAAATGGAGACAACTTGAAATTTTATTTTATATCATGAAATTTTTCTATAATTTTTCTGGCATTTATCTAAAATCTCTGTTATTTTCAGGGACTAGACCTGAACCAGTGTGTTTCAACCAAGGAATAGGAATAGGTTTAGTCTTCCTCCCACCAAAAGCTCAACATAGTTTCTAATCTGAACTTTCTTCATCCCCAGTGCACTGAATATTGTTTCAATTCAGCAAGAGCGAAGGAGCTAATTGCAAAATTTAAACTACAAGGAATTGTACTAACTTTGTATTCAAGTCCACTACTCTTTCTAATCCTTGCCAATGTGGCACTCTACTCATACCAATTCCTACAAATCCTCCTCTACATTTATGGGTACACCTCAATCATCTATAGTAAACCAGGGAGTCTTGGTTGATTTAGTTTAAACCGACAATTATGGGTCAGAATTTCCAATATCTCTGGGCTTGATAGGTCATAATCATTCTCCCAACACTATCTGGCTTCTATGATATGTGAGACTTGATCCGATAATCTGTTGAAATCTTGCATATCATGTGAAAAACCACTTTATTCAATTAAATCGTTTGATTGTGGGTTAACAGTGTATATCAAGCTAACATTAATGCTTATCGGTTTGATCGTCAGATATGCCTTATTTATCACTGCTTAATAACATGTATATTCTTAATTATGCTTCATATTTTTATGCTGATATTGCATACCAACTTTAATAACAGTAAATAAATTTAGGACTAATTGCACATAGACCCTTGTAGTATCACTGTTTGAACTTATTATCCCTGTAGTTTAATTGTTGCAGAGGCACCCAATGGGTTAATTCTTTTGACTCTTTTACCCTTGGGGAAATTTTGACAGCTATTGCTCCTATTTGAAATTAGTGAGTCTATCTGATGGTTTAAAGAGTCAAAAAATTTAACCCTTGGGGTCTATCTACAACAATGAAACTACAAGGGCAGTAAGTTCAGAAAACGTTACTACACGGAATCTATGTGGAATTAACCAATAAATCGATTACATATAAATTTGTTGGTATTAAACTGTACAAATGGAGACAACTTGAAATTTTATTTTATATCATGAAATTTTTCTATAATTTTTCTGGCATTTATCTAAAATCTCTGTTATTTTCAGGGACTAGACCTGAACCAGTGTGTTTCAACCAAGGAATAGGAATAGGTTTAGTCTTCCTCATGGTAAACAGTGCATCTGAATTCAATAAAATGAAAGAGCTCCGTAAACAAATGGAAGTTATTCTTAAAGAAATTAAGGGCGAGATGCGAAGAAAAAATGAAGCTTCTAGCTATTCAGTATCAAATAATTACACTGTCCTTTCTGCTTCACATTGCTGGGGTGATGAAATCACAAGCAATCCTATTTCCTCCCAAACTGCTGCTTACTCTGATGAAAAATGTGCTTGTGAAACAAATTTTGAGAAAAATCGGTGCCTGAAAATAAATCAACTGGAGGAAGAGCTAGAGGTTGAATTAGAACGTTTGCAGAGGAAAACGGAAGAAGATTCATCCGTGCTTACACAAGAACAAAATATCGAGGTATTCTTCTTCCTAAGAGCTTTATTTTCATTCCAAGTCGTATAACTTTCCTGAAAGTAAAATGTGTCCCATATGCGGCTAATGAATGTGCATATTTTTTTGGTAAATATGTTTAAGATACTTAGCTGAAACAAGTCTAGATATGTAGTGACTCATGAATTTTTGGGGGTGAATATGTTATTCACAACCTCTTTTTAGCTGAGGATCTCTTATTTTTGGACCAAACACAAAATTTGATATGTAATGAATTTCATAAGCAAACTGTCCCTTCTTTTTTCTGCTAATTATCCAGAAATATCTATAGTTATTGTCACACATAGATTAGAAGGACGATTATGGATAATTTTGGAGGCACCTGATAATTCAAAACAAGGCTATCCAGAAGTTAAAACACTTTTTCTTAGAGGTGTTATGCCTCCTTCGAAGGAAACTGGAGCTTCTTCTTTTTTTTTTTTCCGGTTATATTTGTCCTGGATAGTTTTTTCCTTCTTGTTAGTGTGAGCGGGGTATTATATAGCACCCGAAACCCGCAATATAAAATGTCTCTGAAATATAAGCTGGGAAACAATTTTATCTTCACTGTTCCTGCCACTGCTCTGAAGTGTGCGGAGTATGTATATTATATCATTGTACCGAAATTAATACGAGCAGTTGTTCTGGATGTACAGAATTCTTTTATGAAGTCCTATGAGGAAAATGACCTATGATCACAGGACTCCATATACCGATTAATATGATGTCGAAGAGCCTGGATTCTAACTTTGTAGTTTGAAAAATAGTCAAATTAAGTGAGATTTTCTTTTGATAAAGGGATTTACGATCTCTGTTAAAGTATCACACATTACATAAATACTTGACTCTGTTAAATATATGTTTTATAGAAACCATTATTATTATTATTTTGTAGATTTCGTATGAACAATCAACAAACTTCAAAACATTTGATTGTTCAATTTTTGGGTACTTATATGGCATATCAATTCTTGCACTTTAAATTCCAAGTTTTTTTTTGGAGTAAAGTTTAAATTCCAAATTAAGTGGCCTTAAATATAAACCATTGAGTTCATAATAAGCTTCAAGTACACCAAAGATGTTCTCAAAATTTGTCAATAATGACAGGTGGAAAGCATGAATATTGATCATTCAGAAAGCTTGAGTGCAAATTTTGTGGAAGCGATCAATGAGCCAAAACAAGAAGAGACTAGAGATCACAATGGGATTTGTCCCCTTGAGCTTGAACGAAGATTGCATGAGCTTTTAGAAACAAGACAGCAAGAGAGAATTGCAGAGCTCGAAACTGCACTAGAATGTGCTGAAAGAAAGCTTCAAGAAAAAGAGACGGAGATTTGCTGGTGGCGAGACACTGCAAGGCTTGTCTCGAAGCACAAAGAGGTAACACTCTTCAGGTGATCACTCAACTGATATGTTAAAGAATTTTATGCTTTCTTCAGTTTTAGTGATTAGTTTATTCTTTTTAGGGAAAAATTATAATCACGCCTTGAGTAAGAGTTTTGTCTCTGTTTTATTTGTGCTTTATCTGGTTGAACGTTCTGGCTCCGCCCATGTTTCTCATCGCCGATAATATCATAATGCAAGATTGAAACTTTGTTCATCTCTTAGGTAAGTACGTGATGTGATATGAAGAGCAAGCAATTGGAAATATCCCATGTTTTGATCTGGAGGAGATGTATCGAGGATGCTCTTAGTGCAGAATCGATCACTTTTTGTTTGGAAGTGCAATTAGTTCCAGCTTTTGGATGGGGGAAAGTTAAATTTTGGAGTTGTTTTGAGCCTGTAATGATTAAAAACATGCATTTCTTGTGCATTTGGTAAATATTTAGGGTGTGTTTATGGATTTGTGGTTGTTTTCAGATTAGTAAATGCGCGCTATTTTTTTTTTTTTTGCTGTGATTAACAGTACGGGAATAATTTCGTACTCCTAATATGCTGATCATAACACATTTCTATAGTAATACGCCTTGGATTAAGCAATTTAAGCTTATCAAAGCCTGAATCTTGACCCATTTAAAAAAAAAAAAATTTATCTAGCTTCTGCTACAAACTACTACTGCAGCAAAGTCTCAAGAATGCTCATAGATTAGGTGTCTTTGTGAGGAGTAATTTGTAATTTTCTAGATGTTTGCTTTAAATGCTCTACAGAAGTTTGTCTTTCTAGTCTTTTGAAGTAGTGTGCAGTCCACAAGTCTCAAGTCCAAGAGTTTGCTCTCTTCTTATGTATTGCAAAAAAAGTTGTCTTGTGATAGTTCTTAGGAGTGTCTCTAGAATACTCTGTAATCTAGTGCAAAAGGACAGCACTATGGTTACCTACAGTAAGCCAAAAAATTGCAGATATCCTCTAGTAAAAGAAAAGAATTTGCAGGAGCAGCAACTCTGCTACCCGCTCAAATTGTTTCCTTCATAACCAAAATTTAAACTGATCCTAACCCATCGATTCTTCCGTCTGCTCTAACAATTTTGGTATCAGAGCTTCTCTGATTCAATCCTTATACCTATGGCTACAAATACTTCAATCCCCTCCACCACTCTCTTTAGCTACTCCTAAAGTCAGCTTCCTATTTTTGAAGGAGAGCATTATGCCTATTGGAGTAGTCAAACAAAAATATCCTTCATCTCTCAAGACTTGTGGGATCTGATAGCGGATGGCTATGAAGAACCACCTGAAAATGCATCTAGCTCAACTTGGACACAATCAAAGCAGGACCAGTACAAGGAAAATTTGAAAAGGGATGCGGTAGCCTTAGCCAAAATAATATTTCCTTGTATTTTCGGAGTTATTAAAGCAAAAGAAGCATGGGAGATTCTGAGAAAGGAGTTTCAAGGATCTGAAAGGCCAATCTCCATCAAGCTCCAATCATTATCGAGAAACTTCGATAATTTAGTCATGAAATACATTGAGAGCATGCGGGAATTTTTCGCCAGAGCTGCAAAGATTGTCAATCAAATTCGAAGCCTTGGAGACACCATTCAAGAAAAGAAGATTGTCGAGAAAATTCTAAGAAGCCTGTCTACCAAATTCGACCATGTTGTTGCTGCCATTGAGGAATCAAAGGATTTATCAAAGTGTAAGACTTTTGAACTCATAGGCTCTCTTGAAGCACATGAGGAAAGGATGCAACGAACATCTAACCAGCCTTTGGAGCAAGCATTCCAGTCTAGAATTAATCTGTCCATGAAGAGGAATCAGCATGAGAAAGAAAATGGAGGGGGACAGTTCTAGAAAAGAGGCCAGCAAGAAAGATGTGATCGTGGTAGAGACAGAGGTAGAGCAAAAAACCAGCAACAAAGGCCAGGTAGCTCTAATTCTTATTGTGTTATTTGTTAAAAACCTGGTCATCAATCATCCGATTGTCGTTACAAGTGCAAAAGGTGTCGAGTTCCCAATCATTCACAAAGGGACTGTCGGTATCGGGACAAGGAGAAGAATGAAGAAAATTTTCTAAAAAAAAGAAAGTGCAGAAGAGCAAGTGTTTTACACTTGCATGAATGTTGAAGAGAAGTCCAAGGATATAGTAGCCAGATGACAGGAAATAAGAGCTTTTCGTGAAGTTGGATTACAATGTTTCTAGCCAAGTTACTCTTTGAGTCAACATCAAAGCTGGTGATACAAAGTACATTCACGATGTTTTGTATGTACTAGGCTTATCCCACAATCTTATCAGTGTTGGACGGCTAGTTTGAAGAGGCTATTTGGTGATATTTGAAAATGATGAATGCAAGATAATTGACTAGAGAAATAATGTTACCTTGGCACGGGTAAAAATGACTCAAAATAATGTGTTTCCTCTTGTAAGGTCATATTGTGACAAGGTGGCATTGAGAAGTGAAGAAGTTAATTGTCAAATATTGCAACTGGCGGGTCCCCACCATTTCATTTTTATCAGGCACCGAAAGTTAGCTCGTACTGCGTGTGGAGGAAAAATAAAATAAAATATTGTAAATAGTATTTTTGGTTACCTATAAATAGGCCCAGAAATCGTTCAGAAGAGATCATCCCATCCCAGAAACAACTTCTCTACATATAGAAGAGTGAGAGAAAAATAGAGAGAGTTTCTTCTTGTAATGAGAGAGATTGTAAACTCCTATTTCCTCATAGTGAATTCTTCTATCCTTGCCCGTGATTTTTACCCCAAATTCATTTACGGGGTTTTTCACGTAAATCTGTGTGTTCAACTTTATTATTTCCGCACTACTTTAGCTACGACCCTGCTCTAGTGGGCCCCGGGTTTGTCTCAACAAGTGGTATCAGAGCCTGGCTTAGGGTGCGTATATCTGCTTATCGTATGCTCTGTGGCTGCCACCAAAAGTGGATCCTTCACATCAGAAAATAAGCTAGATTATCATTTACCCTATAAAAGGCACTGAGCACTATTCACGAGCACGGTACTGTTCACAAATACGATACTATTCACAAGAATGGCACTATTCACAAATACGGATACTGTTCATAAATACAGTACTGTTTACGTGAGATAGTAAGGAGTTACCGTTCGTGGTAGAAGCAATGGCGGCTAAGTTTGAGAATTTCAAGATCGAGAAATTCAACGGGAGTAATTTCTCGCTGTGGAAGTTGAAGATAAATGCTATCCTGAGAAAAGATAATTGCCTAGCGGCCATCGGTGAAAGGCCAACTGACATCACAGATGATAAAAAGTGGAACGAGATGGACGGAAATGCTATTGCAAATCTCCATTTGGCATTGGCAGATGGAGTGCTGTCAAGTATAGAGGAGAAGAAGACAGCAAAAGAGATCTGGGATACTCTAACAAAGTTATATGAGGCCAAATCCCTGCACAACAAAATCTTCTTAAAAAGGAGACTTTACACTCTGAGGATGGCGGAATCTACATCGATGACCAACCACATCAAAACCCTAAATGCACTGTTCTCCCAACTCACAACATTGGGGCATGCAATCAGTGTGAATGAACGTGCAGAGCTTCTACTTTAAAGTCTACCTGATTCGTATGATCAACTCATCATCAACCTCACAAATAACGTCCTTGCGGAAAAGCTAGTCTTCGACGACGTTACAGCCGCTGCTCTGGAGGAAGAAAATCGGCGCAAGAACAAGAAAGACAAGAGGGCAAGTTCACAACAAGCGGAGGTCTTATCAGTGACGAGAGGAAGATCAACGAACTAGGCTCCAGTGGGAGTCATGCTCGTGGTAGATTAAAGTCAAGAAGTAAGAAGAATATCAAATGCTACAGCTGTGACAAAAAGGGGCATGTGAAATCGGAGTGTTGGCACAATAAGAAGAGTGGTGATAAAAAGTCTTCAGAGCCATCAACATCTCAAGGATGCGTTGTCAGCACATCTGACGATGGTGAAATTTTATACAGTGGAGAAACCGCTGTTGATGAAGGCAGAAAGAGGTTTGCTGATATCTGGCTTCTAGATTCAGCAGCTTCCTGGCATATGACCTCTAGAAGAGAATGGTTTCACAAATATGAACCTATCTCAGGAGGATCTGTATTCATGGGTAATGATCATGCCTTGGAGATTTTTGATATTGGTACTGTCAAAATTA
Source organism: Asparagus setaceus (assembly GCA_012295165.1). Taxonomy (NCBI): domain Eukaryota; kingdom Viridiplantae; phylum Streptophyta; class Magnoliopsida; order Asparagales; family Asparagaceae; genus Asparagus; species Asparagus setaceus. The sequence goes on from CM022704.1 coordinate 40,777,690, forward strand.
AAATATTTGATGGTACAATACGCACCATTCAAGATGTGCGACATGTGAAGGGCTTGAAGAAAAATCTATTGTCTTTAGGACAATTAGATGAGCTCGGATGCAAGACTCATATGGAAAATGGAATCATGAAGATTGTTAGAGGGGCGCTTGTAGTGATTAAAGGAGAAAAGATAGCTGCAAATCTATACATGCTCAAGAGAGAAACCTTACAGGAGGCTGATTCATGTGTGGCATCCACCAACCGTGGAGAAGAACAAACCATGATGTGACACCGTAAACTAGGCCACATGTCAGAACGAGGCTTGAAGATTCTCTCCGATCAGAAGCTGCTTCCTGGGCTTAATTCGGTAGCTCTTCCGTTTTGCGAGCATTGTGTTACAAGCAAGCAGCATCGGCTGAAGTTCAACACATCAAGTTTTAGAAGCAAAGCTATTCTAGAACTGGTTCATTCTGATATATGGCAAGCATTAGTTACATCCTTGGGAGGAGCAAAATATTTTATTTCCTTTATCGATGATTACTCCAAGAGATGTTGGGTGTATCCTATCAAGAAGAAGGCAGATGTGTTCTCAGTCTTTAAGGCCTACAAAGCGTGAATCGAGCTTGAATCTGATAAGAAGATCAAGTGCTTGAGGTCAGATAATGGAGGAAAATACACGGATGGTGAATTTCTTACATTCTGCAAGCAAGAAGGCATCAAAAGACAATTCAGTACTGCTTATACTCCTCAACAAAATAGAGTAGCGGAGCGGATGAATAGAATTCTGTTGGAAAGAACAAGAGCAATGTTGGTAACTGCAAATCTGGATAAAGTCTTTTGGGCGGAAGCAGTAAAAACCGTCTGTTATGTGGTGAATCGATCTCCATCAACCGCGATACAATTAAAGACACCGATGGAGATGTGGACTGGCAAGCCAGCTGATTATTTTAAACTCCATATATTTGAAAGTCCAGTGTACGTAATGTACAATGCCCAAGAAATTACAAAGCTGGATTCAAAATTCAAAAATGTATATTCTTAGGGTATGCTGACGGAGTAAATGGGTATCATTTGTGGGATCCCACTGCCCGCAAGGTTATCAACAGCAGAGATGTTATCTTTGTAGAGAACCAACTACAAAGAGAAGAGAAAGAAAATAGCTCAACGAAGGACTCAGAAACTATAGCTGTTCGGATAGAAAATGATGCAAATTCTTCTGAAGCAGCACCGGAGCATGACGTACAAGAACCAGTCGAGCCCGAGGCCCCAGAAGTTCGAAGGTCAACTCGTGAGAGAAGACCACCGACTTGGCACTCGGAGTATATTACGGAGAGTAATGTTGCATACTATCTTCTAACAGAGGATGGAGAGCCATCAACTTTTCATGAAGCTTTAAATAGCGCAGATGCATCTCTGTGGATGGCAACAATGCATGAAGAAATTGAAGCTTTCCATAAAAATAAGACTTGGGAACTTGTATCACTACCACATGGAAGAAAGACCATTGGAAACAAATGGGTCTATAAGATCAAGTGAAATGGCGATGATCAGGTGGAGCGATATCGTGCTAGATTGGTGGTAAAAGGATATGCTCAGAAAGAAGGTATTGACTTTAATGAAATATTTTCTCTTGTAGTTTGACTTACAACAGTTCGAATAGTCCTGGCTATGAGCGCTATATTTCATTTACATCTAGAACAGTTAGATGTGAAAATAACATTTCTTCATGGAGATCTTGAAGAAAAAATTTATATGCTCCAACCAGAAGGTTTTGAAGAAAAAGGAAAAGAGAACTTGGTTTGTAGGTTAAACAAATCTCTATACGGTCTAAAACAGGCGCCGAGGTGTTGGTACAAAAGATTTGATTCATTCATCATGAGCCTTGGATACAATAGACTTAACTCAGACCCTTGTGCATATTTCAAGAGGTTTGGCGAAAATAATTTTGTTATTTTGTTGTTGTATATTGACGACATGTTGGTTGCAGACCCCAACAAAGATCGTATTAAAGAATTGAAGGCTCAATTGGCTAGGGAATTTGAAATGAAGGATTTAGGATCCGCAAATAAGATTCTAGGGATACAAATTTACCGAGACAGAATTAATAGGAAGATTTGGCTTTCTCAGAAGAATTATTTGTAGAAAATCCTGCGGCGCTTCAACATGTAAGATTGTAAGTCAATTTCTACCCCACTTCCTGTTAATTTCAAGTTATCCTCCAGTATGAGTCTTAGCAGTGAAAAAGAGAGGATGGAGATGTCTCGAGTACTGTATGCATCAGCAGTGGGAAGTTTAATGTTCGCTATGATTTGTACAAGACTAGACATTGCACAACCAGTGAGAGTGGTTAGTCGATACATGGCGAATCCTGGTAAAGAGCATTGAAATGCTGTAAAAAGGGTCCTACGATACATTAAGGGGACCTCAGATGTTGCATTATGTTATGGGGGATCTGATTTTATTGTCAGTGGATATGTTGATTCTGATTATGCAGGTGATCGTGATAATAGCAAATCCACCACAGGCTATGTGTTTGCACTTGCTGGCAGAGCTGTAAGCTGGGTCTCAAAACTGCAGTCAGTTGTGGCTACTTCAACAACAGAAGCAGAATATGTAACAGCTACACAAGCTAGTAAAGAGGCGATATGGTTGAAGATGGTGCTGGAAGAACTCGGCCATGAACAAAAGAAGATTTCTCTCTTTTGTCACAGTCAAAGTGCTTTGCATTTGGCAAGAAATCCAGCCTTTCATTCGAAGACAAAACACATTCGAGTTTAGTACCACTTCGTTCGTGAGAAAGTGGAAGAAGGAACGGTGGATATGCAGAAAATTCACACCAAAGATAACCTAGCAGATTTTTAATAAAAGCAATCAATACTAACAAGTTTGTTTGGTGTAGATCCTCTTGTGGTCTGACAGAGACGTGAGCAACATGGGGATGGCAAGATAGAAAGAATGGTGTGCAGATATGATTGATACTCAATCAAATCTTCAAGTGGGAGATTGTCAAATATTGCGGCTGGCGGGCCCCCACCATTTCATTTTTATCAGGCACCGAAAGTTAGCTCGTGCTACGCGTGGAGGAAAAAAAAATTAAAATATTGTAAATAATATTTTTTGGTTACCTATAAATAGGCCCAGAAATCCTTCAGAAGAGATCATCCCATCCCAGAAACAATTTCTCTACATATAGAAGAGTGAGAGAAAAATAGAGAGAGTTTCTTCTTATAAAGAGAGAGATTGTAAACTCCTATTTCCTCATAGTGAATTTTTCTATCATTGCCCGTAGTTTTTATCCCAAATTTATTTAGGGGGTTTTCCACATAAATCTGTGTGTTCAACTTTACTATTTTTGCACTACTTTAGCTGCGACCCTGCTCTAGCGGGCCCCGAGTTTGTCCCAACATTAATGAATCCTATCTATGGCATTTGCGATATAGCCATTTAAATCAAAAGGGGCAACAATTATTGACTCAAAAGAATATGGTGATTAAGCTTCCATCCATTGACAAAGAGGATAAAGTATGTGAAGGCTGCATATATGGAAAGACGCATTGTTTGCCATTTCCAAAAACCTCTTGGCGAGCCAAAACACCTCTGGAGTTGGTCCATGCAGATATCTTTGGCCCCACCAGGACTCCTTCACTCGGTATTCTTTCTTTTATTTGTTGATGACTATACTCGCATGATGTGAATTGATTTCATTGATCAAAAGTCAGAAGCATTTGCTATTTTTCTACAATTTACAACACTTGTTGAAAGACAGTGGCTACCAGATGAAGATCTTAAGAACTGATCATGGAGGAGAATTCATTTACAAGCCTTTTCTAAATTATTGCAAGGAGGAAGGTATTCGGAGGCAGCTTATAGTGAAGAGGAGCCCAAAGCAAAACGGAGTCGCAGAAAGGAAAAATAGAACAATTACGGAGATGGCTAGAACCATGCTCAAGGCAAATCTTTGCCAAATAACCTATGGGCTGAAGCAGTCCATATAGCAGTTAAGATTCTCAATCACTGCCCAACAAAAGCAGTGCGCAATAGGACTCCATTTGAAGCTTGGAATGGTCGAAAGCCACTAGTGAACCATTTCAAAGTCTTTGGTTGCATTGCCTATGCATTAAATCAGTCCCCAAACAAAGAGAAGTTTGATGAGAAAGGAGAGAAGCTTCTATTTGTGGGCTACAATGATGAATCAAAGGGCTATCGGTTACTAAATCTACTAATAAGAAGCTGGTTGTTTCAAGGGATGCTATTTTTGATGAGCTAGCTGAATGGAAGCGGACAAAAAGTGCAAATCAACCACTCGGATGAGTTAAAGACATTGCACTAGTTTCTGATCAATCTGGAAATCAGCAACGTCCTATCACAACTCCTGTTACAAGTCCATCAGCAAGTACTGCAAGCTCAATGTGCTCTTCAGATTCTGGCTTAGGAACTTCTAGTCATGAAAGTGAGGATTTGGAGTCTTCAAGCATGACTGCAGAAGCTCCTCCATTGTGGCAATCTCAGAAAATTTGTCGACAACCTGATCGTTTCTAAGATTATCAATGTCGTTGCTCTCATGCTCAAGTAGATATTAATGAGTTCAATGAGTTTGCTCTTTTTGTTGGTGAACCACAAAACTTTGTTGAAGCAGCAAGAGAAGATGTGTGGAAGAAAGCTTTGGATGATGAAAACGCAATGATTGAAAAGAATAAAATATAGGAGTTAGTTGGACTTCTAAAAGACAAGGATGTCATTGGCTTAAAATGGGTTTACAAAAAAAAGTTTAATGAAGATGACAGCATTCATAAGCATAAAGCACAGCTAGTCCAAAAGGGATATGCTCAACAATCTGGAATTGATTTCAATGAAACATTTGCTCTAGTTGCACGGATTGAAACAATCAGACGTTCTTGCTTTGGCAGCCCAGCTGGAATTATTAGTGTTCCAACTTGATGTCAAGTTAGACTTTCTCAATGGAAAGTTAGAAGAGGTGTATGTGGAGCAACCACAAGGTTATGTGGTTAAGGGCAAAGAAGACAAATTGTGTAGATTAAGAAAAGCTCTTTATGGCCTAAAACAAGCGCCTAGAGCTTGGAATAGTGAAATTGGCAGCTATTTTTAGCAATATGGTCTTCAAAAGAGCCCAAATGATTCCTCACTTTATGTGAAGAGGAAAGACGATCATTTTCTCATAGTGTGTCTTTATGTTGATGACCTCATATATACTGGAAATGATCCGAAGATGATGGCAGAATTTAAAATCTCAGTAATGAAAAAGTTCGAGATGACAGATTTGGGCCTCATGAAGTATTTTCTTGGAATTCAAGTGAAGCGAGCTAAAGGTGAGATCTTCATCTTCTAAGAGAAGTACATTGTAGATCTGCTCAAGAGATTTGGAATGATAGATTGCAAGCCAGTAGCTACACCTATGACACCTACTAAGAAGTTGAGAATGGAAGATGGTATTGAGAAAATAGATGCAAGCATGCATAGAAGCTTGGTTGGCTCACTGTTGTATGTGACACACACAAGGCCAACCATTATGCAAGCTGTGAATATGGTTTCAAGGTACATGAACGAACCAAGCAAGTTTCACTATGCAAAAGCTAAGAGAATTTTATGATATCTTAGTGGGACTAGAAAAATTGGTGTCAAGTACCAACAAGAAGATCCGAGTGCACTAGTTGGTTTCACTGACAATGACTGGGCAAGTTCGCTAGATGATCAAAAAAGTACCTCAGCTTATGTTTTTTGCTTGCGTTCAAAAGTGATTTCATGGAGCTCAAAGAAGCAACAAACTGTGGCGTTATCTTCAACGGGAGCAGAATATACAGCAGCCACTGAAGCAACTTGTGAAGCAGTTTAGTTGAGAAGAATTCTAGAAGATTTGGGGCAATGTCAAGAAGGAGCAACTACAGTTTTTGTGATAATATGTCAGCAATTGCATTGACAAAGAATCCTGTGTTTCATTCAAAAACAAAACACATAGAAATGCACCATCATTTCATCCGGGATTTGGTTAGCCAAGGATTAATTAAGCTGGAGCATATCTCCACAAATGATCAACCAGCAGAGTATGCCAACTAACCCAGTCACAACAGAGAAGTTTGAGAGATTCAAAGAAATGCTTAAAATTATGAATTAAGAGGGGGAAATTGTGAGGAGTAATTTGTAATTTTTTGGAAGATGTTTGCTTTAAATGCTCTTCTAAAGTTTGTTTTTCTAGAGTCTTTTGAAGTAGTGTGCAGTCCACAAGTCTCAAGTCCTAGGGTGTGTTTGCCAAAATGTTAAAAACTGGGCCAAGATCAGTCCTGGCCCAGTTTCATTCTAAACTGGTTTTAGTTTGGATCAGAGGAGGGCTGGTCCAAACTAAAACCAGTTTAGGGGGTTTTTTTGGCTTAAAAAACAGGGCCAACATTGGCTCAGTTTTTTGCCAAACAGCACCCAAAACTGGGCCAGGTTCGGTTCAGTCCTGGCCCAGTTTTGAGGTTTGCCAAACACACCGCTAGAGTCTGTTCATCTTCCTATGTATTGCATAAAAAGTTGTTTTGTGATAGTTCCTAGGAGTGTCGCTAGAATACTCTGTAATCCAGTGCAAAAGGACAACACTATGATTACCTACTGTAAGCCAAAATAAATTGCAGATATCCTCAAGTAAAAAAAAGAATTTGTAGGAGCAGCGGCTCTGCTATCCACTCAAATTGTTTCCTTCATAACCAAAATTTAAAATGATCCTAACCCATCTGTTATGGTCATAACCACTAATTAGTAATTAAAAAGGAAAACCGAGTGTTAGCATGGATGAACACTTTTGCTCGTTAGCTTAGAGCGACATCAACCTCCACGTCCGACCAATAGGACGACCTGCTCTCGCCACCCTCACCGTGGTGCGTTGGACGACTGTCATCATGGCCGACGCGAAAGGCGGTGTAGGTCGGACCATCAATTCTCTCCCATAGACGACGTGAAGGGCGGTACTAGTCGTCCACCTTATCCATCAACTACCTTAAAACTACCCCTCTCGAATCGCCTATTCTCTCGAGCGACACAAAAGACCATTAGTCATCGCCTTCTAGCTATCCGCCCCTTGACAACGCTGGCATGCGGCCGTCTCCTTCAGATAATTACCCTCATGGGCGATTCAAGATGTACGAGTCGGCCATTCGCCTTGACTTCTCCCTCTCTCTCGCCGCCCTATGTGGTTCCCTCCACCTAAACGACGGTTATATGGTACTCGAACCCGTCAACATCGCATTAAATGCACTGACAGCCCCTTAACTCCTCCATCTCTCACGATATTTAAGACACCTCGGACCCATACGGCTACAGGCGCTGCCAATCCCATCTCATTAATGGCGAATAGACAACACTTACTCTCAATCGACCCACAACTTGACACTTGTAAAAGCAAGCCACCGTAGCCAACAAAGGGGTGCTCAGCTAATCACTAGCCCACACGTGGAAGAGAGGGCTGACTCATCAGTGGTTTTCTACCGAACGGAAAAATGAAAATATGAAAATACCCTCAAAGCCCTAAGTATAAGTAGCAATACGAACAGCGAACCAAGTAGGTGATTCTTCTCTCAGTAAATCCTCTCTCTCCATAGCTTTTCTCCTTTCCAGATACTAACTTGACCGTCAGAGGAACCACTGGAGATCCCAACTCTGCCTCTTCTACAGGTGTTCTTTTGTCATAGGTGAACCTCCGTCGAGCAAGCCACGGATATAAGAAGAGAAGGCGGACCCTGCCCTCTTAAGAACTAAGCTCCCGTGAGATTAGTGACTGTGATTTCATACATCAACAATTTGGCGCCCACCGTGGGGCCTGCCTTCTTCTTGCAATCATGTCCGGCGGTGATGATCTTATCGGGTTGGGAAACCTACCAGCGGGCTATGTCACTCAAGCCCAACTTCGTGAATCCACCGAAGATCACTCAAACCATGCAAGCGACCATGCGGACCATTTCGAGCTTTTGCCGACGAACTCTTCACTCGCTTCCCCGCTCCCGCAGCACAGCCAACGCCATCGGCAGCAGCGGCGGCTCAACCCTCCACCAGCCATCATTCTACCGCTCAAGGTGATCACTAATTCGTCTTGCTGTAAACTCCGCTCCCGGAGACTCCTCATATTGATAAGTCGAGAAGGGATCATCAGGAACGCGCCGCATCGCCGCTGCAGAGGCAGCCGACTTAGCGCGCCAGCTCTAGACGTCGTCCCCTCGTCTTCGACGTCACCGATGAAAGCCCTGCTCCTAGCCAAGGCGCAAAGGAATCAGCAGGCACAGCCTCGAGGCCTTGCGCTGCGCCCATGGCACCGCTCCCAACCACCCATCAGCGCACAGGCGACTATAATCAGGTATATCAACTTGTCGCCGACGCCATTGGAGGGAACACTCCCTTTACTGACTCCATCATGAGAGCGCCTGCCGAGAAGTTCAAGATGCCAACGATGAATAAGTACGGGGTGATAGAGATCCGGCCGAACATGTTCAGGATTATCATAATACCATGATCATGATGTAGCGCCGTAGTTTACCATCTGCCGCCGCTTCCCGCCATTTTGACGGGAGTGCCAAACTTTGGTGGAACTCGTTAGAGAAGAAGTCCATTGGAAGCTTCGAAGAACTGAGTCGGAAGTTTATCCACCATTTCTTAGCCAACGCCAAGCCCAAGCTGCCGTCCAGTATGCTCATCCAGACAAGAGCCGGGCGAGAGCCTTAGGGCCTATATAAAGAGATTCCAGGCGAAGAGGCTAAAAGTCGAAGATTCAAGGAACAAAGTCGCCATGGCAGCTCTGGTGGCGGGATTGCGACCGGCGACCTGTCTAAGGCCCTCAACATAAAGTCAATCAAAAGTTATGAGCAGTTGATGTCCAAAGCTCATGCTTACATGAATATGGAAGAAGCTGAAGCTTACAAGATCGCAGCAGAGGCCGAATCTAGCAAGGCGGCTACTCCCGTCTTGACGTCCACCCCATCTGTAGTGCCAGCGTCCCATCATCCTTCTCAGCCGACTCCACATGCGGCTCCCTCGTGGATCCAGCTGCCCCTCCTACTAGGTCGGCCCAAGATCCACCTCGGAGGGAAGAGCCCAGAAATATTCCAAGAAACCCTCCTCCCAAGAACAATCGTAATGGTAGGTTCGACAGGAGAGAGGACAGAAGAGCAGACGCTCCCCCTCCAGTATTCACAGTCCTCAACACATCCCTTTCTGGGGCCCTAGACAAGGCCCAAAGGGAGGGACTCCTCAACAAGCCACCGGCGCAGATGAGGTCGGACCAAAATAGGAGGGATCCACGACAGTACTGTCGGTATCATAAGGATCACGGCCATGACACTGGAGATTGCCGTGTTCTACAAAGAGACATTGAAGATCTCATCCAAAGAGGTTTTTGAAGAACCTGATCCACAGAGATCAGTACCCCAAGAGAGACGACCGGAGGCCTCGCTCTCGATCTCCCCGACCTCGACCCCACTCGGAACATCGCGAAGTTGGACAAGGAAGTCGAGAAGTTATCAACACCATCAGTGGTGGTCCTACTCTAGAAGGAGAGTCTAATAATGCTTGGAAGAGATATGCCAAGCATGCTCTACGAGTGAACAGCTGTGACAAGAGGCCGAAGGCAGATATGTCCATCTCTTTTAGTGAGGCCGACTTACACCTCATGACGACCCCATCGTCATCTCAGCCGACATTTACGGCTTCAAAGTGAAGAAAATCATGATCGACACGGGAGCTCTGTCGATATATTATTCTTGGATGCGTTCAACCGCATGGATATTGACAAATCCAATCTGCAGCTGTCTTTGGGTCCTTTGATTGGCTTCACAGGACATTCTCAGCTACCAGAGGGGCAAATCACTCTTCCTTTGACTGTTGGACAGCCCCCATGCCAGTCGACTGTTGACGTCCAGTTTGTAGTGATGGACATCAAGTCGGCGCATAATGTCATCCTGGGTAGAACGTCCCTCCATCATTTGCGAGCCATTCCTTCCACTTATCATCAGATGATCAAGTTTCCAACGCCAAGAGGAGTCGGGATAGTCCGGAGCGACCAGATGGAGGCCCGAGCTTGCTATGTGCTCTCCACCAAGGGAAAAGGGGTAGCAACCGCCATGCCCATCGAGAAGACGACTCACCAGTTCGAGGAGAAGATGGGGCGCGAGAGGACAACTCCAGTTGAAGACCTCCATGAGATCCCGATCGACCACAAGGGCGAGAAGACGCTCAGGATTGGGTCCAGCCTCTCGGAACCCTTAAGAGGTGCGATAATTACTTTTCTTTTATCTAATCTTGATGTGTTTGCTTGGGGTCCAGAAGACATGCTAGGCATTTCGTCCGATGTCATTTGCCACGAGCTCTCTGTCGATCGATATTGCAAGCCAGTTCGACAGAAAAAGAGGCGCCTAGGGCCCGAGCGACAGAAGGCAGCGACGGAAGAGGTCGAGCGACTCTTGGAGGTCGGCTTCATTCGGGAAGTCCAATATCCCGAATGGTTATCCAACGTGGTTCTGGTGAAGAAATCTAGCGGCAAATGGAGGACATGCATCGACTTCACCGACCTCAACAAAGCATGCCCCAAAGACAGCTTACCCTCTCCCTCGCATTGATCAGTTGGTAGATGAAAGTGCAGGACATCAGCTGCTGAGCTTCTTGGATGCTTTCTCGGGCTACAACCAGATCCGCATGGCGAGCATGATCAGGAGAAAATGTCCTTTATCACCGACCGAGGCACCTTCTACTACAACATCATGCCTTTTGGTCTCAAGAATGCAAGAGCGACCTATCAAAGGCTGATCAACAAGATATTCAAATCTCAACTCGGTCGCAATGTGGAAGCCTATGTGGACGACATTCTAGTAAAGTCGAGGCTAGCTGCCGCTCACATTGCTGACCTCGAGGAAACCTTCTCTACTCTCGGCATTACCGTGTGAAGGTTAACTCGACGAAGTGCACTTTTGGAGTGCAGTGGAAAGTTTTTGGGGTTTATGATCACCCAGAGGGGTATTGAGATCAACCCCGAGACGATAGAGGCAATCAAGCGACTTCCTGAGCCGCGCACCATGAAGGACACTCAGAAGCTCAACGGCAAGATAGCCGCCTTGGGGCACTTTCTCTCCAAGTCCGCTGAAAGGAGCCTTCCCTTTTTCAAGATACTTAGGGGAACCAAAGATCCCAAGAAGAAATTAGAGTGGACAGAAGAATGCTGTGTCGCCTTCAGAGAACTCAAAGCTTATCTGAGCACCAAGCCGCTCTTGAGCCAACCAGTAGAAGGGGAGACCTTATACCTGTATTTGGTTGTTTCTCCTGAAGCCGTAAGCTCGGTGCTTGTTCGAGAAGAAGACCATATCCAGAAGTCGGTCTACTATGTCAGTCGGATTCTCAGAACAGGAGAGCTGAACTACCCCCTGGTTGAAAACCATCTTTTACCCTCATCACCATTGCTCGGAGGCTTCGTCCATACTTTCAAGCACACCCCATCATTGTGCGGACGAGTCTACCAATGAAGAAGTCCCTGGGGAGTCCCACCACATCTGGGAGGATGGTTGCGTGGTCGATCGAACTTAGCGAATATGATGTGCAGTTCGAGTCCAGAACCGCCATCAAGGCACAAGCTTTGGCCGACTTCCTCATAGAATCCACCTCGCCAGATGGCGAGCTGACGCACTCACCGCCCCTCGATCAACCAAAGATCCGCCAGCGGAGACAAAGACACCTCCCTATGTCCTGACCTTGAGAACGACTCCCCTGAAGTCGCCTCTTGGTGGGAGTTGAAAGTGGATGGCTCTTCAAGTGACGCTGGAAGTGGGGCCGACGTTGTCTTGCGCAGCCCAGAAGGAACGGTTACCGAGCAATCCATCGCCTTCAAATTCTCCGTTTTAAATAACGAGGCCGAGTATGAAGCCCTCATTACCGGCCTGTGGGCCGCCCTGGCAGTTAAAGCCGAAAGCTTAAGTGTACTGGCCGACTCCCAACTGGTCGTTCACCAAGTCAACGGCAAATATGCTGCTAAAGACAAGAGGATGGCCCAGTATCTAAAGATTGTTAAGGATCTTTAGATCCGCTTCGCCAACTTCAAGATCACCCAGGTCCCTCGTGCTCGCAACGCCCGAGCGGACGCTTTGTCAAAGCTCGCATCGACCAACTCCATGAGCGGCTCCGGACCCGTCTTCACCGACACACTCCAGTGTCCCAGCATTGCAGAAGCTTTCTCGGATGTCATGCAGGCCTACATTCCCCAAGAGTCTTGTTGGGCGGACCCCATCATCCAATTCTTGATCAGTGGCATCTTACCCACAGACGCGGCCGAAGCGAAGAGTTTACAGAGGATTGCCCGCCGTTACCTCATAATTGACGACCAGCTCTACCGGTCATTCTATCAAAGCAGCGGAGTTGAACCTTATTTTCGATGCCTTCGACCGACCGAAGCTGATTATGTCTTGAAGGAAATCCATGAAGGCGCTCGTGGAAACCACCTGTATGAACTCGCCGTAAGATCATCCGACAAGGATATTATTGGCCAACAATAGTAGCCGACTCCAAGAGGCTTGTCTCTCAATGTCAGAAGTGCCAACTCTTTGCCGAAATCCCTAGAGCCACTGCCACAGAGCTAACTTCCATCTTCAGTCCCATTCCTTTCGCCCAATGGGGCCTGGATATACTGGGGCCGCTCCCTCTTGCTCCAGGGCAGCACAAATTCCTAATAGTCGCCATTGACTACTTCACTAAGTGGATTGAAGCCGAGCCCTTAGCAAAGATTGGAGAGAGCAACATCACTGGCTTCGCCTGGAAGTCGATTGTTTGTCGGTTTGGCATCCCTCGCTCATTCATCACCGATAACGGTACTCAATTCAGCAGCGGAGGATTCCAAGACTTTTGTGAAGAATGGGGGATCAAGCTCAAATTCGCTTCGGTAGCCCATCCCAAGTGCAATGGACTAGCAGAAGCTACCAACAAATGCATCCTCCAAGCCCTGAAGAAGAAGGTCGACAAAGCAGTCAGCAATTGGGTCGAAGAGTTGCCGAGCATCTTATGGTCGTACAGGACGACCCACAAGAACTCGACTGGCGAAACTCCCTTCAAGCTAGCATATGAAACTGAAGCGGTGACTCCAGTGGAGGTCGGCATGCCCACCATCCGGCTCCAACACTTTGATGAAGAGATGAACTCGGCTGGACTTCGAGTACAACTGGACTTGGTGGATGAAGTTTGAGCGATCGCTTCGCAGCGCGTGTGATCAACCAAAGAACGGATCACCCGATACTACAACAACAAAGTCCGACCGAGGAGATTCCGTGTCGGCGATCTGGTGCTAAGGAAGGCGGCGTTCGATAAGGACACCAAGCGTGGCAAACTGGCCCATAATTGGGAAGGACCATACACCATCCTTGAAGAGCTACGCCCTGGAACATACCGACTAAGAAGCCCCGATGGAAGGATATTGCAATCCTTGGAACATCGAGCATCTTAGGAAGTTTTTTCAGTAAACTCTTTGTATTGTAAATCTTCTTCGAGATCTTTCAATATAAGTGCATTTCTGCTCCTAACTATCATTACATATTTTCACATTGTGCAAGGAACCTCTTGATGTCCCCTCCATGGTGGCCAGACGAGACTTCCCTTTGGCTTAAAAAGGGAGCATGACGGCCTCGTTCCACTTAGCGAGTCAGGGAAACCTCTTAACTGGGAACGAGTTTAGAAAACTCTTCCGATTAGACCGAGACAAGGAACCCTTCTCGCCAAGCCGAGTCAAGGAACCCTTCTCGTCTCGTCGCGACAGATAATCTAACTCTCCCGGTTAAGAAAACCCCCACACTCCAAAGTCAAAACGGACCAACCTCCCCCTTTAAAAGCACAAAGGAAGCACTCGTACTTGTTCGCCATGACGAGACAACATCAATGAGCCGACTCCAGCGTGGAAAATCTGGGTCGCCGCTCCCACGTGAGCCGACCCCCAAAGACCTAGGCGCCACGTAAGTCCTAGGCACCTAACCTATATGGTCATCATTTACAGAGTCATCGCTCCCACGTGAGCCGACTCCAGCGTGGAAAATCTGGGTCGCCGCTCCCACGTGAGCCGACCCCCAAAGACCTAGGCGCCACGTAAGTCCTAGGCACCTAACCTACAGGGTCATCATTTACAGAGTCGTCACTCCCACGTGAGCCGACTCCAGCGTGGAAAATCTGGGTCGCCGCTCCCACGTGAGCCGACCCCCAAAGACCTAGGCCACGTAAGTCCTAGGCACCTAACCTATATGGTCATCATTTACAGAGTCATCGCCCCACGCGGAGCCGACCCCCAAAGACCTAGGCGCCACGTAAGTCCTAGGCACCCAACCTACAGGGTCATCATTTACAGAGTCATCGCTCCCACGCGGAGCCGACCCCCAAAGACCTAGGCGCCACGTAAGTCCTAGGCACCCGACCTACAGGGTCGTCATTTGCAGAGTCATCGCTCCCACGTGAGCCGACTCGGCGTGGAAAATCGGGTCGCCGCCCCACGCGGAGCCGACCCCCAAAGACCTAGGCGCCACGTAAGTCCTAGGCACCCGACCTATAGGGTCATCACTTACAGAGTCATCGCTCCCACGCGAGCCGACTCCCTAAGACCTAGGCGCCCCATAAGCCCTAGGCACTTGACGCGCAGATTGCCAAACGCCGACCCACCGACCACATGCGGAGGTCAAATTAACCAGTCCATTCTATCGCGACTTCCCCTCGGCGGCCGACGTGACAAGAAAGTTGACTCAACCAACTCAAGCTCGATCACTAATCGAAATCGGATTCAAAGTTAAAACAACATTGCCGTAAAGCCTAAGAAAAACACATCACGGAGTAAAAAGTTCGACACGAAGGCAAAGCTAAATTTTTTCATTTATAAGTATCTTACAAATGTACAATGATCTCCTCGACCACCCTCTTCTCCCTCCTAATCCTCGCCTTCTTAGTCTTTGCCCCCATCCTCGCCGCCATCCTCACCCTCTTCTCCCTCCTAATCCTCGCCTTCTTAGTCTTTGCCCCCATCCTCGCCGCCATCCTCACCCTCTTCTCCCTCCTAATCCTCGCCTTCTTAGTCTTTGCCCCCATCCTCGCCGCCATCCTCACCCTCTTCTCCCTCCTAATCCTCGCCTTCTTAGTCTTTGCCCCCATCCTCGCCGCCATCCTCACCCTCTTCTCCCTCCTAATCCTCGCCTTCTTAGTCTTTGCCCCCATCCTCGCCGCCATCCTCACCCTCTTCTCCCTCCTAATCCTCGCCTTCTTAGTCTTTGCCCCCATCCTCGCCGCCATCCTCACCCTCTTCTCCCTCCTAATCCTCGCCTTCTTAGTCTTTGCCCCCATCCTCGCCGCCATCCTCACCCTCTTCTCCCTCCTAATCCTCGCCTTCTTAGTCTTTGCCCCCATCCTCGCCGCCATCCTCACCCTCTTCTCCCTCCTAATCCTCGCCTTCTTAGTCTTTGCCCCCATCCTCGCCGCCATCCTCACCCTCTTCTCCCTCCTAATCCTCGCCTTCTTAGTCTTTGCCCCCATCCTCGCCGCCATCCTCACCCTCTTCTCCCTCCTAATCCTCGCCTTCTTAGTCTTTGCCCCCATCCTCGCCGCCATCCTCACCCTCTTCTCCCTCCTAATCCTCGCCTTCTTAGTCTTTGCCCCCATCCTCGCCGCCATCCTCACCCTCTTCTCCCTCCTAATCCTCGCCTTCTTAGTCTTTGCCCCCATCCTCGCCGCCATCCTCACCCTCTTCTCCCTCCTAATCCTCGCCTTCTTAGTCTTTGCCCCCATCCTCGCCGCCATCCTCACCCTCTTCTCCCTCCTAATCCTCGCCTTCTTAGTCTTTGCCCCCATCCTCGCCGCCATCCTCACCCTCTTCTCCCTCCTAATCCTCGCCTTCTTAGTCTTTGCCCCCATCCTCGCCGCCATCCTCACCCTCTTCTCCCTCCTAATCCTCGCCTTCTTAGTCTTTGCCCCCATCCTCGCCGCCATCCTCACCCTCTTCTCCCTCCTAATCCTCGCCTTCTTAGTCTTTGCCCCCATCCTCGCCGCCATCCTCACCCTCTTCTCCCTCCTAATCCTCGCCTTCTTAGTCTTTGCCCCCATCCTCGCCGCCATCCTCACCCTCTTCTCCCTCCTAATCCTCGCCTTCTTAGTCTTTGCCCCCATCCTCGCCGCCATCCTCACCCTCTTCTCCCTCCTAATCCTCGCCTTCTTAGTCTTTGCCCCCATCCTCGTCGTCATCCTCACCCTCTTCTCCCTCCTAATCCTCGCCTTCTTCGTCTTTGCCCCCATCCTCGACCTCAAGCTGCACCCCAGCTCCCCTCTCCTCGAGACCTTGGAGTACTGATAAGTAACTCTGGACTCAAGGAGGGTAGGCGAAGTTGGAGGATGAGAGGACGTCAGAGGGTATTTGAGTCTTCAGATAGTCGAAGCCGGCCTTGACAGCCAACGACAACTCAACTTTGCCGAAAGGTCCTTGCCGGTATTCCTCGACAACCTCCTTCTTCCCCTCCTAGGACGAGACAAACTAGAGGCGAGTCTCTATTGATCGGGCGTTAGCTAAGGCCGCCTGATGAGCCGTCTTGGACTCATTCAGCTCGACCTTCAGGCTTTGAAGAGTACATCTTTTAGCTTGGAGGCTCTCTTGAACCGATCGCCTCTCGAGTCGCTCAGCTTCGACCTGACTCTCCAAACCTCCGACCTGAGCCTTCCATTCGTCTATCTCCCTCTAGGAGCCCTCGGCCCTCCTCTTGAGCTGGGCGACCTTCTCCTTCAGCTTATTGAGAGAAGCCGTCTGCTTTGTGTAATGAGCCTGGAGGCCGGCAATCGTGGATTTCTTAGCCTCCAGTTCAGTAAGCCACCTCGCATCGACCCCCTCCCTCTCGGCCTCCAAGACGGCCACCCTCTTATCGGCTTCCTCTCGAGCCCTCTTCTCGTGAGTGAGCTCCCTTACCGACTCCTCATAAACTTTCATCATGTGGTTGAGGCGGTCGAAGAGCTCTTCTCCAAGTAGAGCGCCGCGAATGTGGTAGCTTTGGAGAGCATATCAGAGGCCGATCGCCGGCACCTCCCTCAAGAGATCCAGGTCCCTCGGGAGGGAAAATTGGTCGACCGCGGTATGTTGAGCCCTCCCCGATAAGAAAACCGAGTCCTCCTTGTGGAGAAAACATTTAGGGGAGAACCTGTCGGCTTCGGAAGGCCCCTCCTTGGCCGAGTATCCTTCCCATAGCTGGCCGACGATCTGAGCACGTAGCTCTTTTCATCTCGAGTTACCAATCTCAGCAATCCGATGATGAAAAGGAAGCTCAATACCGAGATCCTTAAAGGAACCAAGGCCGGCCAACCCTGACGCTAATTCATCGGGGATGACCGACTGTTTTCTTGGCCTTTGAGTCGGCTCAGGGGAAGCCGCAGCAACCCCTTCGCCAATTGGGGCATCCCCTGCTGCCACCACAATCCTTTGCACCGAGTGATCGGTAACTTCACCAAATGAAGGACGTAACCCCTCCTCAAGGACGTCCCCCGTGGGCAGAGATAAGGGAAAAAGAGTTTGTGTGGGCGACTCTTCCCCGGCAGTTGGGAGTTCCCCCACAATGGCCTCGGCCTGCTCTAAGGCCGCCCCCTCAGTTGTTCCTTTGGGGTCGATTCCTTCAATTTCGTCGTCTTTTTTTTCTTCTTCTTTGGTTGGTCGACCTTAGAAGGAGCCTTCACCTGAAGCATGGCGGCCAGCTCATCAAACTTCTCCTCCACATGCCGCTTCATCCGCACCGACAATCCTCCCCTCACCCTTTTTGAGGAAGCCGCGACTACGCCTTGATCGAAGTCAAATGCCCGGCTTGAGTCTTGACTGGCGAGGACATCCTTGAACAGCTCCTCCTCCCTCTCTTTGTCAGCCTCGGTCGGTCAAACAAATGATAGCCCCGCCACCCTCAGCGACGCATTGTCAAACAGGTTGTGGCCTTTTCGCGACCTAGAATATTGTCGGATCTTCGCTAAGTCCCGTCGCTCGTCTGCCGAAAGAGGGAGGGCCTTCAGATTATCCTTCTTGATTTCTGGCCATGAACGGTAGGCAAGGATGGCGTCGGTGTCGAAAACCCAAACGAACTTGTTCTTCCAGTCCTTGTTTGAGTCTGGAATATCGACAAGTCGGCCGCCCACGTACCCAAAGAAAAAGTGAGCGTCCTTCTTGGTCGCCCTCACTGTGACCAAGTTGCTAAAAAGTTATAAGGACGGTTTCACCCTCACCCGATGGCATATTATCAGAAACGCCATAATCGTTGCTATGGCGTTAGGGGCAAATTGCATCGGGAACACCCCCAGCCGCTCACACAGCCCCCTCACAAATGCCGGTAACGGGAGGCGCAGCCCATTGTCTAGGTGAGCCGTGTACAACGGCAGTTTGTCAGCGCTGTGCTCGTGAATAGCGCTGTTCTCCTCCGGCAAGAAAACTATAAATTCCTGGGGGAGATCATACTTCTCGTGGAGGGTTTCCAGATCTTCCTCCCTCACCTTTGATTGCCAAGACTTGAGCTTGGCGATCCTATCAATGGGAGCAGAAGTAGAAGCGGCCATGGCAGAGAGCTTGAAGAACTTGAAGCAAAAGGAAGGAGAGTAAAAGTTTTAGAAAGCGTAAAAAGAGATTTCCCAATAGGAAAGGAGTATATATAGGCATTTAGGGTGCACACGTGGCTATCCTCAAATGGCATTTCAATTTTGAGAGCGAACGGTTCAGATTAATCCTCGAATCTGAATCGCCCTATGAAAATTGAAACGTCTCACCGCCTTTATTACCCAGGTCTCTTTGCTCGAAATTCGAAACGACTCTGGCGGCTAAAGTACCACTGACGTCAAGTCCTATCTTCTACAGTGTCGCTTTCTATTCATGCCTAGGGAACTAAGCCCACCTATTGTCTGGGGCCCGACCGACTTCGACCGGTCGACCCAACAAGCTAGCGGACGACTAGAAACCCAAACGACTTCTAAACTGACCCCGAGTTAGTAAGAAGTCACCTTGAGTCAGTTATCCTATAGGAGGTCGTCCCAGCAATCTAAGCTGAAAACACGACTAAGTCGCGACATCAGGTCGCTCAACTCATTGAATTATCTGAACTATTAAACACAGTACAAGATGTTGCTACAAGACAATAGATTAGACGACAAAAACTTTTTTTCATTCATTTGGAAAAGAGTACAAAGATGCATACATATCTGCAAACTATATAAGTACAAATCTCTCGGAACCTAAAACTACTAGTCCGAGTCGGCCCCACTCGAAGAACCGTCGCTCGATGACTCTCTCTCTTCCTCTTCGGCTCCACCCTCGCCTAGATCATAGCCAGCTCCCGCCTTCTCAAATCTCGAGAGAAGACCTATTTAGCCGGCTATGCTCGGAGGGTACTGGATCCGACCAGGTATACTTTGGTACTCAGCTGGGAGTTGCTTGACTATGAAGTCGCTACCCGCCTTACAGGCCAACGAAACTTCCAGTTTTCCCAATGTGCTTTGGCGAAACTCCTCTGTGATGGCCGGCCGACCCTTCTCCATTACGGCCGCCTGGTAATTGTCCGACTCTAGATACCTTATTCTCCCTTCGGCCTTACTCAAGGACCCCTTAAGCTGAGCACACTCTTCAGTGAGTCGCTGGTTGGTAGCCAACTCTTGCGTCAACTGAGTCTTGGCGTGTTGCGCGACCTGTTTCTCGAGCGCGACTTGCACCACGGCCAAGTCTCGCTCCCTGTAGGCTGCGTTGGACGACTCGGACCGCCCTCCACCATCTCTAAGTCATCGCTGGAGCTCCTTAATCTCGGCCGACTTCTTGTCAATCGATGCCTTGAGCCCTAAAATAGTTTGTTCTTTGACCTTCATCTCCTGGCGCCAGTCATCAAGTTCAGCTTGTTTGATCGAAAGCTCCTTGACGACTTGGTCGAGCTCTTCATTTCCGCTGGTCCCAGGAGATATATGCTTCTTTCGAAGCCTCTCGTAAGCCTGATGGCCCTGAGCCAACCGACAGTATAACTCTTGTTCCACCAAGCATCCCCTGGTCAAATAACTCCGTAGAATTATATGGAGACCTACATCAGGGACAATCTTCAGTACTTCCCTATCTTCGGGCAAGTTGAATTGATCTACAGCCTTAGCCTGCATATGCCTTGATCTGAGCACCGACGAGCGGACGTCCATGTGCCCAGTGGGTTTATACCTATGCTCCACGTCGGGCTCCCCTTCATAACGACCAGAGGGAGGAAACTTCCCTATCATTAGGTCGCATACCTTATCCCAATCCCCATCTGTTTCGGCATAATAATACGGAGATGACCACCCCATCGGGATGAAACCCATCTCCCGACCACTAGCTGGTTCTTTGCCTTGCCGATGAAGCGACGCCATTTGGGGGTCGGCCTCATGACCCAGTCCGCCGTCAGTTCCCTCTGACGCGTTAGCTCCCCCGGGCTTTGCTTTCGACGCAGTTTGTGGGACGACACCGGCGGTCTGGTAGCCGACCTTCTCCTTTTCAACTCCAGCCGATGGTCGTTCGTCGTCCCATTCTCCAGACTCTGATGACCCCGCTTCCATCGTTCTTCAGACTTTCAGCCTGCCGGCTCCTCGAGGACCATGGCTAGATTTTTTTTTGCCAAGTCCTTCGAAAGCCAGATGTACCGCATGGGACGACACCCTCGGTCGTCTCCTCACGCCTCGCGTCGCTTTGTCTCCTTTCGCAAGCGAACGCCTCCTAGAGGCGACTCCACGCCGCTGTTGCTTATCGGTCGGGCCAATCCTCTTCAGATCCCTCGGGACTCTTCGTCCGAAGTCGACTCCGCCCTCGGCATCCTCCCAGCTATACCTCCGAAGGTAACGTTGTGAGCTCTGGACTTGTCACTGGGGGTAGGAGGGATTGAAGGGATCCCATGGAACCGCAAAACCGACTTGTCGAGCAGAGCACTCATCGTACGCGGTCCCGTGTACTGGAGGATCTACTTCAACTCCCGATGGTTCTCGGTCGACAGAGGCTTTGGCTCCAGAGTCTCTCTTCTGATCTCTGGCCAAGATGCACACCCCAAGTTCGAGTCGTCCCCCGTAACCCAGACGAATCTGTCCTTCCATCCTTTGATCGACTTAGGAAGCTCGAGGATAACTTTGAACTCCCCAACAATTGGAAGTAATAGTGTGGCGTTTTCTGGACGGTCACGCCGACCAAATGGCTCAGCACGCTCATCTTTGGCCGAATCCCCGGCCAACAGCAGATGACAGTGAAACCGACCAATATGGCTATCGAGTTAGGCATCATTTGCATCGGAGACACGCCCAACTCATCAAACACCTTCCGAAGAAAGGGATGCAGCGGTAGCCGGAGACCGCACTCCAAGTGCTTGATGTATAGAGGAGCCCTCTTGTCCCCATGACAGTACACCGGAGATGATTTCACCGGCGCCTCCAGTTTATAACCCCTCGGGATGTCAAACTTCGAGTGCAGAGCTCTCATCTGTGCCTGAGTCACCTTCGAGCGAAACTCATCAAGCTATTTCCGGCGATCGGAATCCATCAAAGATGACCGTATCAATCACCAGAAGATCGCCGGAGCTCGAATTTGAAAGAGGAAGAAAGTAAAAGCTTCCTTCCCCCCTCACCGCTCCATATTTATACAGGAGCCCACCAACACCACGCCCATTCATGATCAGCGGAGGAGATTGAAGCTCCGCTCCCGAGGCACCGCCTCGGGAGATGAAAAACCCCTCCTATCTGCTCCAAGAGGGGCCCACCATCGAGCCCAGAAGGCGAAACGCCAGTGGCCAAAAAATTGCTTGCTGACATCAGCCACGTTCCACCAATAGAATGTTCGACCCTCTTCCCGAACTCCTTTCCATCCGACCAGAGCCATGCTACTTATTTCACTTGGATTCGTTTCCAACCGACTCCAAGTGAATGGGGCCAACTGTTATGGTCATAACCACTAATTAGTGATTAAAAAGGAAAACCGAGTGTTAGCATGGATGAACACTTTTGCTCGTTAGCTTAGAGCGACATCAGCCTCCACGTCCGACCAATAGGACGACCTGCTCTCGCCACCCTCGCCGTGGTGCATTGGACGACTGTCATCATGGCCGACGCGAAAGGCGGTGTTGGTCGGACCATCAATTCTCTCCCACAGACGACGTGAAGGGCGGTACTAGTCGTCCACCTTATCCATCAACTATCTTAAAACTACCCCTCTCGAATCGCCTATTCTCCCGAGCGACACAAAAGACCACTAGTCATCGCCTTCTAGCTATCCGTCCCCTTGGACGACGCGAAGGGCGGTGCCAGTCGTCTCCTTCAGATAATTACCCTCATGGGCGACTCGAGATGCAGCGCAAGTCGGCCATTCGGCCTTGACTTCTCCCTCTCTCTCTCGTCGTCCTATGTGGTTCCCTCCACCTAAACGACGGTTATATGGTACTCGAACCAGTCAACAACGCATTAAATGCACTGATAGCTCCTTAACTCCTCCATCTCTCACGATATTTAAGACACCTCGGACCCATACGGCTACAGGCGCCGCAAATCCCATCTCATTAATGGCGAATAGACAACACTAACTCTCAATCCACCCACAACTTGACACTTGTAAAGGCAAGCCACCGTAGCCAACAAAGGGGTGCTCAGCCAATCACTAGCCCACACGTGGAAGAGAGGGCTGACTCATCAGTGGTTTTCTACCGAACGGAAAGATGAAAATACGAAAATACCCTCAAAGCCCTAAGTATAAGTAGCAATACGAACAGCGAACCAAGTAGGTGATTCTTCTCTCAGTAAATCCTCTCTCTCCATAGCTTTTCTCCTTTCCAGATACTAACTTGACCGTCGGAGGAACCACCGGAGATCCCAACTCCGCCTCTTCCACAGGTGTTCTTTTGTCATAGGTGAACCTCTGGTCGGAGCAGCGCCACCGGATATAAGAAGAGAAGGCGGACCCTGCCCTCTTAAGAACTAAGCTCCCGCGAGATTAGTGACTGTGATTTCATACATCAACACCATCCATTCTTCCGTCTGCTCCAACAGTCTTGACTAACACTTAAAAAAAAAACAGCACCAGCCAAGTAAATATGATGTTGTGTGCATTCAGGTTACCCAAATTTGTCTTGGATCAAATCAGATGTGCAATCTATCTTGATCTCTAATCCATGCTAATGAAATTTCGAAAGAACATAAGCATTCAAAGATATATTAAACCCTACCAAAATTTTTTTGGGTTCCTAATGTCTACAAATAAATGGTGATAAAAAGCCTCTCATTGTATCTTTGGGATAGAAGGGGAAGCATGTGGGGGCGGTACAGTGTGATGAGATAAATCATTTGTGTATTTATATAATGATTACACTGAGTTACGCAATTGTTGTACTAATTTATTAAGATCATGATACATGTCTCATTATCAATTATAAACTAATTCTGCCATTAGTATATAATCAGAATATTTATTTAACAGATTCACCATCTTTAAAATATATAAAATATATGCTGACATTTATATGTGATGTTGGAAACACAACATACAGCATGGCGGAATATGTATATCGTGATAATTAATCAAAATTAATAAAAAATAAGAAGAATACCTGGAACACTTTTCGATCCTCCATAATATCACTTCCAAGATCTACCTAAAAATTCTAAAGTTTACTTAAGATAAAAAGCCTCCAACTGAAATCCACCACATCAAGAGGAGCAATACAAAGAGATAGGTTTTTGAAATTTTCTAATCTTTTATTTTTCTATTTTTCACCTAATCTTAATAATATTTTCGCTTCTTCATAAGGCTACACCTAAGTCCTATTTATAGGATTAGACTAGCCTTATAGATAACAAATTCTAAATGATTTAGAATTATTCAAAAATTCAATCTATAACGTTTAAGGATAGAATGGAATTGTATTGCATTTGTACCTCTTCTAATAACATTAGTGAGACCAATGTGGTACCATATTGAAAACTAATTATTAATAAAATTAATAATTTTAATTTAATAATTAAATCCTTATCCAACCAACTATTTATAAAAGCTCTTCCATAATATGGGATTAATTAGTTATAAATAATATATTACATTCAATCCCTCCAAGATCATTTATTTTAGATAACTCTTTTGAGTAGGACAATTCACCTATTTGTTCATGCCTAAATTGCAATATCCATGAACATAAATAAAAATAGTTTGAAACATCAAAATATTTTATTTTTATAAAAAAATAACTTTTAAAAATATTTTCCAAAAGTATTTGGCGGACGTAATTTAATAACTTTATGGGAATGCATAATAAATTAACTCGTCATAATGAACATAATGGTACCTATCTAGATATCCATTATTTTCCAAAATGAAACCTAGCAACCTAACGTTTCAGGTTGTGTAGCGCTTGCTAAACAAGCTTACCAATCACATCAAAGCATACAAAATTATCAAATCGGAAATGATAATATCATCAAGTCAAAGGGACGATGTAACAATTTGAATTCTCTATCTCTTAGGTGACTCATCATAGAGAATCCAAATGCGGTGTAGTGCTGCACACATCAAAATATGTGCTTATGACATACACCCGGGGAATCCTCATTCCCGATGGTTGAGACCCACCACCACATCTCACATGTCAGTGTCATGCATATTAACCTATTATAATGAAGTTATCATTTATTAGTTATAGGCTAAGCACAAGTTTAAGAAATTTCTAAATTAAATCATATCTCTAAGCAAGTGACCATCACATTGCATGATCTAGTAAAATGATTTATAAGGATATTATAACAATTATAGAAATAATATCCAAATTATATTTGTAATAATTAAACCTATTTATATTTTAAGAAAATTACATAATTTGCATTGGATTTTCAAGGACATATTATTACTACTCCCATAGTCCCCTTCTCTCTCCATTTATAGGATATTTTGGTGAGTGTATATATTAATCCAGCTACACCAAGTAGGCAAGTACAAGGAACCAACGATAAAACACAGGCATGTTTCCTCCCATGCTCAGAAGTGGTCGACATTTTATATATATATATATATATAAGCGATAGGGTGAGATGAGTTGCTTAATGTGAGATGAATATTCTATACCGTTAGATTAAAATTAATGGTTAGATTTAAACTAATAGGTTGATTAATTAAAGATATGTGGCCCCCACATTTATTTGATTCTTCTGTCAAATCTTCTCTAACATTTCCCATATCCTCTCTTTCTTATTTGGGTTCGGGTTCGGGTTTAGGGTTAGGGTTAGGGTTCGGGTTCGGGTTGGGTTGGGTTCGGGTTAGGGTTAGCGTTTGGTTCGGGTTAGAGTTAAGATTAGGGTTAGAGAAGATTTGGTAGGGAAATCAAATAAATGCGCGGCCCACATATCTTTAATTAATTAACCTATTAGTTTAAATCTAACAATTAATTTAAATCTAACGGTATAGAATGGCCATCTCACATTAAGCAAACCATCTCACCATCTCACCATATCACACACACACACACACACACACATATATATATATATATATATATATATATATATATATATATATATATATATATATATATATATATATATATATATATGGAAAAAGAAATATGAGGTATGCTCATTTAGTAAAATGAGCTACCCACTAATAGGTATAGTCTTTAGGCCCACCTAGTTGTCACATCTATTGAGTGTGGGGTATTGTGTAAGTGAGTGGTAGCTCACTTTATTAAATGAGGTGCTAGCTCATATTCCTTAATCCCTATATATATATATATATATATATATATATATATATATATATATATATATATATATATATATATATATATATATATATATATATATATATATAGAGCAAAGCTCCTATGAACTTAAGTTCATAATGAATAGTGGTGCACCAACTTTTTATCCACTCATCTTGTCTTGAGATTTGTGATGCACAAATCTCAAAGTGGGCTTATATCTTTCACGGATCCCAAAGCAAGATGAGTGGTTAGAAAGTTGGTGCACCACTATTCATTATGAACTTAAATTCATAGGAGCCTTGCTCTATATATATATATATATATATATATATATATATATATATATATATATATAGCAAGGCTCCTATAAACTTAAGTTAATAGGGAATAGTCATCCACCAACTTTTCTATCCATTGATGTTGTCTTGAGATTCGTGAAAGATATAAAGCCCACCTTTGAGATTTGTGCATATCTTGATTTCACGGATCCCAAAGCAAGATCAATGGATATAAAAGTTGGTAGACACTCCTCCCTATCAACTTAAGTTTATAGGAGCCTTGCTATATATATCTATATATATATATATATATAAACTTTTGCAACATTGTTTTTATATCTATCGGGATAGTAGAGAGGAGGAAATTTTGAGGTATTATATAATGTTAGCCCCCCTTGTTTATAACTTGTGAATGGGCTGCATTGTAAACATGAACTTGCCTGAGGATAAAGAGAAATTAAAAGCTCAGATTGAGCTGATACGAGACAAGGATGTAAATGGACAAATTTTGGACTTCCATTTTTATTTGCTTTCTAAACTATTAAATTTGTTTCTTCTCGCCCATAGAAATTTTTGATTTCATGCTCCTTTAACTATTGAATTAATTTGTCTCCTATTTAGCCCTGAACTATTAAAAAGTTTCATACCCCTTGATTCTAATAGTCTTGGCAATCTAAACATTGCTTTTTATTTTCTTTTTATAGTTTATATAGAAATCTGGACAAACGTCTCCAGATGTCTGAGGCGTCGAATCCTATTCAAATTTGAATTGTTGATTTAAATCTTTTGGAAAGCTAATTCAGGCAAAGATAGATTTTTATCATTTTAAAATTTTCATAAATTCTATTAGATGAGGATTTAGCAAGAACTTTGAGATCGATCAATTTCCAAGAGTCTTGTATGATTATAATTCTATCCTTTATTTTCTCTTGTTCTGAATTTTCTGAATAATATATAATCTATTCGAGGAAGTAGAACTTACTCTGGAGCTTATTAAATCTTTGTGTCTGTAAATTGTTATCTATCTGTCATTTGTTTTGGCACATGTCTGATTTTGTTTTTCATAATATTCTAATAGTCATTGCAAATCTGTGTCATGAGACCAGGCTAAACCATTGCATGTAAACTAAAGCCTTTCTTCTTAGGGTTGAGCAAGAGATGTTCAATTATTTATTTCTTTTTCCTGATCTGGCCACTCACATTCCTGTTCATTGCCCTTTATTTGATTGTAATGAATTTATTATAGTTATGTCAATGCAAAAGTTTCTAAGAGTGTACAATATTGTGTATTTATATGACACTCTCCAAGTTGAAAACCATTCAGTATGTGGGTTGGTGGTGATTACAAGGTTGAAATTCTATAGGTTAAGTTTATTGGAGACATATTATAAAGGTTGCTTAGTAACGGAGAAAGGTAGGCTCCAACGCTTTATCTTGTCAATTTATATGAGTAATTTACTAGTCAAAAACATGTTCAATGAATGGGGAAAGTAATTTGAACAAATAAATATATTAATGCTAATGATAAAAATATCTTTGAATGCTCAAATATTTATGGTTTTTTCAATATTAGCCCCTTTAATATTTAGTATTTTGATATTAGTCTCTCAAATTTTCATATTCTGATATTAGTCCCTCAAATTATTATATTATGTCGATATTTACCCATGTGGTTAGTTGGGATTATTAATTCAGAGGAATATTAAGTTATGTTTAACCCTAACAAATTAATGGACATTTATGTCCCTCACCTAACAAATCCAAACCCATTAAGAGTCCCTGGCAACCCATACATTAGTCCCTTTCTTTCAAAAATTCATTTAAGATATTCACAAAGTAATAAAGATAAAGTGATAACTATGTACTAAATTTGATGGTTTAGAAAGTAAGCATGAATAAATTTGATAGGTTAGAGAGCAAGTAGGGTCTGAGGCTTTTAATTTATCATGCCAAATTTTCTTTTGGTTTATACTTCAATTCAATGTTGCTTGTTTATAAAACAAAATTTTGATTTTAAGACATTATGAAATGATAAAATGGTTAATAATATGAAAGTTAAAATTACTAGCTGCGTTTGGGAACTAAGATTTGGATTTGGAATGTTAATTTAAAATCAAAGGATTTTAAATCTAGGATTTGAAATCCATGATTTGATAGAATCTTTTGTTTGGATGTCTTTACTAACTGCAAGGATTTGAAATCAAAGCTTTGAAATATAGTGTTTGGATACACTTTATTATACATGAATTTGGATTGAATTGGTGTTTTAAGAAAATTAATGCTTTCTCTTAACTCCTCAATCTTTATGCGGATATTAAGGTTTATGTTGAGGTAAAAGTTAGGATAAATTTCACAAACCCTCCCGAGAAGCTTGGCCCATTTGGGATAAACCTTGAAAAGTTTGGAAATGTCACTTAACCCTTGAAATTATTGCATATTTTTAAATCTATTTTCAGATAAGCACCAACATTTGAGGGGTAATTTGAAATTTTTTGAAGGTTAAGTGACATTTTCAAACTTTTTGGGGTTTTCTCGCTATAGACCAAATTTCTTGGGTTTTTTTATAAAAGTCTATAAAAATAGAGAAACAAGACTATGAAACAAATCTCTAAATGGTTCTCAAAACAATTTATCATATATACACATAGTTAACATATCGAATACCGTGCTATTTAGCCCAATCCTTTTCAAAAGGAAGAAAAACCTGTCATGCACAAAATAAAATTTTCAGAAGTGATTCAAAACCAAAATTGATCACTTCGATAGCAATTATAAATACTCATGCAACATCTCATCCTTCATGAACTGTCTGAGAGAATACAAATAATAATAATGATGTCCAAAATATTCATTATTATAGCATTTTTTTCAAGTTTCATCCCCTACCATATTGACCTTCAATCTCCAAAATAACAAGAGTACTATTTCAATAACTAGCCATGATAGAAGACTTGACGACACAAAATAATTAGTACTTTGTGATCTAGACAACACATATATACAATGCATAAAGACAACCCGTTTTGTTAGAAAGATTAACAGCTAACATTTTCATCACCAACACCAACCATAGCATCTGCCTATATCAAATAACACGAGTTACCACAATCACAATCATGTTCACAAAGAACTGAAATATATCAAGAATCCTCTATTTATCCTTCAAAGTCTTCTCTTCCTTTCTCTCCTATTCTCCCAACTCATATCTCGGAGAACATATTGGGTCCTACATTACAAAATTTAGCATGAATTAGTTCATGAAACAAAATACTTTTTAAAAACTGATATAAAAAAATACAAAATGAGTAAAAAGATATGAGTAATTAGATAAGATGTCAAGTATCTTTGCTTTTAAAAATCAACAAAGTGTCATGAACAGCCTTATTAGCAAGTACTTCCCGAGCTTAGAAATAATACAAATAGCTCTCTTAAAATATTGAGCAAAAGAAGCAATTGACCCAAATTTAGTTGAATCCTAAATGCAACAGCTCTCTTTAAGAAATTGAGCAAAAGAAGCAAGTAAAGATCTACAGACAAATGAATCAATTACTGGAAGTATTCCCTCCTTTCTCATCTTCTGCCATCTCTAATATTCTATCCCTCACCACGTACAAAAATGAACAATCAGAATGACAATGTATTCAATCTAAAGGAGAAAAGGGGAAAGCTCACTTATCCATAAATTTAACCATGCAGAATCGCTAACAAGATAAAATTTATCAGCACAATTATTGGCGTGTCAATTTGTTTTGCATCATCACTGAAGATTAACATTTCCATGTAAACCATACCCTATCATTTAAACAAGGGAGATGATAAATAACTATTTTGACCGGGACATTATGAGGGGGAAAAACAACTCCATCAACATCAGGTGCACCTACTACCATTTGGTCCATTTCTAAGCCAAATAAAATTGAAAGCAGCTCTGCTACAAACCGGTGGCTGTTAATATGTGAAGGTCAATGACAATTCATTTGTTAGTGTTATTCTAACTGAAAACCAAGAGACTGCAATTTGTGAGTGACGGATAGAAAGTTCATTTGCACTGAGTAGTTAATTTAACTTCTAAGATTTGCACTGAGTAGTTAACTTAACAGAAATCAAATACATGCATGCCTGATATATACACATGTGAAATGTCGGAAAAATCAGCACATCCAAGATTATATGTTAATGTAACCGAAAATTTAAAACATTCAGGCAAGTAATAAATAATACTAGCTACGTATTAATTGTTTGCACCAATGATGACCAAGGAATCAAGCATAAAATACTCACAAGTCCTAATGATGTCTGGCTACAACAATTACTCACAGAGATTTCCACTACATATGTTGAGGCATCATATATTTGGCAAATATACACAGAAAATAGAACATGGTCATCACGCCCGCCCGCCCCTCAAATAGTCAGATCAAAATAATCTGTTTCTGAAAATGAAACCATTATTTCACTAGGTGATAGGTGCAAAAATGTGCATTCAACAAGAAATTTGAAAACATGATCAAGTCTACTCAATGGGTGTAACAATTTCAAGATTTCATGAGACACCAAGGATATAAAAAAGAACAAAAAATCCAAGAGAGAACTTACCCGAATGGATTCAATGGGTGTAACAATTTCACATTCCACGATAACTTGCATGAAATCTTTGTCATCCTAATATCATAGATAACATTAAAATCTTGCATGTAGCAATGTGAATGTGTAATACCCAGATACAAACAATAAATGATATAGTACAAACATGTGAAGCATACCTATGAACTGGTATACTATTGACATCATAATAGATGTGTGTTATGTGAGAAGGCCGAGGAGAATCACAACCACTTATTCTTTTCATGTGAGTTTGCTGCTGCAGTATGGAATAGTGTCATGGATTGGTTCAATTTTGCTTTCAGAAGCTGTGATTGGCAAATCATTATGAACTGGTATACTATTGACATTTTTATCTGATATTGATGTACTGCAGAACTAGATTTCAGGATAGTAACTTTAATCGAGAGGTGTCATGTTGAGTAGATAAGAAACCTAGAGCCACATATTTCAAATTTACGTATTTAATCTTAAGAGATAGTCAACAGATAATATCATAAACAAGAATCATGCTTACTGGCAAACATGGCATACATCATCGAAAGAAATCTCTATGTACAGCTTATTTGGTAACTCCATGTTTATAAATAGCATCCATGCAGCCATTTTGAACCGGTTTCAGCTTAAATAATAATATATAATAATGCCTATGGTTACTACTAGAAACTATCATAAATGTTTACAATTTTGTGTCACACACAATCATCCTCAATACTTTCAAATTTGTTTTTGCCATGATTCTGACTTTTTTCTACCTCCTTAACAGGGACATAACAACAACATTCCCTAGCTTTGTGTTCCACTCTCAAGTTGATGATACCTGATGATACAATTCAACTAAAGTTTAGAAGATAAGCAGGGGTTGCTCATGATGGCTTGTTAACTCTTGCAGACTATATGAGCTCTGGTAAACACAAACATGTGGGAGAATTGTGCCATATGGGTTTCTTCTAGAAAGTAGTACATTGGGGTAGTTTGATTATTGTTTGCTTGCAGTTGCATTTGCTTGTCATTTTTAACTAGAAATTCTTGTTTTTATATTCATCAGATTGATTATTCGTTATCTTTGTTTATGAGAGGTTTGTATTGTACAAACAATAAAATGTTACATTGCCGCAAAAGAAGCATCTATATTACATAATACAACTTTTGATGGAAACTTCATGTGAAATGAAGAATTGAAAAATGTGGATGCTATCAATATAAACTTAAAATTTGAATTTCAAAGTTAAAACCTAATACAATTTCATGAGATGTAATATATACAAACTATTTGAGGATTTATTTGAAAATAATGATGTCTTATTTTTGGGAGAAACAAGGTCTCCTAATACAGCATGTTTTCATATAGGAATCTAACTCAAAACAAAGTCATGGTATAAGCCTAAAAGAAACGAGATCACCACCTGAGAAAAATGATAGTGATACAATAAAAATTTTCTATTTTCCACTTGACATGTATATTTGACGCTTCATGAATCATGATTTCAGTTGTATAAGCATTGTGTAAACTTTGAAAATACACAATTTAGGATGTGAATTGAACTATACGCATCAAACTATCTAAGGCGATGAATAATAACAACATAAAACAGGTCAACAAAAATGATAACTCAATTCTGCAGAAAATTAAACATAAAAGCTAAATTAGCATGGGAGAAATCCAGCAAAGGTAAATGAAGCTTACTGCATAATAAGCGCTCTTAATTTCCGAAATCATCAAAAAATTAGAAAAAATAGATTTGGCCACTACAGTAAAAAAACCAAAATCAGACTAAAATGAAAAGAAAAAAATAAGGAATCTATCAAAATGGTTATACCTTTGAGATGAGGGATGAACTCCTTGCTCAGCTAAGAATCCATCAAAATCACCAAACCCTAATACATATCCATAACAAAATCATCAAAAAATTAGAAATTTTTGGTAAAACAATGTTCTGATAACATAAACCACCATAAATGGAGGTCCTACTAGCTCCGATCTAGGGTTTTAGCCGCGACGATCACGACCAAAACCCTAGCTCAGATCTAGGGTTTCAAATGGAGGGGAAAAGAGAGGAGAGAGTAGAGAGAGAGGAAGAGAGAGAGAGTAGAGGAGAGGAGGAGGAGATTACCTGCGATGAAGAGAGATCGAGATCGAGATTTTGAGGAGTCGGGATTTGAAACGAGCGTGAGTGGAAAAAAAAAGGGAGTCGCGATTTTGAGGGGTTGGGATTTTGAGGGGTCGGGATTTGGCAAATACCAACCCTTCAGCTGAAATTTGAAATACACAGTTTTGAACTTTGAAACCCCTCTCTCAAATGACTTCATTTGAAATCATAATCCAAACTAGAGCCCAAACACTAGATTTGAATTTGAAATATCCTGAATTTCAAATCTAAGGCCCAAATCAGAGTTTCCAAACAGAGCCTTAAGATATTCACAAAGTAATAAAGATAAAGTGATAACTATGTACTAAATTTGATGGTTTAGAAAGTAAGCATGAATAAATTTGATAGGTTAGAGAGCAAGTAGGGTCTGAGGCTTTTAATTTATCATGCCAAATTTTCTTTTGGTTTATACTTCAATTCAATGTTGCTTGTTTATAAAACAAAATTTTGATTTTAAGACATTATGAAATGATAAAATGGTTAATAATATGAAAGTTAAAATTACTGAAGAATTCAAATTGACAATTATTATACTATACAAAACTTTTCTTGTCATGGAAAGACAGCTCTTAAGTCTGATTATGCTGCCCGCAAAACTAATTATGCTACCTCCAACTAATGAGAGTTAAAAATAAAAAAATAAAAACTTTATTTCTTTCCAAACGTAACATCAGCATAAGAAAACGGCTATTATATAACTTTTCCTCAATATAAATACTTTTGAGAGCTTGTCGACGCCATTTAGTGCTCATCCTCATTTATAGCAATTTAACTTTGTTTTTCTTTAGCAATTTTACTCCTTATTGTGACCCCTTAGAGTGACGCAAATTCACAGACAAAATGCTTGCCTTAAATTTGAGCAACTGACTCAATCTAGAGTTAATGAACATTAAATAGAAGATAAGAATCACTTTTAACCCAAAAACTATAGCTATTAGCTTGACCCCAACTTTTATTTTAAACTCATAACTCTTTCTAATTCTATCGATGTGGGACTATACTCACATATATATTAACAACGTCAACAATTATAAGGCATATATCTTATTGAGTGTATTGAAACCTTGTGCCTTCATATTAATCCTAGTGTGTGTATATATTGTATATGTGTGTGTATATATATACACGTATATTTATACATGCATATACATTATTTTCTTAACTTTTTCATTTATTATTATTTTGTATTTTCTGTTCATTTTTTATACTTGTGTGATTTCAAGCAATTATCACGAAAATTTTTAAAGCAAGCTTCTAGGTCTATCTCATTCGTCATAAATCAGAACAAGCAAAAAGTAAGCAAAGTTAAGCAAATATAGTACGTACATACACAAACATACATACACATACATACATACATAAGAGGATTTGGTAGAGTTAATAAGGCAGCACAGCCAGAGATGCTGACCGGGGGAAAGCGTGGCGCTAGTTGGGGACCGGAGGGAGCTTGGCCGGGATGGCCGGGGGAAGCTTGGCTGGAGGGACCGTGGTTGGGGAAGAGTGCGGCCGGGGGTACTGGCCGGAGGAAAGCTTGGCCAGGGGAGCTTGGCCGAGAGGATGAGAGAGCGAGGAATGTCTCTCAGACATCCCGTCAAACACCATGTGTGCAGCTTATCGACGAGCATTGAGCGGTCGTCGAAGATAAGCCAAATTACTATATATAACACTTTTCACAGGCTGAAACATGAATTGTTTCGATACCATCTTAAAATTTCTTTAACAATTACACCAAAACTCCAAAGTTATAATGTGAATTGAAGATTATATTTTTACTATTCTATCAATAAGAAGGGTAAAGGAAAATAAAAAGACATATATAAATATATCTCCCTTTCCTTTTTAAAAAGCTTTGCAAATCTTTCAAAGTTTTCAATCACACGATGTCTCCACCATTCCATGAAATATTTTATGAAGCATCAGCAATTAATTTATGGGGATGATTTGATACGTGGCATGAGAATTTTTCACTGATTAGAAAGCAGAGAGGAATATAAGGTGAATGTAAATTTTCAAAGTAACTTTTGATGCTCAAGTTCTACTAGCATCAAAAGAGGGATATAAGGTGAATGTAAAATTTCAAGTAACTTTTGATGCTCAAGTTCTATTAGCATCAAAGAACATGCTTGTTCTACGTGTCATTCTCTGAAGCTAAATACGTTTTGCATATCTCGTTCTTTGAAATTTTGGCTTAAAGATTGGGATGTAGTCTGACTTTCATGTTGAGACATTAGTTATTTCAAAGTTATTATGAAACTCCTTTTGATCTTACTAGTTAGTTAATTTTTCTGATATTTGCCCTTCAAATTTTAGGTATTTTAAAACAAGTTCTGCAAAACTAGCATTCTGTAAATAAGTTCCTAAAATTTTAGCTTAAATTTATTCGAATAGTTCTCTAGGGGGGTTTAGTCACCTTGAACTTAAAATTGGAACTGGGATAATCAGTGGGACAAATTTTTAAGGTGTTAGTCACATAGAATTAGGATCTGGGATATTTTTTGTAGTGTTAGTTAAGTAGAACTTTTCTTGAACTAGAACTGTGATATTTTTTGGGTGTGTTAGTCAAGTAGAATTCTACTAGAACTAGAATTGGGATACTTGGTCATAATTGTCCCAATAATTATTCTATATATATATATATATATATATATATATATATATATATATATCCATCAATTCACCTCTCAAATTATCCTCTGATTGATACATACATATAGCCATCAATTCACCTCTCTCAAATTATCTTACAGATTGATAAAGAATCAATTGGGAAAAAAGCGGAACTGCGACCTTTGGAAAAACATCGCTTCTCCTTGGTACGTTCACAGATATTTTCGATCTCTCTCTTGTTTTTTTTTTTTTTTGGTTGTTGTAGAACTTAAAAAACCAATCATGCTTTTAATTATTAGATCTTAAAAATCAATCCCTTTTTTAATTAGAACATGATATGCAAGTTTTATGATTAGGGTTTATATGAAATTAGGGTTTGAAGATACTAGTACATGTTACCCTAGTTTTTGCTGATATTAGGGTTTGTATGAAATTAGGGTTTGATGATATATTAGGGTTTATCGGGAATATGCAAGTTTTATGATTTCAAGACATTAGCCCCTAGTTTATGCATTCAAATCTTGTTTCAAGATATTAGCCATTGATTTCATATACATAAGCCGTTGTTTTCATATACATAAGGCGGTGTTTTCATATTAGCCATTGATTTCATATACATAAGGCGCTCAGAAATTTAGAGCTTACTGGAACACTTTCCTCAATTACGAACAGCCCTATTTGCAGCAATGCAACATCCATGAGTAGGCTAATGTTATTAATTAGTCACATTTCCCATTCTTTCTCTTCTTCTCATGTAAACTAACATCCCAATTCTTTTTTGGTAGATAACACAATAAGAGTGCTCCTTGTGAGTTTTCTTTTTCCCTTCCTTTATTTTCTTTTACCTGCAGGATGGTTTCATCTTTATTGTAAGAATATGTTAACGTGTACTTTTGATTTGGAAATTATCTGGTTATTTCTAGTCATTGTACTCATAGAGATATCGTCTCTGCACTCAATTTTAATGCTTCTTGTGCATTATTCCTTGTGGTTTTAGGGACTGAATGAGTATGAATTTTATTTGAGATACTGA
Organism: Asparagus setaceus; assembly: GCA_012295165.1. Taxonomy (NCBI): domain Eukaryota; kingdom Viridiplantae; phylum Streptophyta; class Magnoliopsida; order Asparagales; family Asparagaceae; genus Asparagus; species Asparagus setaceus. The sequence continues at coordinate 40,814,049 of CM022704.1, forward strand.
TTAGTTTTTGTTAATCTCAAAATAGAGCAAAATATATTGCTGATATAGAAAAACTTAAAACATAGTCACATATGTGAGTATACCATGCTAATCGAACTTCATTAGCTATGTGTTTATTAACGTGAGTACTTAGTTTTGACATGGTACTTCATCCTATTTGAGAAAAAAATCTCTCCTTATTGCTTTATCTGAAAGTCATTTTTTAGTTTATGTAGATAGAATGCGGCTAAGACTGGTTTTCCTCCTACTCTAAGTGCAAGTTTTAAAATTTTATATAGGTGCTGCCAAAAATAGATGAGGGTATGTAAGTGCAAAGTAGGAAAAACTGTAGTGCATTTAAATGCAATTAAACCTTTTAAATATTTTAGGTTATTTAGGAGTCAGTTTCAAAAACTTTAGGGGATTTAGGTGTCAGTTTTAAATATTTTACGATAGTCAAGTGATGGACATTACACGTTGGCATTAACTTTCAATATGTATTTAAAGTAGATAATTTTATAGTCAGATTACTAATGCATGTGTTTTCATATAATAATAATAATTATTATATATGTGTGTTTTTAATATCGATGCATGTATATTTTAATCCAGTTCCATATTTGAGATTTTAAAAAGGTTGTTTTCGAATTTGTTATAGGATGGACATAAGATCACAGAGTCAGGATTAAGAAGAAATATCTTAAGGTCTAGGAAGTGAGGGACATAAAAGAGCAAGGATGGATTATATGACATGGAGTGAAGTAGAGGCTAACAGATGTCTGAACTCGTCAACGTCTTTGAAACTAGAAATCAGTGCAAATATATGATAAAATAACAAATGTTAAAGGAGAAAATTGAAACCATACAAGGGAGAGGAAAAAAGCGAGACAAATCAAAAAAGTTAGAAAAATGAAGGATTGGAGTAGGGATTCAATGAGTAAACAGAGCTGACTGTTATATGTATTAGTCGAAAATTTAAAAGAAGATAAAGGTACAATGATAAAATTTACCGTTGTTAAGTTTGTTAGGAGTTAAAGGTAACATGTTCCAGTGTAATAGACACATTTCAGATAACTTATGATATTTGTTGAACTTATTCACATACATGTGTTTTGGGAGACTATAAGTTTAAAATTTTTGAAATGTAGGTAAAGTTATAAATTTATAGTTTATTTATTTTTGCAGGAAGAATGTGAATATAGATAAAGATATATGACGAGAAAAGACAAATCTTATAGAACGTTAAGATTAATATTGACCTTAAAGGAGATCAATTACTTTTTTAATACTTTTTATGATTATTAAAATAGTATTCATTTTTCATGTACATGGCATATGTTAACTAGCATACATGCTTGGGGAGTTCACTAATAAAGAAAAACAGAAGAAAAGAAATGACAAACAGGGAATGTTGGGCATACCATCCAGATTTGACATTTAGGTTAGCTAGACCACTTTATGGTAGAATTTTGACTTGGTCAAACAGGTATGCACTTTAACTCATTACAATGTGGTACATCCATACTCAACCTATAACCTGGTCACGGCTCATGGACCTGACCTAAAAGCCCGGATGCGATGATATAGGTCCATGATAACCGATCTCAACAGAACGGTTATCATGCTTTATCTCAACCTAGACCCATTTCTTATGGCGGTCCGTCCTAATTAGAGATAATTGATTTGAATTGTATCTCATTCTCAACATATGAGATATCAATCAAGTATCTAATCTCTCTAATTGCTGACTTCCATAACTATCTAATCTACACATACGTTGGTTGTATCATCCTACGCCAATGTGTATTGCCACGTGGTCACACATGCTACCTAAGTAAATACCTTGCAGGCTCACTCAGCAATTTCAAGCAGATCTCGATACCAAACCCTCTCCAGTCATCTAAGTTAACCAAGGGGTATAGTGTCGAAAACCTCCGCCATAAAAGGATGGAGTGGGTAATGCAACCCGAGTTTCAATTGAAGATTGGATTAGGATTACATTAGTACCATGACAAAAACATAGCCTCGACCAAAGGCACTTCAGCGGTGAAGCACCCTGGGTTAGATGTTTCATGACCCAATGGCAGAGCATGTCCGGGGTGACTATTGAAAAGATTTTCTTCAGTGGATGAAATGTGGATGAGTTGGTTTAGCTGTGGCACAAAAGGAAAAGCCGAATTATTGCAGAAGAACTTCAAAGCTATATATGAGGTCAGAAAATGTGCCAATCAAGTAATTCATCCCGATTTAAAACCTAGGTCTTTCCTATTCACCCGAGGAAATAGCCAAAAGTCGGCACAATGCACATTACGAGGGTAATAAGCAACCAATGCCTGAACGACTAGATCCAGCCTTCACAAGTTTAGAAAATGATTGAAAAGACGGTTCAAAAAATGCAGCTAAGAATCGAGCAGATTGATTCAGAGGTCAAACCCAAATAGAAGAAGTATTTTGTAAGAAAAGATAGCAGTAGTAGAAAATGAAAGTTCTCTATTTCTCAAGAGGTTATATCGGTTATATCTCAGAAGAAATCCACTGCTACCACAATTGGGTCTAATACAATCTATTATTTGAATATCTAAACCACCAGAAAAGACTCAATGGTAGATTTTCGATTCAAAAAAAGTGGTTGGCCCCATAGCCAACTGCGATTTTTCTGAACTATAGACGGGTAAAAATGTTAAAGCATCAACCAAGCACCCTATGACTCCACAAAGAGGCCCGCAGGGGCATAACGATCATTCTAAGGTGACCGAAGGGTTCAACATGATAAAATAGACCCAAAATGAGCTAAGAGCACAAAGTCACGAAGCCTCGAACTTAAATGGAGCGAGGATTGTATTAAAACTTGTCCAAAAATAGACCAAGGCATGTATACGCGTGGCTAAAGATCAGGCGGTACTTAGGTCATGTAGAGCAAGGTTTACATGGTGCTAAGTCCGTGCGAAGTTAACGGCACATAAACTTTTTGCCGAACTGATGGTCGAACTGGCAGACAAAAATGTGGCAAAGCAGAGGCATTAGAGTGCTACAAGATAAAGTCCCTATACAAAGGTATATGGGGCTACAAAAAGTAACCAATGAGAGCACGTAAAATTTCTGCCAAACTGGTGGTCGAACTGAAGACAAAACTATGGCAAAGCAGAGGTATTAGAGCGCTACAAGACAAAGTCCATGCAGAAAGTTTACACATAGCTATCCATTCGGCACCTATCTACTGAAAAGCGGCCAGAGTGGTTCACATAAACCTAGCGGCATATAAATCCTCTAATACCGTGTAAAGAAAGATTTCTCTATAAATAGAGACCCACAACTAAAGGGATCTAAAATTTTTCCAAAGTTCTAAAGTCTCCAGGCTTTTATGTGAGCCTTCTTACCTGAGGTTTGAGCTCTCCTCTGCTCCAATAGGATTGCTCCTCCTCTAAAGAGCTTATTGGGTTCTCTTTGGGGCCTTTGAGTCTCATACCCCTCTTCATTGGGGTTTTCTCATCAGCCTGTCACCTCTCCATCGAGGTTTGCTCATTAGGGTTCCCATTCACCCAAGATCTACTAATATTACCCAAGGAGTTCTATCCTCTCATAGGGTTCTGTAGTACATGCAACTTCTCCCATAGTTAGAGTTATCTTCTTCCTATGAGAGGGTTTGTAAACAAACCCAAGTGGAAAAAAGAACAATCGCTGGTCTTCATCACTTGAGATCAAGTTACTCTTCCCTCAAGGCGCGAGCTTCACAAAGGGGCAATGTCAACACCTTCCACCTCATCATATAGTGCACGGAGATCCCAATCTATCTCTATCGTCACATGGTCAAGAACCCACCTAAAAAACCAAGGAGTAAGCAGATCGAATCCCTTCTCTGCTCGTTCAAAATCTAAGTCACGATGATGTCCTCATCAGCCGATTTGCGCAGAAAATATGAACCGGAATCAAAGAAAGAGCTTGGCTACAACTTCCTTATAAGGCTTCCGTGACTCAAACTCAAATCCAACTTAAGGACGTCCTCATCTAGAATATTTTACTGGAAAGACAGATCAGAGGACGTTTGGCCGAACCTAAGAAGCACCGTAAGTAACAAGCTCAGCAAATTTTGACCCTAATACCTAAAGCACCTCAACAAAAACTACTCTTCAACCATATACCCGAGGCTTTGCCAACCGGAGTATGCATGTAGCAAATTGAAATCTACTCAAGCTTGCATAGCCTTTAGATGGACTTCGTCCAGCTGATGCAAAACCAGTCAAGAAACATAAACTAGGAGGGCGTTGCCCAGTTTAATGAACTTAATGCAAATGTCAAGACGTTATCTAGGTTTGCCCAAGCTGGTAGGATCCCTGAACTTAGCCCAAGTGCACACATTTGCTGGAAGGGAAAACATCTTGTCATTCCCAAAAAGTCCTATCCTCAAGATGTAGGATGCATATGACTATTGTAGCCCATCCCTTGCTCAGCACAGGGACCCTGACCTCATTATGAAACACCATAAAGAATGTAATGGCAGGGCCACGAGGGGGTTCTGCCCAATTACAAAGAACCACCAGCACAATGAGCGACAACATTCTCTTGACACAAGGACGAGGGAATGATCCAAGGAGAAGATGAGATCTCCCGAGGGAAAGGAAGTCTTGCCATAGTATGTGGTATCTTGGAACTAAAATTATAAGATCAATAGATCTCGTCACAAGAGGCGTTTAGGAAAAGCGATTGAGTCATTACCCTATTTATAGCTCGAAAGAAGCCGAAGGGATGCATCAGTTAATAAGCTAGATGTTACTCATGGAGATTGCATTACAGAGAGGTTAGGATCGCAATCATTGCCTTGAAAAGAGGTGAAATCGGATGAATGATGGTCAGATGGGAAACAATGTTAAATATTGTATCCTGATCGAACACGTCACTTTAGAAGAAAGTTTTGCTGAAGTCAAAGACATGTTGTGGTTATCAGGAAACACTGTTGTATCTTCATGATAGCAAAAATCTCAGCAATGCACCCAAGCAATTTGTAATTAATGCGATTAGATAAGACATAGCTGATGTGGATTTAGCACAAATCCTATCTACCCCCAACCCGATTTCATCTCAGCTCAGAAGTAGGGCTCCACTGTTGTGCGTACAACCCAGATTTGATATTTAGGTTACCCAGACCAGACCACTTCATGTTAGAATGCTGACTGGGTCAACCATGTATGTGCTTTAACTCATTACACTATGGGGCATCCACACTCGGCCTATGACTCGGTCACATCCTATGGACTTGATCTAATGTTACACGCCAAGACCTAAACGGCATGTGACTAGGCCGACAGCACTCGACTTGGACGACAACCGAATCCAAATGATATATACTTAAGCCTCTAATTTGCATAATTATTTTTTCAAAATATAATTTGTAGAATATATCATATCAAAAGTCACTTAATTTAGGATCTTGGAAAAACAGTTAAAACTGAAATTTACTTCCAAAATCAAAACAAAAGCAACATTTACTTGTAAATTTATTGTTCCCAACTCAACCGGCTCCCTAATTCGGAATATACTAATCGACTGAAAAAGATAAGAAAATTGCAAAAATAACAAAAACAAGTTCATCAAAGCAGATAATAGCAAGTACCTCTAAAGGATAGGATTCAAAGGACGTCATAGTGAAAATATAAATCACTATACGAATAAAATCAAATGAATGAAAGCTCCATAGGATATAGTTGTCAAAGATTCAAAATTGAGATATTACCAAAGATTGAATAGGAATACGAAAGGGTATACATGACTGAGCATATGCAAAACTAAAAACAACTCTCAATCCATGTCGGAACATTCCTACTCAATGTATTTCTCAAATGCAATATCTTAGCTCACGGTAGTTCAAAATTTCAAAAAAACTAGATAAGCAGAAAATAACATACTACATTATTCATCTTGCGTACGTACAATATTATACAACCATGTGCAAGCAAATTTAAAAAACCTAATTTAAGGAAAATACACGATGTTGTCTAATCTCAGCTTTTCTATATTGCATGACTAATTAACGAGTGAGAAATCAAGTACAAAAGCATGGAGGTTGCGATTCCCACACTCACACTTTACTCATTAGCACTCAATAATCAACATGAAATATACAAATTCTAAGAGTTTAAAAAATTAGGTTTTAATTAACCGATGATGTTATCTCTTCTCAACATATTGTAGACGTTCAAAATATATAAGCTCTCTCCTGGACCAATACTCAGCACAGATAACACAAATCTAATACTTGAGCCTAATGTGAGCTCAAAAAGTAAACACCCATGGGCTAAATACTTCAGATAGGCCCAAATAGGAGCCACGACGAAGCTCACCCAAGTCACAGCGAAGCTCGTCCAAAATTGCAATGAAGCTCGCTCTCAAGACCAAGTCAAAGTAAAGCTTCAAGTGAAGTTCATCCAGTGTAAGCTTCACCTAAATAGCCCATGTAGGCCATGCCACCCACAGCTCAGACAAAGTTCACCAGAACAAGCTTTGTCATAGTCGTTATCGGCCAACTTCGCCCAAAGCCATTTTAAGAGCTATTTTTGTAGAAACAGCTCATCACCATTACCTCCGAAGTTAATGGCCACTAATCCATAATTAATGGCCACTAACTCTCTCTCTCTCTCTCTCTCTCTCTCTCTCTCTCAGCCTATAAGAGGAGGGGAGATTGCTCATTTTTGAGGGTATTGATCACCATAAGGGTGATAGATCAGAGATCAGATTTTGGCTAAAAGCTTTGGCAAATCTCCAACAATCAGTGAGAACATTCATTATCTTGGTTGGACCATTAATAGAGCACAAGAATGATACTCTATCGGCACACAGAAAAGAACCCAGCCTATAAAATTTTTTCTTATTTCATTGTAATCTTAAAATTATAATTTTTACTTTTGTTACCAATTTGAAAGACCCGTAACAGGATGGCAACTATACTAGGGACTTCTTTCTAATCCAAAGAGAAAATTGTATCGCAGTCTGACAGTAAGTCCTTAGGGTCTACCGCTGAATCGTTGGTCATCAAATTTGACCAAGCAAAGTTCAAGAAATTTATCTCCTCCGAGAAGACGGGCATGGCTACAAATAGAAGCAGCCGTAAAGCTCATCACAATACGAGATTCAGTTCAAACCCAACTCCATTGGCCCACAGACAAAGCTTTATGAAGTGTCCCAACTTCCCTGACAACAGCCTCGGTGTTACTGGAAGACGGACGAACTTTGCCTAGAGCGAAGATTCAACGACCCTCGCTTTAGACAATGGTTAGGGTGTTCAAACATCCTTTCATTTTAAACTTCAGCCCACAACCCCTCCGGAGGTTCGCTTTAAAGTATTTTGGTCAATATGACCAGTATAACTAGGGAGAAAGATGATGAAGATGATGATAGTCTTTGTGATCCAATGTATTCTCTTGGCATAGGGAGCATACTCCTAGAGAACCATGGTGTATATCGCCACACCAGGTCAAGGCAAGGGGTAGCAATCCCCTTTGTTTATTCTCTCCTGAAAATGCACACTCCACAAGTTTCATCACAAGTGGATTGTAGATATGGTGGATAGAGAGGCCCATGATGACCTTATTCGCCAAATGGAAGCTCAGAAGAAAGCATATGATGAGCTCTTCGAGTGACTTGAAGCCATGTTGCAATAATTACTACGCGTTTCTCAACCCTCCGGAGATAATTCAAAGAGAAAATGACCTATTGATGTCTCCTTCAAGAAAGAGACGTTGAATCATGATGATACTCATTCCTCTCATTCAGAATCAGAGGCATCTAGTTCGCCAAAGGCGAAACATGAGGTGAAGGTCCTTGAAAGTCTCTAAAATTAGCTTAACGTTCTCACAAAGCCAACAGAGCTGAAAAAGGTTGGGATCACCCGAACTTATCGCATTGAGTGGGATTTGGTCCCCTATTCGATAAAGTCCAAGCCACCGACATTACACATGTTTGATGGTAAAGGATCGCCTAATCAACATATCTACTACTTATGTCAAAAAACAGGAAATATGTAGGGAATGACTCCATCAAGGAGTGACTCTTCATTGGCACTCTCAAGAGGGTAGCCTTTGATTGGTTCTTGAACCTAACTGAAGGTTCTATGAAGTCTTAGGCTGATTAGGTGTCTCAATTTCTCCCTCAGTTCCATGAAGGGCAGTCTGATGTGACCATGACTAAGCTCCTCTTAGAGAAGCAACAAGGAGATGAGTCAGTCGGAGACTACATCAAACGGTTTTATAATTTGACATTACGATGCTGTGGCATGCCATTGCCAATATTACTTCAAACTTGTTGGCACAACTTCCCGAGTCAGATAGCAGTTCATATGGGCATTGTCATGGCTAACTTGTGGAAATATTTGATGGAACAGGCGGAGATTGCTAAAAAATTTGCCGAGCTCTTCAATAAATTTGATCCCTATTCAAATTAAAAATGGGATAAGAACAAGCAGGGGCAGTCATCCTAGTCAAAAGGGAAGGAGACGTTTGCTGTCAAGGTTGAAAAACCTTGACAAATAGAAGAAAGGTTCTTGATAGAATACCCAACGAAGCTATTCTTTCAAGGATAAGCACATTGTCACTATTTTCCACGTGCTTAACAAAGGAAACCAGCTCAAGCTTCTAGAAGCACGACGCCCTGAAGAAGTTAGGAAAACTGATTATCCTAATTATTGCCTCTATCACAGGATGTTGGGACACCCGATGAAAAACTATTATATCCTTAAGGATAAAATACAGAGATTCATTAACTCGGGGATCCTCAAACTTCAACCAGAGTAGAAGAAAGTTACTGCCAACATGGTAACCGTTCAATTTGGCTCTATGCCAAAAACTCGAGTTCAAAATAGAGTTACTCCCATTCCCACTACAATAATGGAGCTGGTCAATCATGATCAACAAGGTAGACAAAGTCAAGGCTTCGTCCCTCTCACAACCAATAAAAAAGAGATGATGTTGGTTCATCTCAACCTTCTCCAAGACAAGCATTGGACTTCTCCCAAGCCAGCGCCCCATGTGAAAACTGAGGGAAAGATGAAGTTTGTAATACCATCTCCACAATTGTATGTGAGGAATCTTTGCAGGTCTCCTCAATATTAGATTTGGAGCAAGAGAAGGTGGCCATAGCAGCACAAGCAGATTAAACTTCACTCGCAGGATCAAAATCTAGTAAGGGCTACTTAAAGAATTATGATCAACCGGGACCTTCCAAGTAGCCCAAAACCACTAAACAAAAGGAAACAGAGTTCGATAAAGCATTGAAGCCACCATCTGCTGGACTCAAAGCCCATTCTGATATGACATATTAGCTCAACTGGCTAACTTCCTAGCTTGTATAACCTTGCATGAACTTTTACGTTTATCCAAGGATACGAGGGAAGCTTTGAGGGATGCATTGATGGATAGTGAGGCATTTCTTGCCCATATGGCCGAGCCTCCCTAGGTCAATGATCAAAGACAATGCTACCAATGTCATCAGCAGAATCCTTACACCACCTTCACTTTGGAAAACATGCTTATCAAGGACCACCATCACAATCAACCCCTCTATCACACGGGATATGTTGATTCAATTAAAGTTGAGCAAATCCATATCAATCTAGGGTCGGCTTTTAGCATTATCCCTCAGAGGCTCCTTAGCTTCATGGGCATTCCGTTATACAAGTTGTTAAGAACAACCTCTACCATCTTTGGATTCAATTCCAGTAGTAGCCAAACACTGGGCAAGATTTGTCTAAAGTGCAAGCTTGGTGACTTAAAGACAGAGGTTACATGCTGCATCATTGACGTAGAAACACCTTATAACCTACTCTTAGGACGACCATGGATCCACTCTAATATAATCGCCCCCATCGACATGTTATCAGTGCTTCAAGTATATCGATAGACAAGGGGTGGTTAAAAAGGTCTATGTCGATAAGCATCCCTTTAAAGGAGTGGAGAACTACTTCATCGACTCCCTCCTTTATGATGAAAAACACAATCGAGGTAGTCATTCCAGAAGATCTTAATAGTATTTATGAGACGGATAGCAAATCTGACCAAGACAAAGATCCCATTTGGGAGATGGAACCCCTTGCAATCACCCTAGAAGATCTTTGAAGAAACTAGTTTGCTGAAAATCAAGATGACTGGGTTTTCAATAATTACGTAGAATTTATTTACGATTGTTCTTCCGGCTCTAAGCATGAAAACTCAGAGGCCAATGCTTTCCTTTCTAGGTTAGCTTTGGAACTATCTTTATACATGCCCATAAAGGAGTCTTATATGACTCGCCAACAACTAGTAGATCAGAAGACGTCATCTTCATCATTTCAACCAAGGGAAGCACTCAAGAAGCTATCATCTTCGAAAGTCAAACCTCAACCGTACCTACCAGTCTCAGATGATGAATTAAAGAAACACCTAAATTCTCCCATTACAATAAGCAGTCTTGCCAAATAATGGTAATCATGGGTTACAATTTCACCCTAAAGAAAGGGTTGAACTTTGATCAAGGACCACGAGTTCCACTAACCCCCTTCATACCGAAAGGGGAAAGCATCGATTACTTCAATCAAACTAGACATGGGCTCGGATATGACTCTATAGAATCTAACATGCAAACAGAACCAAGGCTTGAGAATCTACCAAGCCATTCTTTAGATACATCTGATTGGGATTCCGATCTTAGCATCGGCATCATCTTCAAAAAGTTCACGGTCAATATGGCTTTATATAGCCAAACCGAAGAGCTTAACAAACAAGAAGTAATTGACGATCTGGAGAATGATCTATGGGCAAAACACCTCGGGGCTCAATGGGAATCACACTTTGAACCACATGAACCACCCACCAAAGATAAGGTAATCCAAGTCAATATAGGCGACGACGCCAGCCCCAAACCCATCTTTATCAGCGAGAGTTTATCGCCAGCTAAAAAAAACTCATATCTCCCATTTGAGAGTACATTAATGTCTTCGCTCAGAGATACAAAGATATGCCTGGACTGGATTCAAGTGTGGCCATACATCGTCTCAACATTGACCCTAGTGTCAAGCAGGTTAAACAATAACAATGACACTTTCGTCCTAAGTTAATGGAGTAAATCAAGATAGAAATCCACAAAATTATTGTGTGTGGTTTCATCCATGAAGAAAAACACCCAGACTGGTTGGCCAATATTGTTGTAGTGACAAAGAAGAACAAGAAGATCATAATCTGCACTGATTTTAGAGATCTGAGGGCTTGTCCAAAAGATGAGTTCCCTCTCCCCATCACGGACATCATATTTGATAATATGTGTGAGTTTGAGAGAATGTTATTCATGGATGGTTTCTCTGGATATAATCAAATTAAGATGCATCCAGATGACAAGAAGCACACAGCCTTCAGAACACCCTTGATGATATACAATTATACAGTACTACCCTACGGTCTGAAGAACACTGATGCTACCTACCAACGTGTAATGAACATGATCTTTCGTGTGCACTTATGCAAGATGGAGGAATGCTACGTCGATGACCGCACGATTAAAAGTCATTGCAAAGAAGATCACTTCCAAGATTTGAGGACAATGTTGGACATCATGCAAAAGCATCAACTCAAGATAAACCTAACCAAGTCTTTCCTGGGGGTATCATCGTGCCAAATTTCTAGGGTTTATTATTACATCCAAATGGATACACGTTGACCCAGAGAAGGTCAAAGCCATCAGAGAGATGCCACCTCTAAGAAATCACAAAGAACTTAGGGGTTTACAAGGACATCTAGCTTATATCCGCTGAATCATAGCTAATCTATCTGAAAAGTGCCAACCAATTCAAAGATTGATGAAGAAGGGAATTTTGTTTGTTTGGAATGATGCCCGTCAAAAAGCCTTCGACCAGATTAAAGAATATCTCATGAAGGCGCCTGTTCTAGCCGCTCTGGTATCAGGCAACCCATTTCTAATCTATGTCAGGGTATGAACCACTCTCTTGGAGCACTCCTTGCTAAGAAGAATGATGACGGTCATGAACAAGCCAACTACTACTTGAGTCGAACCATGATTGGTGTCGAGCATCGCTACAATCCGGTCGAAAAGGAATGTCTAGCTCTGATCTTTGCTGTCCAAAAGATGCGACATTATCTAACCAGCTAATCAATCCATGTCATTTCAAAAGTCAGCCCTTTATAGGTACTCATGATAAAGCCAGGATATTTAAATTCTTGGCTCGCAAAATGGGCAATTCTGCTTTCTCAATATGATATGACATTTGTACCTAAAAAGTGGTTAAAGGACAAGTAATTGCAGACTTCCTGGTGGATCATCCTGTCTTGAGTCTTCTAAGCTCTATGAAGACACTCTAGATGAGGCGTTTGAATCAAATGTCACCTTATACTACTAAATGTGGTAACTTTACTTCAACGGTGCATCATGATGGAGACATGAAGGAACTATCATCACAGGTGTGGGAGTGGTGCTCATCGTTCCCCATGGCCATGTCCTTCCTCAAGCTTACGCATTGACCAAACCATGTTTCAATAATGTGGATAAGTACAACGCCCTCATAATCAGCCTACAACTCATTCAAGATATGGGCATAAACTATCTTGACGCTTATGGCGATTCTAAACTAATCATTAACCAGATTAAGGGGGAATATGAGGCTCGGCACAATGATTTCTTATCTTATCATGAAGCGGTATTGAAGCTCACTCATTCTTTTGAAGGCTTCTACCTTAATTATGTAGGTCGCCTCAAGAATACCTATGCCGATGCCTTGGCATCACTCGCAGCTACTTTAGCCTTATCTTCCAAGTCTACCAAGCGCATTATGGTAGCTAGCCATCGACTATGCTATCCCAAGCAGATCTTAGAAGCCAATGAGATCCATACTACACCTGGGGGTTTTGAACCTAATGGTTGGCATTACCCAATGGTTGACTACGCCTTGCATGGCATGCTGCCTAATAATCCAAAATAAGCAATCTCTATCCAAAGGAGAGTGCCTCATTTCTTTTATGACTCTGCCACAAAGATATTGTACTGCAAATCATTCGATGGTGTACTGCTTAGATATATGTCATCAATCGAAGCCCAAGAAGTGCTTAAAGAAGCCCACGATGGCACATGTGGAGCTCGACAACCTGGACCCAAACTCCAAGATCGACTCCGTCATCTAGGTTATTATTGGCCAACAATGAGTGCAGATGCAATAGCTTACTCCAAGCGATGCTATGCATGTTAATTTCATGAGGACTTCGTACTCCAATCCCTGAAAGAATTACATACGGCCGTTGCCTCATGGCCGCTCGAGATATAGGGAATGGACATTATTGGACCAATCAGCCCATCACCCACCAAAGGCCACCGATTCATCCTGGTTATCACTAATTATTTTTTCAAGTGGGCTGAAGCCATCCTACTCAAAGAGGTTAAAACATCCGATGTGGTTAAGTTCCTAAAGCACCACATTATTTATCAGTTCAGCTTCCCTTGAAGGATCATCCACTATAATAGTCCTTAATTCATCCGTCGACCGTTCCTTAAATTTTGCAATAAGTTTAGAATTCAGGACGTGACTTCTACGCCATTCAACCGGGCTGCTAATGGTCTGGCAGAAGCATTCAACAAGACCATCACCAAACTTCTTATGAAGTTCGTCTCTTTCAACATATGAGATTGGAGAGTGTCTTTGGGCCTATCGAACAACAGTCACACTCCCACAGGCGCTATGCCTTTCTCCTTGGTATACAGATGCGAAGATGTGGTACCACTAGAGATTCAAATTCTGCCATTGAGAACCGTTCTCATAGAGAAGATGATGACTAAATAACATCATTGAAGTCATCTTTAAGAATTAGAGGCGCTGGATGAGTTGAGACTCAAAGCTCAACAACGAATCGAGATGTACCAATCTCGAATAACAAATGCCTTCAACATGAGAGTTAAAGAATGATCATTTAAAGAGGGAGCCCTGGTCTTAGCTATTTGTCAACCCATGGTCATGACACACAAGACTAAAGATAAATTTCCCCATGGGAAGGCCCATTCGTAGTAGAGATAATCTACTCAAATGGGGCATATCGCTTGATTGACCCAAATGGTAACAGGCTTATGACACTAATCAACGAGAAATTTTTTAAGAAATACTACCCTTAAATTAAGCTTTTTTCATCTCTCCATGAAGTTATTGATTACATTTAAAACTTTCCCTAGTAAGTCATCAAGTTAACATTGCACCTCTGCTTGACTCTAAGTATCTTTGCCACCATCATGTGAATATTACGGTTTGCATTTCTTTGGACTCGACTGGATAACACTACACCTCAGTCAGTCCCTCTAGAATCAATTGGTTAATAATATTACACCACTATTGATTCTTTATACTGTTAAGTTAACATTACACTTCCAAACGGTAATTGTCCCTTGGAGTCCCTTGAATCTGACCAGTTAACATTACACCTCTATCAGTTATTTTATTTGACATGTTAACACTACACCTCTAAATAGTACCCATTCTATGAATTGAATACATTAACATCACACCTCTATCAGTTTATCCTATCATCTGGTTAACATTACACCTCTGTCAACTCTTCTTTTATATTAACGAGTTGAATCCCACAACTCGATCACTCTCCCCTCAGATTCATTAACGATTCTAGACTTTATATGGTATATTAACACTACACCTCTATTGTCCAATTTTAAAAGCAAATTCTTTATTGCTACCAAAAGAAACTAAGTTATTATAAAATCAAAAGATACAACATGAAGGAAGGCTATACTATTGGCAGAACAAGGACCTGATGTTCTTAATACATTTGGCCATTCCAGCCTCGCGTGTGTCGATAGCCCCCTTCATAGCTTGTTCTCGCAGAGCCTCCAGGTCAGCTAGAACTACTTGAGCTTCAACTACATCCAATCGAGCTTGCTATATCCTCAAGCACTCTGTCCTTTGAGCTTGTTCATCAGATAATGCCATAGACCTTTCTTCGAGTTCCTCCTTTTATTTTTGAGTTGCTTCCAACCTGGCATGTGCCTCGGCTATGGTAGCCTTAGCCTAATCAATGATGGTCTGCCTATTAGAAATAGCATCAGTAATATATGTGCTCTCGCCGTGGATAGCAGTAAAGCGAACGATCAGTTCTTTCAGACTTTGGTTGACCTCCTCTATCTCCTTTCGAGCCGCTTCTTTGAGATTATGGCAATGCACCATAAGAAGTTGGAACTTGAGATCTGCAATAGCAACAACATTGGCCTCATGGAGAGTTTGTTACTCTAGAAAGCGGAGTTCCACTTGGTCAATCATTCTCTGATAAAGCTCCACGCATTCGGTTCCAGTAGTTGATACAAGAATGCCGAGCTAACCTTGTAGCAAGCGTTTGGTATGGGTGGATAAACCTTTACCATCAGCTAGAGCCCTATCAACACTTTGACTAAACATCTTCATCAAGCTCCCAAATCTGGATCTTCAATTAAGACAAATTATCAGAGTCCAGAGATGAAGGAATCTCAATCATCGCTTGCCATGATGAGCTTGCCTCGGTCACAACAGCCAAGGCCTTGGTTGTGGCAAGAGGATCAGATGAAGCCCCCAAATGTTGGACCTAGCCAGCATAAAGAATGAAGCAAGCAAAGCCAACATGCTTGACACGTCGATGAGAGTCGGCGAAGCCTGAGTTGGCACAACTAAAGCCTCAGAAAGCCGTATGACCATCGCTGTCATTGTAGTCGTGATCACAAGCCCACCACTAGCGATAGCAACTTAGGCTTCGGCCAACTTCTCAGCCGCAGATGAAGGCCCACTCTCATGTTTAACCTAAGGCTCAAGTTTAGGCTCGGCTCTTGGTTCAGTTTCCTCAGAGAACTCAGAAGTTGTCTTCGCATCCCTGGTAGGTTCTACAATGAGAGAAGGTGTAGAAGTCATAGTCATAATGACTTTCGGCTGGAGTTTAATGTCTACAAAATGAAAGAAATGAATTGTCAGTCATTAAACTAAAATGACTACATCATTCTTGTAGATGAAATCATACCTGGGACGTGAGAAGATTCTCCCGTGGCATCCCCACAACCGGATTCATCAGGGTTGGTGATATAAGCATTGTCTCGTAATTGACCCTCTCCTTCTTGTTTGAATCCATCTAGTCGGCCTGTACATATGCTTTATTTGCTAACAAAAATCACACCTCATTAGAACGCATATTCAGTAATGCAAAATGATGGCAAATAAGGAAAGTTACCTAAAACGGCTGTATACTCAGCCACTGGTTCGTGTGTTGGGGCCTAAGGAGACTTCTCCTTCACCAACAATTCTAAGCACTAGAGCTTGGGTTATTTTTGGGGGCACAGAGAGGCTATCGCAATCTCTTCCCATGGATATCTCCTCCTATTGCTTCACGGTGGAACGACGGTTCTTGTATGCTAATGCTGACGGGCCTACACGGTGGCAACTTCTTGGTGTGCATGTTCGAATCATCATCATCATCCTCATGTTCACCCCACTGACTTTCGCAAGATATTCATGGAGTATGGGTGCTCTGCTCTTGGATCTTTTCCTGAAAGCTTCTTTATACTTTTGCATGATCCACTTCACTCCAGCCGTGTTGATCTTGAACTGTGAGCTGTCAACATTCACAGCGCTATACCATTTACAAAACCCTAGAGTCATATAACAGTTAGGGGTTTTGTATGGCAAAGTAAACTTTGCACTGGTACATCCAATGGCGAAGTGATATCAAGCACGGGCTCCGTCTACCAAACTCTTCGAATGCAGCAACCCCGTGTTAGGATTGCCAATATAAAGTTAGTCATATCTGAACTATCTTGTGAAGTAGCAAGAGAGATAAGGCTCAATGTAGCACTCCATTCCATTTAATTGATCGATGAGATACCCAGGACTGATATTTACTGACCAGTTGAAAAACCACAAGTTAAATAGGTAAACCCCTCAGCTCCAAGACCATCCTCAAACTCATCACCAAATTTAGTCCCATTGATATCAGGGAAGTAGCAGTAGAGGCAGTATTGGTCCTTGTTCCACACAATTCTATAAATTCCCGCAGCATACTTAACTATCCATTTTGAAGTCTTGTATCGCTTCAGTAATGAGACCCCCTTCTCATGCCTGGTGGTGGCCAACATAAGAGAAGAACAGTACAACGTATACCACACCTTTAGATAAGTGTATGGCAACTCCACCCTTGGATTGGGCACCTCTTCATTTGGACAACCATCCTTCTGGTTCAGATACTCCATTGTCAACTCTCTCAATCTGTGATGGATGTAGTTGACCATGGCCAGAAGCAAGGGCAAGTTGTACCCGTGAGCAAGCAAGACTATAGGGTATAGAACCTTGAGAGAAATGCAGTCCTTCAGCCAACATAGAACAACACATCCTTTCAACCAAATTGAAAGGAAGCCCGCAAGTAAAGCTTGAGTAGAAATAGGCTCTTTGGCCTAGTGATGAAAACTTTCAAACGTGTCCCCTGCACTGAACCCACACTCATCCGAGTTTGCAGTGTGTATTATTGGACCATGCTTGAAAATCCAAGTCTCCACTTCAAGACCGATGCTTGGTGGGATAGACTCCACTTTTCCTTTCTTGCTCACATTTCTGAATAGATATTCAGCCTAAGGAATACGAGAAACATGAGGGCCATGCACCGCACCCGTAACCGTTTTATGACAAATATGAAAATGGCAGACCAGCTCCTGGAATGTTTCAACAACATGAGCATAATGAGCCATACTCCCTAACTCGGCGATTGTGGGGAAGAATTCTTCATGTGGTTGCTCCCTCATTGCTAACTGAGATACTTCGTACAACGGATAAATTACCAAATTGGTATATTTTGTAGACCCCTCTTACCGCTTTGGTATATTTTCTTATTCAGGTGATATTTTGGTATATTTTGTAAACCCTTCTTACCACTTAGACCCAAACCTTGATCGCTAGCCAAAAATAGTTGCTGAGACATATCATGTGGTGTCACATGACCTAAAATAATCGTTCTTTGCGAGGTGATGTGGCATTGAGTAGTTGACGTGGCTTAGGAGGGATGTATTAAGTAACCCCAAAAATTTGCCAAATAAACCCTTTTTCAAACCAAACGGCTTTGAGAGAGGGGGAAGCGGGAGAGAAAGGGGGAAGAGATCATGGGT
This sequence comes from Asparagus setaceus, assembly GCA_012295165.1. Lineage (NCBI taxonomy): Eukaryota > Viridiplantae > Streptophyta > Magnoliopsida > Asparagales > Asparagaceae > Asparagus > Asparagus setaceus. The sequence goes on from CM022704.1 coordinate 40,832,160, forward strand.
GAATTCAGTAGTTGCATAGAGGGAGGTGAAAGAGATCGTGGTTTGTAGGAAGATTGCAAGGTGGAGACTTCTCACTCAATGCTCTCGTCACGATGTTTTGAAGGAAGAAAAGGTGAGTTTTTTCTCTTTCACATTTGCAGTTGAAGCAATTGAAGTGTTTACTAGTAGATTATTACTTTGTAATTGTTAACTAACAAAGATTTGTGTCATAAACATGGTCGAATTTGAGTTAATGTAAATTTAGGGTTTACAGTTTTCCAAATTGGGGGTTTTTTAGTTAATTGATTTTTTGAAAAATTAAATCTTTTAAACCATTTCTCTTGGGATTTATTTGTAGATGGAAGGGGTAATCATGGTTAATTAGGCATGGAGGCTACTTTGATTTTTCAAGTGTCTTTTAATTATATTGGGGGCAGTGTTGATGTTGAATTCTTACAAGAAGAGCATAATTCTATATCCTTTCTAAGAGGTTAATTGGACAATTTGGCTATCAGAATGTAGGGTCTATGTGGTTTACTATACCAGGTGTGGGAATGGGAAATGGTGGATTGAAGCCTCTACATATTCAATCGATTTGAATTTGATGTTGGTGCATGATCATAGGCACAAATCAATTGAAGTGCTTGTACATCATCTTTTTGATTCTGATGTAGTTGATAATGATGAATGTGAAATTATACTAAATCTCCACACTCAAGCAGCAGATGAAGCTCAATTAAATGTAGGTGAAGAACCCCTTCCCCAAGCAGATGAAGCTCAAGCTAATGTAGGTGATGAATCACACCCCCAAACATGTGAAGTTCAACCTAATGTAGGTGAAGAACTCCTTCCCCAAGCAGATGAAGCTCAAGCTAACGTAGGTGATGAATCAAGCTAATGTAGGTGATGAATCACACCCCCAAACATGTGAAGTTCAACCTAATGTAGGTGAAGAACTCCTTCCCCAAGCAGATGAAGCTCAAGCTAACGTAGGTGATGAATCACACCACCAAACATGTGAAGTTCAACCTAATATAGGTGATGAACTCATTCCCCAAGCAGATGAAGCTCAAGCTAACGTAGGTGATGAATCACATCCCCAAACATGTGAAGTTCAACCTAATGTAGGTGAAGAACCCCTTCCCCAAGCAGATGAAGCTCAAGCTAACGAGGTGATGAATCAAGCTAATGTAGGTGAAGAACTCCTTCCCCAAGCAGATGAAGCTCAAGCTAATGTAGGTGATGAATCAAGCTAATGTAGGTGATGAATCAAGCTAATGTAGGTGATGAATCAAGCTAATGTAGGTGATGAATCAAGCTAATGTAGGTGATGAATCAAGCTAATGTAGGTGATGAATCACATCCCCAAACATGTGAAGTTCAACCTAATGTAGGTGAAGAACTCCTTCCCCAAGCAGATGAAGCTCAAGCTAACGAGGTGATGAATCACATCCCCAAACATGTGAAGTTCAACCTAATGTAGGTGATGAATCAAGCTAATGTAGGTGATGAATCACACCCCAAACATGTGAAGTTCAACCTAATGTAGGTGAAGAACTCCTTCCCCAAGCAGATGAAGCTCAAGCTAACGAGGTGATGAATCAAGCTAATGTAGGTGATGAATCACACCCCAAACATGTGAAGTTCAACCTAATGTAGGTGATGAATCAAGCTAATGTAGGTGATGAATCAAGCTAATGTAGGTGATGAATCACACCCCAAACATGTGAAGTTCAACCTAATATAGGTGATGAACTCATTCCCAAGCAGATGAAGCTCAAGCTAATGTAGGTGATGAATCAAGCTAATGTAGGTGATGAATCAAGCTAATGTAGGTGATGAATCACACCCCAAACATGTGAAGTTCAACCTAATGTAGGTGATGAATCACACCACCAAACATGTGAAGTTCAACCTAATGTAGGTGATGAATCACACCCCAAACATGTGAAGTTCAACCTAATGTAGGTGATGAATCACACCACCAAACATGTGAAGTTCAACCTAATGTAGGTGAAGAACTCCTTCCCCAAGCAGATGAAGCTCAAGCTAATGTAGGTGAAGAACTCCTTCCCCAAGCAGATGAAGCTCAATTAAATGTAGGTGAAGAACTCCTTCCCCAAGCAGATGAAGCTCAATTAAATGTAGGTGAAGAACCCCTTCCCCAAGCAGATGAAGCTCAAGCTAACGAGGTGATGAATCAAGCTAATGTAGGTGAAGAACTCCTTCCCCAAGCAGATGAAGCTCAAGCTAACGTAGGTGATGAATCACATCCCCAAACATGTGAAGTTCAACCTAATGTAGGTGAAGAACCCCTTCCCCAAGCAGATGAAGCTCAAGCTAATGTAGGTGAAGAACCCCTTCCCCAAGCAGATGAAGCTCAAGCTAACGAGGTGATGAATCACACCCCAAACATGTGAAGTTCAACCTAATGTAGGTGAAGAACTCCTTCCCCAAGCAGATGAAGCTCAAGCTAATGTAGGTGATGAATCACACCCCCAAACATGTGAAGTTCAACCTAATGTAGGTGAAGAACTCCTTCCCCAAGCAGATGAAGCTCAAGCTAATGTAGGTGATGAATCACACCCCAAACATGTGAAGTTCAACCTAATGTAGGTGATGAATCAAGCTAATGTAGGTGATGAATCAAGCTAATGTAGGTGATGAATCACATCCCCAAACATGTGAAGTTCAACCTAATATAGGTGATGAACTCATTCCCAAGCATGAAGCTCAAGCTAACGTAGGTGATGAATCACATCCCCAAACATGTGAAGTTCAACCTAATATAGGTGATGAACTCATTCCCAAGCATGAAGCTCAAGCTAACGTAGGTGATGAATCACACCACCAAACATGTGAAGTTCAACCTAATATAGGTGATGAACTCATTCCCCAAGCAGATGAAGCTCAAGCTAACGTAGGTGATGAATCACATCCCCAAACATGTGAAGTTCAACCTAATGTAGGTGATGAACCCTTCACACCAAAGAGAAGAAAAAAGCTCACTCTAAAAAGAAATAAGATCATTCCAATAAGGAAGAAGGTTGCTTCTAAAAGAAATATGAATTGAGTTGTATGATGGTTTGAGAATGAACATAGTATGTGCATGTTTGAAAATGAACACATATGTGCAAATTTGAAGGGTTTTAGGAATATGAACTGAGTTGTATGATTTATGTGCATGTTTAGAGGTGTTCATGTATATGTTTTGTGCCTTACCAAATTATGTGTATTTTGATGGCAGACTTTTGAACAAGTTTAAATGCAAGATATAGGCAAAATACAAAAGGAACTTGTTGAAGCTAATTTTTGAGTATGTTGTCAGGTGAATCATAAAAAAATAAAAATAATAAAAAAATAAAAAAGAAGAAGATCAGTTGGGTAAGATAAACGAAGGGGTGAGATGTTTGAGATTCAAAGCCTAAACAAATCATATCTTATCAAAATACCCAGTTCTCTAATCCAATCACCACCTACAGCATATCTCCTATATAATCCCCACAACATCAAAAAAAAAACCCTAGCAGTCATAGAAGACTCCCCAGACCGAAATCTCCCGAGAAAAAAAAAGATCTCTGCTAGTCCCTCTCTTTGTCCCTCGGCGAGCGGCATCAAAACAGATAAAAGAGAAGGAAAAAACGGCTGGGCTAGGTATCTTTTTGTCCTCCATCTCCTCGCCAAAAGCAAACAACCTACCTACATAAAGTTCCCCTCAAGAAAATCTTTACAAGCTTTAGCCGCTGACTGCCATCATCCAAAGAAGTAATAGCAATGATGAATACCCTCAAAAGCAAGAAAGTCCTTCCCTTTTCGTGATTCACCAGAAACCACCTATTGACTTTTCCCATCAGTTAATAGCAAGCCAATTTTAATGCCTAACAGTCCTATATAAATTAAATTTTGCGCACAAGGCATGCGTAATAATGCAAATCTGAGTCTCTGCACTCATCTACAGAGTCCCTGAACTCTTTTGGAGTCTCAGATTTCCTCAACTGAAGTCTCAGACTCATCTACAGAGTCCCCGAACTCTTTTGGAGTCTCAGATTTCCTCAACTGAAGTCTATGTACTCATTATAGAGTCTCTGCACTCTTTTAGAGTCTTTGCGCTCCTCTCGAGCCACAGTGCTCATCCTCTAAGTCATGTACCCCTTTCAGTAAATCGGCGTTCGTTTTAACATAATAACGAACAAGATCCAAATTGAAGGAACAAAAGAAATAATAATCGAACTCTGCATAATTTCCAAGAAATATATATATTATAATTACACAAGAACAAAAATAATAGAAAAAAAGGGAAAAGGCTCATGGGACTGGAAATATAGTTAAAGGTTAGGGAGAAGAAAAAAAAAGAACCTTCAAATCCCTATTTGCATAGTGGGATTAATCTGATCACTTAAATCCTATATCAAAAGAATTTAAGTTTAGACTCAAATCGCGCCTTGGTTGGGCTCCTAAGTGCATATCCAGCAATTCAAATAATGCTTGAACTCTATCTATATCATGATTGCAGTCCACACAAAACGTGCAATCTGTATAGAACGTCAAAGAAAACAAGTCCCTCAAAGATCACGTGCATTGCAGATAGTCCCCATGGAAAAATACATAACTTGTAGTTCAGTCAGAAATTGCAAAAAAATAGTTCAGAAAATTACAGTCTGCACCCTGATGAAACTTTAAAAATTACAGTTCAGTACCTGAAAAATCCAGAAACTGCAAAACAGTTCAGAATTTGTAGAAAATACCCAGTTTCTATCAAAGAATTGCAGAAACGACCCTTGCAGTCCAGAATTACAGAAAAGACCCAGTTATGTCCAGAAATTGCAGAAAAGACCCTGGCAGTCCATAATTGCAGAAACAACCCTCGCAGTCCAGAAATTTGCAGAAAAGACCCAGTTTCTGTCTAAAATTGCAGAAAAGACCAAGATCTGTCTAGAATTGTAGAAATTACACATTCATCCCTAAAATTCCATGAGTTGCGGATTGATCCCTCAAACCATTGAAAATTTAAAGACAAATTCAAGAAGATACGAAAGTCACCAAACTCGACACGGACCTCTATGTCCCTAAACTAGATAAAAATTTAGTGTAGAAAGAAAACACCAAAATGGACCACTATGTCCCTAAACTGAAAACACCAAATTTGACCTCCACGTCGATAAACTGGAATAAATTCCAAAATCAACCCTAAATTGTTAAACTAGTCTAAATACACAATCCAACCAAATTCCAAATTTGACCTCTATGTCGTTAAACTGGAATAAATTTCAAATTTGACCTCTAAGTCGTTAAACTAGATAAAATTCCAAATTTGACCTCTAAGTCGTTAAACTGGATAAAATTCTAAATTTGACCTTCTACGTCATTAAACTAGAGCAAAATATCAAATTTGACCACTACGTCATTAAACTGGGCCAAATTCCAAATTCAACCTCTATGTCGTTAAACTAGATAAAATACCAAAATTGACCTCTACGTCGTTAAACTGGGCCGAATTCCAAATTCAACCTCTATGTCATTAAACTGACAAAATACCAAAATTGACCTCTACGTCGTTAAACTGGGCCGAATTCCAAATTTAACCTCCATGTTATTAAATTGGAATAGAATACCAAAATTGACCTCTACGTCGTTAAACTGGGCCGAATTCTAAATTCGACCTCAACGTCATTAAACTGGGCCAAATCAAATCGACCACTACGTCATTAAACTGGGCCAAATTCCAAATTCAACCTCTATGTCGTTAAACTGGATAAAATACTAAAATTAAACTCTACGTCGTTAAACTGGGCCGAATTCTAAATTCAAGCTCTATGTCGTTAAACTGGACAAAATACCAAAATTGACCTCTACGTCGTTAAACTGGGCCGAATTCCAAATTTAACCTCCATGTTATTAAATTGGAATAGAATACCAAAATTGACCTCTACGTCGTTAAACTGGTCAAATTCTAAATTTGACCTCCACGCCATTAAACCGGCCAAATCAAATCGACCACTACGCCATTAAACCGGCCAAATTCCAAATTCAACCTCTATGTCGCTAAACCGATAAAATACTAAAATTAAACTCTACGTCGTTAAACTGGGCCGAATTCTAAATTCAACCTCTATGTCGTTAAACTGGACAAAATACCAAAATTGACCTCTACGTCGTTAAACTGGGCCGAATTCCAAATTTAACCTCCATGTTATTAAATTGGAATAGAATACCAAAATTGACCTCTACGTCGTTAAACTGGGTCAAATTCTAAATTTGACCTCCACGTCATTAAACTGGGCCAAATCAAATCGACCACTACATCATTAAATTGGGCCGAATCAAATTTGACCACTATGTCGCAAAACTGGGCCAAATTAAATTTGACCTCCATGTTATTAAAACTGCGCCAAATTCTAAATTTGACCTCCACATCTCTAAACTAGGCTCAAAATCCAAATTCCATTTCACGTCTCCAAGTCAAACCCAAACCCAAATTTCAAACGCCAGATCTCTAGTATAGGACTATACATAAAAATTTGTACACTGGGGGTATGCCCCTGGTTAAGCCATGTATATGATCATTCAAAGAAATAATAGTAAATTATTATATTTTCTTGCTTTGCTAGTTTTCTCTTATTTTTGATGACTTTTATTGACTCTTAATCGAAGGTTCCCTTTATCAGTAAGGGTAATTAACAATAGACTCTTGAGTCTTTTCGAAACTATGAATCCATATAAAAATAAAACCGTCTCCCGTAGGGTGAATTTGACGAGATTGATATACAAGATAAAGTTATCTATCTTAATGCACTTATACGCAACTAGTTGAGATAGACAATTTTGACCCCACAGAACTATATCAATTTTTTGTAAACTTAGGTGATAACTTAGAATTGCAGGGAAGACATATAATTAAGCAAATTCATTTGCATAGAATTACAACAAAGCTACATTGTGTATATCAATATTATCATGTACCCTCTACACTTACACTTACATCTCCATATCCAACATGTTCACAATTAAGATAACTAAATAAAATACAATCATCCCTAGTACAACAACCAACCACACATACAAACTCTTCTTCCTCTTTTCAATTTCACGCAGACCCTCCCACTTTGCAATTTCATTCCTCAATTTTGAGATACTCTCTAAACAATCAGCAGCTTCAAATTGATTTAACTCCATCTCTTCTTTCAAGTTGCTACCTTCACTATGAGATACCCTTAACTCTCTTTCACCATGTCCTATCAACTTATCCTTCATAGCCAAACTATTTCTTATGTTCAACAGTTCATCTCTAAGAAGTGGGAATAATTGAGAAGCCAAGCTACACAATGGAGGATCAAACCACTCCCATATATCATAGCCACCATTCTACAACAAAGAAACATAGTGCAACTATCAATTATAATTTTTTAAAAATTAAAATAAAATACAAAATATACTTGAGTGAAAGTCGCTGATAAGCAAAGTTCGCCCAACACAAAGTCAAGAAATATGGCCAAGTGTTACAAGCCTAGGTGAAGGTCACTCCAATAGCTAAGAATCTCAGCCCAATGACGAGACTCGCTCAAAAGCCCAAATGGGAACCTCGCTCAAGTGAGACTCACTCAAAAAAGCCCAAATAGGCTAACACAGCAAATCTCGCTCAAGCGAGACTCGCTCAGAAGCCAAACAGGCTAACACAGCGAACCTCACTCAAGCAAAGTTCGCCCAAACACCAAACAAGCTAAAATAGCGAACTTTGCCTGAAGAGTGAAGTTCACCATGAGGAGCGCTATTGATGGCAACTGTCAAAACTTTACCGTCACCGGCAAAGCTAAAATTTTACGATTAGAGGCGGTCAATTGAACCTCGCCGTCGACGGTGAATCTAACTTGAGTGCTTTGAAGCACTGTTCGAGCCCGATGAGTGCCAATCTGGTGACCAAAAGCCTTGACATCAATGGCGGGGCTAAAAAAGATGAATTTTTAAACTTACCCGATGCCATAGCCAACTTTGGCAGCACGGTGACGGCTTTGGCTAATGAGATCCACTGATAGTCTACTTCCCTTTGACGAGTTGATGACGGGGAGCCATTGAGACAAAAGAGAGCTTGGAAGCTTTTGGAAGACTTAAAGATTTTGAGGGTTTAGGGTTTTGGAGGCAAAGTGAAGAAGATGATGATGATGAATAGTCATTTATAGGCGCTTTCAATGAACTTCACCCAAAAAATCTGCCCCAAACTTTGCCCTAAGAATCCGACCCGAACTTCGCCCAAGAGTGATACTCATCTCAAATCAAGGCACAAAAATCACGAATTTAAAATTCAAAATCATCGAGCAAATAGCAAGCTTCAACCAAATGATGAATGAACTTGGTCAACCGACTCAGCAAACTTCACCTAAGACCCAAAATTGAGCGAACTTCACCCAATTTATGAAAAATTTTACTTGGCGAGTCATATACAAAGCCTAAGATTTGCCCTAAGTCTAAGAGACAAACCATGCAGAGATCAAATACATAAGGACGAATAGTTTCACAAACAACTTCATTCTTCCATTGATCACAAATCCTTCTTCTTACAGTTACAAGACAAGTAAGTTCATGTTCCTCAAATTTCAAAATGGTTGACGAATAGAAGAAAAACAATCAAAGAAGAAAATGTGTCTAGTCTGAGGAAGACAGATGACACCTAATCACTCTCTAAGTTCTTACTTGTGAAACCTATTCACTCTCTGAGTCCTCACTCGTGAAACTCCAAGGATCCTTCTTCAAGCGCCATCAAAGCCTCTGAATGGTCCTATGTAGGATCTGATACTTGAAGCTCCATGCATCCTGTCGTGAGTCAGTTCGCACTAATCCTTTGATTTATTCTCGAGAACTTGCTCGAGATAAGCCTTCTCGGCCAACAGCAAGTCTACTAATTGGTGAAGAATCTGAGTCTCCTCTGCAGAACTACTATCAATTCGAGCCAACTCTTGCCTCAGTCACTTGATTTTGGCTTCTCTACCAAAGAGGAACTCTGGTCGGATAGGAGTAGACCGAGACATGGAAAGAGGAAGATGAAGAAAATGGGGGAATGAAAGAGCTATTTAGAAGCCTTTCAACTAACTTATCCTAAAAATCACTCCTTGAGAAGTGATTAGACCATCAAAAGGCTAAAAAATAGCCTAAGACTAGGTCGTTCGACGAATCTTACCCAAAAATTTAACCACCAAGAGTGATTTTAACCGCAGATCAAGGCACGGATCTAGGAGCAATATATCCTCGGTGACCCTCGCCAAAATTCATGGCCAAGTGAATGTCATTTAGCACAAGCTATGCCCTGAGCCTCCCTAATTCAAGGGTAGATGAATTTTAAGTATTTAACCAAGATGAATCCATGATGAAAGAAGCCACATTCAACACTACACCTCTAGCAACCAAGTAGTCAAATGGAAACAAATCTTGCCTAAACAAGACAATTGAAGCTACGTTCAATAGTATACCTCTGGCTATTACCCAAAATATTTTGATCCCGATACAAGTCAAATACAGGATCTCAAAAACTTTGTGGGGCTCTTGTAGATGGTCAAAATATACTAGCTCTCTCTTAGACCAATAGTCAGTATAGATAATATGAATATGATACATGAGCCCAATACGAGCTCAAGAAGTGAATGCTCATGGGCTAAACACTTCAGATAGGCCCAAATAGGAGCCATGGCGAAGCTCGCCTAAAATTGCAATGAAGCTTGATCTCAAGACTAAGTCAAAGTGAACCTTCAAGTGAAGTTTGTCCAGAATGAGCTTCACCCAAATAGGCCACGTGGGCCACACCACCCACAACTCAGGCGAAGTTCGCCAGAATGAGCTTCGCCGATAGTCATTATCGAGGAACTTAGCCTAGAGCCGTTTTAAGAGCCATTTTTATGGAAATGGTTCACCACCATTATCTCCAAAGTTAGTGACCACTAACCAACAATTAATGGCCACTAACTCTCTCTTATAGCCTATAAGAGGAGGGAGATTGCTCATTTTTTAGGATCTTGATCACTATAAGGGAGATAGATCAGAGATCGGATTTTGGCTAAAAGCTTCAGCAAATCTCCAATAATCAGCGAGAAGACTCATCGTCTTGCTTGGACGATCAATAGAGCATAAGAACGACACCCCATCACCACACAAAAAGAACTCAACCTATAATTTTTATTTTTATTTCATTGTAATCTTGAAATTGTAATTTTTACTTTTGTTATCAATTTCAAAGACCCGAAACACATATCATATCCATAAACCCATAGATAACAAGTTTGCACTTCTTACGCCCACCACCATCTCAACTAAAAGCTCACCATATTGATGGAGACAAACGTCTGATATTTATACTCCAAATTCCCATAGGTTGAATGTGTAATCTATTGATGTTCGAGGACTCAGCAGCAAGATTAGAGGATAATCCCGAACAGCAGTAGGGCTTTAGGGTCGATGTATTAGATATAGGAGTTCCTTCATCTCCTTAGACGACCGATCCCCTAATAAGATGAGAGTTCTGCAAAATTACAACATGTTAGAGGACCGGAGTTGGGTTCTCCGGTGATTCCTCCGACGATCAAGTCAGTATAGAGCTTGAGTGGGGAACCAATGAACTGAGTTAATTCTAAGTGTACATAGACTGTATTATTTTGCCATAGGTTGCTTACTTGTGGCCCAAGAGGCCTCTCCATGCCAGTAGGCGATGTGCCTATATATACCTAACTAAGAGGGGCATATACATAATTTTGCCTGAGCCCAGGAAGGTAGCTAAGTTGGCAGATAGCCTACAGGTGTCGGCTGCAGATGAGATGAGTCACCTCTGAGTTTGATGTGATGGCGACTAGAGAGATACGGAGGGTGATGAGTCATGGAGACTCGTGGCATGAGCAATGATGATGATAGCTAGCTGTTGGCGAGGAGTTCGAGGATGAACCGCCTCTCGATTGACTCTGTGAGAGGGATGACAAGTACCGCCTTTTTGTCAGCCTCGCGAGTTGTCGACTCGGCCTTGAGTAAATGAGCAGGGTTAACTCAATGGTGAGGTCAAGTGAGAGCTTGTCTCGACTTGGCCCTACTCAGAAAGGGACGAGTGCCCACGCTATCCGAGTTGCCCTGGCTGGGGTGAGCTGATCTGATGATTAGTGTTGACCTGGGATACGTGTTGACTCCATATGGAGGATTAGGATTTAGGTTAATTATTGACATAACACTGGCCCCTTTTGCTCGAACTCGGGGTAGCCGAGTCCGAGTGACATAGAACTGTAGCTAGCCGGGTCCCGAGGAGTATTTATGAGGGGTTGCTAAAGAGTAGAGTCTCTTCGGATGTGACATTGCTAACGTTAGAGAATGATCTTAAGCTGCCGTCACCTCAACTCTCGTGCGAGGATTGCAGGCTAATTAAGATGAGGGGCGCTTTGATTCTGGAGCGGTCGCCTCGTCTTCTGGGAATGATCCCGGCTGTTGGTTAAGAACTAAGTTAGCTATTGTGATCTTGCCACCTGTCGGCCCGTCTACTTATAAGTACAGCCGTTCTGATGGGGGAGATTGCTGCTTTTGAAAATCTTGAACTTTCTTCTGCTGTGAAAGAACTCCGATCTATTCCATATTATCTCCTCCGGCGAACTTCTGATCTGATGGCGTCTTCATCTTAGATAGTTAGGAATGAGGCCCGGATCAACCAGCTGTGGAGATTTCACTCCAAAGTGCCGTCATCGCTGTTGGAGAGTTTGTACGATAAGTACGACATCCCTAGGGCGTTTGTCCTAATGGCGCCGGTGCGCACGCAGGCGATGTATGACCATGACAACAACATAGCTCCGGTGTATCTCAAACACTTGGAGTATGGACTGCGCCTGCCACTGCATCCCTTCCTCCGCCGCGTCTTTGAGACTTTGAAGTGTCTCCGTCACAGATGAAGCTGAACTCCATCGCCACTCTGGTGGGGTTCGTCATCATCTGCCACTGGCTGGGAGTCGACCCGACTCTTAGAATCCTTGGCCACCTCATCTGTGTGAAGGTGAATCAGTAGGAGGGCCATTACTACCTCCAGGTTCTGGGGGGAAACAAGATCGTCTCCAATGTTCATGAGTCCAACAAGGACTAAAAGGAACGGTTCGTGTGGGTGTTGGAGGCAACACCGTCTTGGGATGCTCTATGTGACTTGAGATCAACAAGGACGTGCTAAAATCGGGTCTGCTGTCGAGCATCGGGAAGCATGCGCTCGACAAGATCAGGGCCTACACTGGCTCTCGTCGAAGTGAGAATCTCTTCAACAACTCGGTCCTATGAGTTGTCAGCATCTCCTCAGTTCCTCCAACCGTGGATGATGAGGAACGATCGGTTATGCTGACGATAGGCTCGAAGGAGGCCGAGATAGCACCTGCCGTTCTGCCAGCTCGAACTCGGGGAGGGCCCTTAGTGAGGCTGAAGAAGCACCTTCACCCCGACTTGGCCCCTAAAGACGTTGAGAGGGCTTAGGCCAATGTGGCCAAGATAGTAGCTCGACTGGCCGAGTCGAATGCTGCTACAGTCCAGGCCGAGAGGTCAGAACAGAAAAAATGGTAGCTAAAGAAGGTGGGTAGCTGAGGCCCTCCTGGCTGGTGCAGCTACAAGGGAGGCGGGTGTATCCTCTGCTGCTCAGAGGGATGCGGTAAGCCAACCGGCGACGGAGATCCTACTCCTTGAAACAGTGAGGGACGGTGCTGCTCCCTTCTTGACCCGAGAAGCTGCTGTGGCTATGTCACCTGACATCATCATTGTCGATGACAAGTCCCTTACTAGAGATGAGGGGATCAATATCCACATGGCTGAGGTCAAAGAGGCTGAGGTCCCAATAGAGGGAGAGGTGGCTCCCGACACGCCCACCGAGTTAGCCCATCGGCAGGAAAAGGAGTCGGCCGCTAAAGGAGTGCTTCCTCCTCAAGGCTTTAGATGGCCAATCCCCCACCACATCGATGAACTTGATGTGGAGAGATGGAGAGAACTAAAGATTCTGCTGATGGGATCTTCAAGAGTCGGCCCGCTATGATCGAGAGCCGTCCGAGGAGTTTAGATTTGAACCTAGACGACACCTGGACAAGAGGGGGTCGGTCTTGGAGTCCCGACTCACCCAGACTAGGGCTTTCGAGTAGTTCTATCTGCCTCATGATGACGAGATCCTCACTGAGATGCCAGATGTCAGCCTTCACCAGTACATGAAGGGGTATATGATCCGAGGAGCTCTGGTGAAACTGGAGCTATTCGGCAGATTTGAGCGAGTCCGAACCTCCTACCTCAGGCTCCAAGAGGATTTAGAAGCCCAGAGAGCTGCTCATGAGAGGACTCTCCTGACACTGGCGATGAGGAAGGATGAGCTGGCGATCTGGAAGAGGGGTGAGGACAAGTGGCGCCGGGAGGTGGAGATGCGGGAGAGGATGATCGAAGGCCTGAAGACTTCGAACAGCAAGAAGTCGGCCGAGATCAGCAAGCTCCAGAAAGACCTCGGCCATCTCCAGCACAACCTCCGTGAATGGGAAGATAAAATTAGATATCTGTCCGAGGAGGTCAAGGTTGAGAGGCGAGAGAGAAATGACGCCTTCGAGCGGGCTTGAGCAGATCGCCTGGACGCCGAGAGTCTGCGGGTTCAGCTGAAGGAGGAGCAGATTGCTCATGAAAGGCTCAGGCAGGAGAGCACTCGAGCGGGGCTGGAGGCTGAGCTACAGCGTGAGTCATCCTTTGCTTAAGTCCAGGCCTTACAAGTTCGCCTCACACATCTATAGTCCGAGTCCCACCGGTTCGAGGTTGTTGAGGGTTATTGCCATAGCACTCTCAGGAAGGTGGAGGTGGTGCTGGCTTCCAAAGCCGGCTACGACTATCTCGAGGCGTAGCTCCCACCAAACTTAAGAGTGATCCCGAGCGGTTCCGCTATCCTCTAAGAGTGGCCAATTGTCTTGGCGCGCTATAGGAGATAGAGAAGCAAGGAGGGGAGCTCATGCTCGACGGCGGGAGCGGTGATGAGGATGGCGAAGAATCAGTCGAGGAGGCTGGGAGGGCTGGACCCATGATAGCTAGGTGAGTGGACCTAAAAAGAAAGGAGGTGAAGAGGTCGAGGCTGAGGTTCAGTTGACTCCCTTGCCAACTACTGTTGCTGCTCCTCCATGCTTGACTCCTGCTCTTGACTCCGGTGTCGTTCCACCGGCATCTTTGCCGAGTCCGACCTGTTAGAGGCTCATGTATCTTCTTCTTTGTTGTTAGCACTTTTTTATACTATAAATATTTCCAAAATATATGAATAAAAATATATTCTTGTTTATTTGAACTGTGTACCTTTGAGATTACGTTCTTGTGTGTTAAGAGTTTGCAATCTGCCTTGTTCGAGTATAAGTTTTTCAGGTATGCTCGGGTCGAGATGACTCAGCTCTGTGTATGGTGAGCAGGATGACTCGAGCTCGTGCCTTGGGTTTACTCGCAATGACACCAAGGTCTTGAGGTACGTGCCTTGGACTTAAGAAAATGATGCCAAGGTCTTTTTGAGTCGAAGAGGATCGAACTTGATGATATGCCTTGGTTTTATCCCGAAAGGGTACAAGGTCTTATCTGCATGCCTTGGGTTTTACTCATAAAAATGATACCAAGTTCTTGGGTGTGTGCCTTGGATTTTATTCATTAAAATGATACCAAGGTCTTAGTGTCGATGGCATGCCTTGATTTTACTCCGAAAGGATACCAAGGTCTTGTACATGCCTTGGGCTTGTTCAAGAAAATAACGCCAAAGTCTTTTATCGAAGTAGGCCGAGTCGATGAAGATCGAGTGGCAGAGATTGTGTATACGCTAGTATACAACACAAAAATATCTCTTATGAGAGTATCTTTAATTCGATTACCTTGGAGAGGAGTTCTCCGAAACTGTATATACTTTATGGCAAACCTGTCATTATGGCCTTATAGCGGAATCTCGAGATTGCCGTGGATCTCAAATGGAGATGGCAACTTCTTATTCCAAGATTTGAATATAGGGGATCGCCCATTCCTTCATAAAGTGATGAAGAGGCCCCACGATGGATGCTAGTGTTGATGTCCGAGGACTCAGCAGTGAGATTAGAGGATAATCCCGAATAGTAGCGGGGCTTTAGGGTCGATGTATTAGATGTAGGGGTCCCTTCATCTCCTTAGATGGCCGATCCCCTGATAAGACCAGAGTTCTACAAAACTACAATATGTTAGAGGACCGGAGTTGGGTTCTCTGGTGATTCCTCCGATGATTAAATCAGTATAGAGCTTGAGTGGGGAACCAATGAACTAAGTTAGTTCTAAGTATGCATAGATTGCATTATTTTGCCAGAGATGGCTTACCTATGGTCCAAGAGGCCTCTCCATGCGAGTAGGCGATGTGCCTATATATACCCAGCTAAGAGGGGTATATACGTAACTTTGACCGAGCCGAGGCAGGTAGCTGAGTCGGCAGATAGCCTACATAGAGACTCATGGCATGAGCAATGATGATGATGGTCAGCTATTGGCGAGGAGTTTGAGGACAAATCGCCTCTCGATTCGGCTCTGCGAGAGGGACGACAAGTACCTCCTTTTTTGTCGGTCTCACGAGTTGTCAACCTGGCCTTGAGTAAATGAGTGGGGTCAACTCAATAGTGAGGTCGAGTGAGAGCTTGTCTCGACTCGGCCCTACTCAAAAGGGATGAGTGCCCACGCTATTCGAGTTGCCCTGGCTGGGGTGAGCTGATTTGATGATTAGTGTTGACCCGGGACACGTGTCGACTCCGTAGGGAGGATTAGGACTTAGGTTAATTGTTGACATAACATATGCTAAAATGGAATAATTATTATTATCCATAGGTGAACCATAAACACAAGAGTTATCATATCACATAGCCCATATTATTGTAAAGATGCTCATTTTTATATTGATAATAACTCTGTGTAGAGTTTGGGCTAAAGACTCAAAATCATATTTTTAGACTTTTTGTTCAACCGGATAATTATCACGTAACTCAAAACTACCAAATAAAAACCTAAACACACTCAAAATATGTTAACAAAGGTTTCAAAGTTTCATCATCATCGAAAGTCATATGAAAAAGTGACGGGTCAAACGACCCATAAAATAAAATAAAACAAGCTATGCATGTTTTTAGGCATCTGAATTGCAAACCCGACGTCTGATGGTTTAGACCAGACAAATAAAACTTGAACCAGACGTCTGAATCTGGATTTTCAGTAGATTTTCCATCTAACTTAGGGTTTTCTTGTATCTTTTTCATGTCAAATTTACAGATACTTTTCTCTACTTTCTCAACATGAAAACATGAATCTAACATATTTAGAACATATATTATGGTCATGAATTCAATAAAAACACGATTTTTGTCATCTAGGGTTTGTAAAAACTTGCCAAACCATTGTCAAAACTTATCATATTCATGTAAAATGAAATTTGACTCATAATACCATCAAAACGACCACATACAAGCATGGTCTTCTAATTTCTATCAAATTTCTAGGGCTCTGGGGTCAAATTTTCATATGTGCATGTTTTGTACCAAGAATATCGATAACTCAAAAATACATCAAAGAAAAGATTATAAATAATCATGATGGATAAAAATGTGTTTAAACAAGAAATTTAACATATTTAACAAGGGTGAAAAGAAGCAAGTTGGTACTTGCCTGAGGGTTTTTCTACCGAAAAGATGATATCGAAGCTAATGAACAATATATCAAAAAGCTATCCTCTTCCTTCTCTAAGCTTGATTGGTCCTATGAAGATCAAAAATCTAAAAATTATGATCTCTAGGGTTATCTAGGCCTTATATAGGGATTCTCAGCTTATCGGGTTGGCTAATAAGTAGATCGTTTTTTACTTAAAACCCGTTTAGGATTTTTAACACATAAATCTTTGTAAAAATTCTATTTTAATAACTAAAACACAGATATTTATCTAAATTAATTGACAAAAAGAAAATTATTTATCTCTTATCTCAACCCAACACATTCCTTATGGTGATCTATCCTAATTAGAGATGATTGATTCAAATCGTATCACATCCTTAACATACCATATTAGAAGATATCAATCGAGTATCTAATCTCTCTAATTACCGACTTCCATAACTACCTAATCTACACATACATACGTTATACCATCCTACACCAATGAGGTACTGCCATGTGGTCACACTTGCTGCCCAAGTAAATAGCTTACAGGCCAACAAATACCATAAGGGCTAAGTATATAATATAACAACCATGGCCGCTAGGATGGTGATACGTGTAGAGACTGATCAGCCCTAGGCAATTAGTATAAATATCTCTTCTCCCTAAGGTAAGACAAGACAAGATCTAGACCTAGGCTCGCTACAGCCAATCTGGGTTAATGATCATCTTCCTCTAAAAACCCTAGCCTAATTGTCTTTTTGTTTCTATCTCTCTCTACAAGAGTTTATCTTAGGCATTGGAGGGGCATTATTGGATAGGCCACCATCATTAATTTGATATTTTTATATGTATCACAGATCCACTTAGCAATCTCAAGTAGATCTAAACACCAGAACCCTCTCCAATCATCTAATGTGATTAAGGACCCTCTTCTATGAGTCCAATCTTGCGAACTCAATCTAGTAAGTTTTTTCTAGCATCAATAGGGAAGAAAAGAGGAGGAGAAGGAAAGAGTACATTTCATCATGTTTAGGAGTTTAGTGAAAGATACAAAGGAGTTCACTTATTTGGGAACTTTGATAAGGGACGGGGAAGGAAAGAGAACTTATGAGTTTTACATGTAGACTCCTATATGTTATGAAATATTATTTTTTCAGAAGGCAAAATCATCTGTCATCATAAAATATTTTTTGACAGCTCCTCTTCGCTCTATTATACCTCAATTTGGAAGAGAGTCAAATCACACAGATAGAAGGTCAATGAAAGCTAATTTTCCATCGGCATTCTCTTCTAAAATAAATCCCAAATTGGGTGACTTTTTTTCCTCTCTTTCCCTTTTTTCTGTTAGAATATAAATAGGCTAAATTGCACTTAAATACCCTATTATTTCTCAACAAAGCTCTCATATATCTCAAGTTTCAAAATGGAGCAAAAAAAAGTACCCTAAGTTGTTCGTTGTGTGAATTTACTTAATGACATTAAATTTACCCCGAAAGATGAAAAAATGCCCTTCTACCTAAATAACCTCTCATTGTAAGAAAATATTTTCCTCAAAATCCCCCTCCCCCCTCCCCCACCCCCTCAATTCTACAAAGGGAAATTAGGGTTTTATATCTCTAATACTTGACTCTAGCCCTCATGGATGAGTGAGAGCGATCTAATCTTGGATTGTGAGCTGCAGCTGGTGGTCGTCATTCTATGATTTCAATTTGGGGGGAAATAGTTAGATTTTGAAGAGGATGAAGAAGATGAAGAAGAAGAGGAGGAATAATATTTAATAAGAAGATCGGTTGGTAGAGTTGTAATTAATACAACAACTAAGGGTAATTTGCACTTAAATTAGTGATCATTATATTTTTATTACACTTTTATACCATCATTATCTATTTTATTGGAATAAATATATCGACTAATAATGAGTTTTTATCTTAATTTGCAGGTAATGGAGAATTAATGAATAAGACCCAAAAAGAATCAAATTCCCTCAATTTTCTACCATTTATTGAAGCCCATGATCAAACCAAGAGGAGGCCCACAAAGTCCAAGAGTTCAAGAAAAAATCAAGTCAACAAGTCATTGTTCGCGAGAAAAGTCGGTTCGATCTTCATTGTTGAACTCATTACAGCTTTATGCTTTTACAAATGAATTCAAAAAGTTTCATCTTTTTATAAGACTCGGTTACAATGAAAATCAAAGAAAAATTATAACTTTTTCCTTTAAACAAACGCAGGATCCTGTTTATCAGACTCCTGCTTGCGTGAGATCTTTGCCTGTGCCGGGGTTAATCCGTGGACCACCGCGTGATATGATCCGATGTAAGATCTAGATCTACACGATCAAGGGGATTATTTCATGAAGGAAATAATTGTCGAAGTGAATGAAATCGACCAAGCGAGATCACCACTCTTCTCGAGATCAAAACAAAGTTTGATCCGGAGGAATCACGTGTGGATCGGATCTAAGATCTCTCGAACTCCTTCGCTTTGTGTCGATAGGTTCGCCAAAATCTCAGATCTCGTGCAAAAGTTCAGATCTCTCGTCCAAAAGTCCCTCCTTTTGGATCTTGATCCGTGAGCTTGACTTCTTATCAAAAATCCGGATCTCCGAAAATGAGAACCCCCTCCTCTATTTATAGGCTTGAAAAGTGGATGAAGCGGGTCGGGTCGGAAAAAGCCCTCCTAGCCACCTCTTGCTGGCTCGGCTTTGGTAGAGCCACCAAGAGGTGGCTCGCCTTAGCCGAGCCACTAGGGGTGGCTCGGCCACCTCTAAATTGGCTCGGCCATGGCCGAGCCACCTTATCGTTACAAATGAATTCAAAAGTTTCATCTTTTATAAGACTTCGGTTACAATGAAAATCAAAGAAAAATTATAATTTTTCCTTTAAACAAACGCAGGACCCTGTTTATCAGACTCCTGCTTGTGTGGAATCTTTGCCTGTGCCGGGGTTAATCCGTGGACCGCCGCGTGATATGATCCGGTGTAAGATCTAGATCTATACGATCAAGGGGATTATTTCACGAAGGAAATAATCGCCGAAGTGAATGAAATTGACCAAGCTAGATCACCACTCTTCTCGAGATCAAAACAAAGTTTGATCCGGAGGAATCACGTGTAGATCGGATCTAAGATCTCTCGAACTCCTTCGCTTTGTGTCGATAGGTTCGCCAAAATCTCAGATCTCGTGTAAAAGTTCAGATCTCTCGTCCAAAAGTCCCTCCTTTTTCAGATCTTGATCCGGCAGAGCTTCAGCTTCTTGTCAAAAATCTGGATCTTTAAAAATAAGACCCCCCCTCCTCTATTTATAGCCTTGAAAAGTGGATGAAGCGGGTCGGGTCGGAAAAAACCCGCCTAGCCACCTCTTGGTTGCTCGGCTTTGGTAGAGCCACCAAGAGGTGGCTCGCCTTAGCCGAGCCACTAGGGGTGGCTCGGCCACCTCTAAATTGGCTCGGCCATGGCCGAGCCACCTTATGCGTTTACAAATGAATTTAAAATTTCGTCTTTTTATAAGACTCGGTTACAATGAAAATCAAAGAAAAATTATAATTTTTCCTTTAAACAAGCGGGACCACATTTATCGGACTCACGCTTGTGTGGAATCTTTGCTGTCTTAGGGGTTAATCCGTGGACCACCGCGTGATATGATCGGTGTAAGATCTAGATCTATCACGATCAAGGGATTATTTCACGAAGGAAATAATCGCGAAGTGAATGAAATTGACCAAGCTAGATCACCACTCTTCGAGATCAAAACAAAGTTTGATCCGAGGAATCACGTGTAGATCGGATCTAAGATCTCGAACTCCTTCGCTTTGTGTCGATAGGTTCGCCAAAATCTCGATCTCGTAAAGTTCGATCTCTCGTCCAAAAGTCCCTCCTTTTGGATCTTGATCCGTGAGCTTGACTTCTTGTCAAAAACTGATCTTTAAAAATAAGACCCTCCTCTATTTATAGCCTTGAAAAGTGGATGAAGCGGTCGGTCGGAAAAAGCCCTCCTAGCCACCTCTTGGTTGCTCGGCTTTGGCCGAAGCGACCAAGAGGTGGCTCGCTTTGTCGAAGCCACCTCGTGGTTCGCCGAGCCCCTAAGGGTGCTTAGGGACTTTTTGTAAACTTAGAGTCCGACTTGATTGATCCGTGATATTTGCGATCTAAAGTTTGAATTAGGTTTATCCCATCGCCGCGATGCGATTTGTCGCCGTTGACTTGCAGCTTTCTTGGCTTCGCTTCATGCGTTTGTCGACTCACTTTATGCATTTGCGTTGCGGTCACTTGTTGTTCGTCGTCAGCGGTTCGCCGTTCACGTCGTCCGGATGGCTCGCCGATTGTCACCATCGCCACGAAGTCGTGTTCGAGACTTATAGGCAATTTTCAACGCCTACAGATACCCCCTCCAAAGTATTTCAGTCTCGTTCTTTTATAGAGGAGCCTGAAATACTTTGGATATTATTGGCCCAAACCTTCAATCGGCATAACAGGACTTGAAAATAGCTTCAAATCTTGATTTCTTCAATTCTTTTAGATTATCCGGTGCTTTGTCGGATGACTGAAAGTGTGACGGTGTTGCATTTATTATCTAACCGCTGTCGAAATCTTGAACCGAAGCTGGTAACTAAAATTTTTTATTTTAGCTCGTGTCGGTGAGTTGTCGTAGAACTGACCATCAAACTTCTTGAGATTTCTCCTTTAGTCGGTGAATTCTCCGTTGCGACGCTTATCGTAGAACTGACCACAGCGGGAGGAAATTAGGGGTTGTTGAGTTATTCTTAAGAATATTTTATAAAAATATTCTCCAGAAACTTCTCAACGAAAATAGGAAACAGTTTAGACTCGTATACCTTATTGGAGTAATTATGAGGCTCGAATAAGCCGAACTGGGTGAAAAGTGACCCTCAACGGGTGATAACCCCGCTGAATAATTATCCAGGGCCCCTCCGGATGTGTGGGAGGGAGAAAGAATAAGAAGGAATCAATCGACGAGCTGATTCGGGGCTGGTTTGATGTCTGGTTTAGCCTTGGTTTGAATTTTAATTCAGGGTCTGGTTCGGTCCGGTTCAGTCCGAACCAGTCCAATTCGGTTCGGGGCTGGGTAGATCAGGTTAAGACCGCACTTGTCGAGAAATCAACATCCCTGAGCAACATTCATTCTTGTATTGCGTCAAGTGAGGCCAAGATAAGCGGCTTGGCGAGAACCGGTGGAGGAAGAGTACTTAAGTGTCTTGGAGCTGACAAGGGTTAACGAAGAGGAAGCTCAAACCGCCATATCCAAGAAACTGGAGCTCGGAATAAAAGCTAGCCGAAGTTGAGGAAGAAGCTGCGAAGACATTAAACGCCAATGAGGAATCTTTCAGGGCTGAGTTGCAGAAGGAGCTCCAACAAGCTTACAACGATGAGTTGTCCAAGTTAGAACAATAAATCTTTTGCCATAAACTTGATGTTTGAATAACTGCATTTTTTTCATTGAAAGACTCGACTCTTCATTAATCGAATAAATTTCTATCCTCCTTTTTATTATTGTTTATTATGATTTCTCATTTCGTTTGAAATAATCAATCATAATACTCATAGGATTTTTGGCAAACCCTCAGCCATCAACGGATTTGATGAGCCTTTACCGATTACCGTTTGAATCGGGCTAGCATGCGGATTATTTAAACCCGTTCAGCACGCGACGTTGTGCTAAAAGAATGAAACTCTTTTAGACTTGGTGCTATGATGTTGAATACATAGGCTTCGTCTTCTTTTACGGGCAAGAGACTAACCGGCAACGCGTGTTAGGCGGTGACTTCAGGGTAATTGGCCAACCCCCAGCCATCAACGGATTTGACGAGCAACGGATTTGACGAGCCTTTACCGATTACCGTTTGAATCGGGCTAGCATGCGGATTATCTAAACCCGCTCAAGACGCGGACGCTGTGCTAAAAGAATGAAACTCTTTTAGACTTGGTGATATGTCGTTGAATACATAGGCTTCGCTCTTTTCACTGAATAGACTACCCTACCGCATGTATTAGATGTAGCTTATCCCTACTCGTGCCGGATAAAATTCCCAAGACTTGAATTCCGTGTTTTCTTCAATCGGTAAAAGACTAAACCGCAACGCTGTTAGGCGCTGACTTATCCCTACTTAGGATTCGATAAAATTCCCCACACGTAAGGCGTGGATTGTGGTGTTAATAATAACAACCTGCCACAATTTTGAATATGTGGGCTTTCGTTCTTTTTATGGTTAAGAACTAAACGGCAACGCGTGTTAGGCGTAGACTTATCGCTACTTAGGCCTCGGGATAAAATTCCCCAAGATGAGTCTTGGTATCCTTTTCACGGAGAAAGGTTAACCGGCAATGCGTGTTAGGCGTAGACTTACCCCTACTTAGGCTTCGGGATAAAATTCTCCAGACTTGAATTCTGGTGTCTTCTTCAATCGGTAAAAGACTAAACCGGCAACGCGTGTTAGGCATTGGCTTATCCTTACTTAGAATTCGGGATAAAATTTCCCACACGTGTAAGACACGGATTGTGGTGTTATTAATAACAACCTGCCATAATTTTGAATATGTGGGCTCTTGTTCTTTTTACTATTAAGAACTAACCGGCAACGCGTGTTAGGCGTAGACTTATCCCTACTTAGGTCTCGGGATAAAATTCCCCAAGTTGAGTCTTGGTATCCTTTTCACGGAGAAAGGTTAACCGGCAATGCGTGTTATGCGTAGACTTACCCCTACTTAGGCTTCGGGATAAAATTTCCCAGACTTGAATTCTGGTGTCTTCTTCAATCAGTAAAAGACTAAACCGGCAACGCGTGTTAGGCGTTGGCTTATCCCTACTTAGAATTTGGGATAAAATTCCCCACACGTGTAAGGCGTGGATTGTGGTGTTATTAATAACAACCTGCCACAATTTTGAATATGTGGGCTTTCGCTCTTTTATGGTTAAGAACTAACCGCAACGCTGTTAGGCGTAGACTTATCGCTACTTAGGCCTCGATAAAATTCCCCAAGATGAGTCTTGGTATCCTTTTCACGGAGAAAGGTTAACCGGCAATGCGTGTTAGGCGTAGACTTACCCCTACTTAGGCTTCGGATAAAATTCCCCAGACTTGAATTCCGTGTCTTCTTCAATCAAGAAAGACTAAACCGCAACGCTGTTAGGCATTGGCTTATCCTTACTTAGAATTCGATAAAATTTCCCACACGTAAGACACGGATTGTGGTGTTATTAATAACAACCCGCCATAATTTTGAATATGTGGGCTCTTGTTCTTTTACTATTAAGAACTAACCGCAACGCTGTTAGGCGTAGACTTATCCCTACTTAGGTCTCGGGATAAAATTCCCCAAGTTGAGTCTTGGTATCCTTTTCACGGAGAAAGGTTAACCGGCAATGCGTGTTAGGCGTAGACTTACCCCTACTTAGGCTTCGGGATAAAATTCCCCAGACTTGAATTCTGGTGTCTTCTTCAATCGGTAAAAGACTAAACCGGCAACGCGTGTTAGGCGTTGGCTTATCCCTACTTAGGATTTGGGATAAAATTCCCCACACGTGTAAGGCGTGGATTGTGGTGTTATTAATAACAACCTGCCACAATTTTGAATATGTGGGCTCTTGTTCTTTTTATGGTTAAGAACTAACCGGCAACGCGTGTTAGACGTAGACTTATCCCTACTTAGGCCTTGGGATAAAATTCCCCAAGATGAGTCTTGGTATTCTTTTCACGGAAAAAGATTAACCGGCAACGCGTGTTAGGCGTAGACTTACCCCTACTTAGGCTTCGGGATAAAATTCCCCAGACTTGAATTCTGGTGTCTTCTTCAATCGGTAAAAGACTAAACCGGTAACGCGTGTTAGGCGTTGACTTATCCCTACTTAGGATTCGGGATAAAATTCCCCAAGATAAATCCTGGATTGAAGGATATTTTGTTGAAAAGATAAAATTAATGTGGGAAAGGAAGAATTTTATATTCTGTTTCCCGATGCTGGAGAGGAAGAATTTTATATCCTATCTCCAGGTCTTCTTTTTAGGGTAAAGACGAACCCAAAGGATTTCATATCCTATCTCTTGCTCTTACAGAGGAAGAATTTTATATTCTATCTCCGGTGCAAAGGAAACTAAAAGTGGGATCTCCACTTCGAGAATCTTAGGAGGTGAAACTAAGAGTGGGATCTCCACTCCGAGAATCGAAAAGATTCAGATAACTTTCACTTTTATAGGATTCACTACCTGATCTGAAAATAACTTTCTCGTTTATCGAGATGAAATTCCAATCTCAGCCCTAACCTTAGAAAGGCGTGACCGAAGAGGAAAAGATGGAGCCCTTCTATTTATCACAAAGGGATCTTAACATTAAAAGTGGGCCTCTTATTCGTGGAAGGAATCAAAAGGGGATTTTGCTGGTGAATTGGACCAGAAAGATTTTTTTTTAGACTCACCGTCAATGCATTTGATCAGTGAGGGAGTTTATGGTGGAGGACAGATTTAGGGTTATCTTCAAGGACAATGGGTGAAATATTCCATGAGGAACTTCCCGTCAAAATGGGTTATCCCAAATATACTAAGAATAGTATTTTTTCAGGAACTTCCCATTTATCGGCATTAATTACCTGTCGTCATCTTCTTTTCTTTGGACAGCTTTGGGGTAATGACCCCTACATCAATCAAAGCCTGGATCTTATCCTTAAGATGGTAGCACGACTTGGTTGGATGGTGAACTGCTCTGTGGAATGCGTAGTACCTCGGGTCTGTGACCTTATTTGCCTCCTCCTGATTCACGATTGGTGGCAGCTGGATCTTATTGTTCTCCAGGAGGTATTTGAAAATACCGGGAACCTCGTCTTCCTTGAAAGAATAGACTTTAGGGAACCTTGGTTCTGACGACTTCTACTTTTGAGGTCGTTGCTGCCATTAGGGCTGCGATTGTTGCGGCGCTCGCTGTTGTGGTTGTTGCTGCGGCTGCAACTGGAACGTTTGGTTTGCGTCCACTGCTTTCGCCTGCGCCTTCCCTTTGCCGCGTGGAACGAAATTCTGTTTGTGAGCATTTGTCATTTGCTAGCCTCTTTCTGCCTTTTTCCTCTTAAGGAATCGCTCGGCTTGTTCCCCACGCACTTTCAAATCTCTCCATGTCTTGGACGGCGTTGTTCCCATTACCTCCAGCACGTCCAACGAAAGGTTGTTGTGGCAGGTCTGGAGAATGAACTCCTCAGTTATCGGATCCCGACAATTCATTGCCTTGTTTCGGAACCGCTTGACGAAGTTGTCTACCGTCTCTTTGTCCTTCTGCTTTTCATCCAACAACGTTCTGATGGATATCTCGGTATCGTCATTGAAAAAATTGGCGAGGAACATGGTCTCCATATCATCCCAGCTGTTAACAATCCCCGGTTTGAGAGGGCGGTACCAATCGAAGGCGGCACCTCGAAGAGTGCCAATGAATGACCGAACCATCAAGGGCTCGTTACCGGAAATAACCCCCAGGTGGGACTTGAAGTAGATCAAATGCTGAGTGGGTGAACCCTTCCCGTCGAACGGCGTAAAGTTTATTAGATTGAACTTCGCCGGATACGGGATTGATTCCCACTCCCTTGGGTACAGACACGGTATACCCATCTTCTTTACCTCTTGGGCGGAAATCAAAGTGTTGATCTTACTCTCGAGGTCCTTTATCTTTTCATTCTCACTTACATCTCCACTCGGGTGACTTTGAGGAGGGATGATGGTGTTACCACTGTCGTTCTCGAGGTTATCTCCCGCATTCTGTTTATCACGGAGATTATCGGCGTTACGGTCTTCATCTCTGTCCGTGTCGCTGTCTACTTAGTTATTGCGACGACTTGATTCACCCTGGCGATTTGTTAGAGCTTGGATTTGCTGGTCATGCATCTCTCTCATTTGTTCCATGGCCATTTCCATCTCGAACTTAAAATTATCCTTTTGCTTGGCCATAGCCTCTTCAAGCATCTTGGCCACTTGTTCTGCACTGATCATGAATGCCTCCCGGGGTTGTCCCGCGCTGGAGACCGTATCATCGGAAGCAATTGCAGAGCCAGTGTCCGATACTTCATTGTCTGAGGGTAACCACCTCTGCACTCTACCATAATTAGGTCGTCTGATAGTCCCGGATCGCAACCGAGTCATTCGTTGAGATACCCCGGGAATGGCACGTGACGACGCCCCTTTGCTAGTCATGTTGATAGTAACTTTTGGCAATTCATCGCCTTGAGGCACCGATCTTCTTCCGCGGAAGCGCCTCGACCTGTCTTTTGGCATTTTGGTGCCAAGTCTATCAAAGACCGACACCTTCTCCGGAGCTGTCTTGGTGTAGTTGCATTCCGACAACACCGCCCTTATCAGCCTGGAACACATACAATGTGTGTTCGGCTCTGGGGAACTCCTTTTTCGAGATTTACTCGTACCCCCAGCACGATAGTACAACTCATCGGCATGAATGCCGGAGCAACCCATCATGCGTTGGCACGACTTCTCAGGTATAATGTTATCGTCGTCAGAAGAAAATATTTTCTTCTGAGGATGAACCGCGTTATCAGAGCTTTCAAAAGTCACTCGTCTCAACGTTCGCCCTTGTGGGTGTGAAGCTTTGACGGCTCTTGAACTTCAATCCCTAGCCCGGTGCGAGCAGCTACAGGACTCTTCCTGTCGTGGTGGAGGTGGACGCGACCCCCAGTACTGTGAGTTGACTTGGACCTCTTCAACAGGCCCCAATGTTTCTTAATCGAAATTTTACCTCGATCATCGTGCAACGGACCGAGGCGCTCTAACACCGTTTTCTTACTTCGGGGTAAGTCAACGAAATCGACCGAAGCGGGAACAGAGTTAGCCGGAGACTTGGATGTGATCGCCGGAGGTGGAATCGGTATTGAGGTGGAATCGGCCTGAGGTGGCTGATCCTTAGTTGACGTTCTGGACTTCGTCCGAATCGTTGTTCGGATTTCGGCCTCCAAACTTGGCGCACCTTTGATGGCTTCTTGGCCACTTCTTCTTTCTTCAACATTCGGGCCCCTTGAACTAGAGCCCGTGCGTGCGCAAGTAGTGCGCGGCGCTTCCGGATGCTCCTCGAGCGTTGAACGGTTCCGTGTGACGGGGATCCATTCACTTGTTGACAGCTTGGGGGAGCAGCCAACCATCCGTTGTTGAGGCCTTTGACCTCTTCTGAACTTGAGATCCGTCTCATAGCGGATCCCATCAGTCGATTCTAGGGCCTTGGCGAACTGACGCGCCGGGCGTTGGCATCGCCTCTGGCGGGCTCTCTTTGAGAGAGTCGACACGCCATCGGCGATCATCTCCTGCACAGAGGAGTGCAGATCTGTAGATCCGGCCATCTTAGATGCCGGAAGGACGCTGCTTGTTGCGACTTTGGCAGCAACGGGGTTGGGATCCTCACCCTGAGATTCTGTATCCGAGGACCAGCGAATCTTCCTTGTAGCGGAGATCTTCCTGGACTTGCGGGGGGAGGACGATCTGGACGAGGACGATAGATACTCCTCGAACTTTTGCTGGTTGAACTCGTATTCGACCTCCTCTCCAACCGGGATCGTTATCCGCGGTTGCGATATGACGATCTCATTAGTGAGATCGTTGGCTCCCACTATGGTCGCCAGCTTGTTCGCGGGAAAAGTCGGTTCAATCTTCATTGCTAAACTCATTACAGCTTTATGCTTTTACAAATGAATTCAAAAAGTTTCATCTTTTTATAAGACTCGGTTACAATGAAAATCAAAAAAAAATTATAACTTTTTCTTTAAACAAACGCAGATCCTCGCTTTATCGGACTCACGCTGCGTGGATCTTTGCCTCGGCCGGGTTAATCCATGGACCGCCGCGTGATATGATCCGGTGTAAGATCTAGATCTACACGATCAAGGAGATTATTTCACGAAGGAAATAATCGCCGAAGTGAATGAAATCGACCAAGCGAGATCACCACTCTTCTCGAGATCAAAACAAAGTTTGATCCGGAGGAATCACGTGTAGATCGGATCTAAGATCTCTCGAACTCCTTCGCTTTGTGTTGATAGGTTCGCCAAAATCTCAGATCTCGTGTAAAAGTTCAGATCTCTCGTCCAAAAGTCCCTTCTTTTTCAGATCTTGATCCGGCAGAGCTTCAGCTTCTTGTCAAAAATCCAGATCTCCGAAAATGAGACCCCCTCCTCTATTTATAGCCTTGAAAAGCGGATGAAGCGGGTCGGGTCAAAAGCCCGCCAGCCACCTTCTGTGGTTTCGGCTTGGTCGAGCCACCTTAGTGGTTCGTTATCGAGCCACCCATGGGTGGCTCGTTTGGCCGAGTCACTTGTGGTTTGCTACGAGCCCGTAAGGGTGCTTCCGGGACTTTTTTTTATCGCTTTCGAGTCCGACTTGATTGATTCCGTGATATTTGCTGATCTGAAGCTTTAGAATTAGGTTTATCCCATCGCTCGCATGCGATTCGTCGTTTCGTTGACTTGCACGCTTTACCGACTCGCTTCATGCGTTTCGTCGACTCGCTTTATGCGTTTGTGTTGCGGTCACTTGTTGTTACGTCGTCAACGGTTCGCCGTTACGTCGTCGAATGGCTCATCGATTGTCAGCTCATCGTCACGAGTCGTGTTCGGGGACTTATAGGTAATTTTCAACGCCTACAGTCATTAAAAGAATCAATTATATTAGGAACCAATCAGTTAACAAACTAATTAGCCAATCGATTGGCTAATTGATTGGCCAACCGATTGGTTCATAACAGAATCAGTTAATGGCGGAGATTTATTTCTTGGAGCTCAAGACAAATTCAATGGTTCCTGTTGATTATTGTAGGCTATAAATAGGGGTAGAGAGTGAGAGGTTTGGGTAGTAAAAAATTTTGTAAACTCTATTTGGAGAGGAGGGTAACTCTTAATTGAGAAGCCTTCTAAAATTATAAACTTTTTATTTACAAAAATAAATAAAATTTCCTCCTTTTAAATTTTTATCTTCTTTGATAATGAAGATGAAAATTTTCCTTCAAGAGGCCAACCCCTTACAATGTAAGTTTTATTTTCCTCCTTCATTTTCTTATTTTAGAACTACATATTTAAGGATTTTATTTTCTTATTTTTATTCATGTTGGTAGATTAGATTTATTTCATGCTTGTAGTGTAATTTTTCTTCATGCGTTGTAGAGTAGATTTATTTTCTTGCTCTTTTATGCTTAATTTTCTATTTCTTTCTTTTATTGTTTGTAGTTTAGAATTATTTTTGTTCTTTTATGCTTATTAGTGTAGTTTTTTTATGTTGCAAAATGAGTAGCTAATTCTTGTAGAAAATCTAGGATTGTATAAAACTAGTTTTTTTAATGGTTTATGGATTGCTCTCTTTATGCCTAATTTGATCATGTTTATGATAAACAATTACAGAACTAATTGGTAGAAAAAGAGTTTGATAATCTATACTTATCTTGAGTGATTTGATAAGTTATGCTTATTCATTTCTAAGATTATTATCTAGGTGCTTGTTCTTTTCATGAATGAAAATTTTTGCTTGGATGATAATTTGATAGATTATATTTTCTTTAAGTGGTTTGATAATCTATGCTTAGTAAATCTAAAGTAAAATATGATAAAAGAGAGTAGTTCATAAATCCTAATTGAAATTAACTAGTGGATTCAATTCTAGCTTCCTATCTTCTACACTTATTTTTTCACTAATTATTGGTAATTTGATTTTCTCCTCCTCTCTTGATTGCCCTCTTCTTGATTTTCTTTTGTTAATTTTTCACTTCCTCCTACTTCTTTCTCTTCTCTTGTTTTCATTTCTTTTTAGTTCCTCTTTTTTTTTTTTTTTCCTCCTTTTGTCTTTCTTCTCTCTTATTTTAGATTTTTTTTTGCGACAAATCTCTCTCTACATCTCTACACTTGCACTTTCGCTCCTTTTCATTCACGCTCTTCTAGGACCAATTTTAGAATTTTTAAACACACACCTTCCTCATGGGTTCAACATCTATCCTATACTATAATTTGATAGTTGTTCTCTTGCAACATGGCATGTTTTTATGCTAATTAAGTTTTGGCATTGTTGCCGGAAAAAGTGCTTGTAATTAGAATTTTTCTATTTTGGTTCTTTAATTTGTGTGTTTCTTTATGAAGGACTAAACTAGAAGAAGAAGATTGAAGAAAAAGTTTTGCTTGAAAAAGTGAGTCATCTTCCTAATATTTTCAATTCCATCCCTCTAGTTAGGCTTTTCACATTAGAGACAATTAGAAACTAATAAAATAAAAAAATTATTGTCGAATTCTAATAAAATTTACCCTCCACTTAAACAACTACTAACAAGATAATAAATTCAAACAAGAGCTCTCTTTCTCACATTTGTTTGATTGTTGACCCTAATTAAAAAAATATTTTCATTTTGCATCATTTTGTAGTTGCATTTAATTTTTAGGGTTGCATTGCATATAGTTAGTAGGAATTCACCAAAGTGATTTGAGCATTTTGATTTGAGCACTCACTTGAAAATACTCTTAAGGGCAGATAAGATGAGGAATTTCATTACCCTTTCCATAGCCCACAAATAATTAATTCCTTACTACACAAACCCAAGTATTCTAGAACTCATTAGACGTTAGCCCCTAAGGACTTGAGCTCATTAAGGAACAAGAAATCCTTAAGTGAACCGGTTTAAGTTTACTTAAATTCGTTGGTGTTTAAAGCAAGGTTTAGGATTGTGTAAAGCACTCCACAAGGAAAAATGTATTAAATTGGTCCTTAGCCTCCCTCTAATACTATCCTTACCTGGCTAACTGACCAAGTAAACTCCCAAGGAGTTTTTGGTTCGGAGCTGATCTAGTTGAGTTTAGGCTTAACACTAGAATTAAAGGTGATTGTTTCAAGTGGTTGCTCTTGATTTATTTAGTTAAATTTTTATTTTATCGTTCTTCTATTCTCTCACTAATCTTTTAGGCCTTTTAGTTTTTCCTTTAAAAATATATTAAAAATTAATTAACTTTTGTTTGTTTTAGATCTTTTTCCTAATTTCCTTTTAGTTATAAAAAATTCCAACAAGAATTTATTTTGGTGTATGCAAGTTTGGATTTAGAGATAATACCAATCGCTTAATTCGTGTTGAACCAATTTTAAAACTAAAGAAATAGCAAATCCTAATCCACTCGTTCTTCAAGACATGTGTTATCCCACTAAGAATGCAATCTCATCTTGTATTAGGCTTCCTAATATTTATGGAGCTAATTTTGGACTTACATCTCAC
Organism: Asparagus setaceus; assembly: GCA_012295165.1. Classification (NCBI taxonomy): domain Eukaryota; kingdom Viridiplantae; phylum Streptophyta; class Magnoliopsida; order Asparagales; family Asparagaceae; genus Asparagus; species Asparagus setaceus. The sequence goes on from CM022704.1 coordinate 40,863,993, forward strand.
TTCATAAACATACTTCCAAAGTTCTTGGGAAATGAATATAAAGATGCTTATATTTTTATATCCGAGTTTGAGGAAGTTTGTTTTATGATCAGATAGTTTAACCACAAATTCTATCTCAACCTGGGATGAATTTATTACTATTTTCTTTTAAAAAATTCTTTTCAATTTATAAAATGATAAAGCTTAGAAATAACATTTAAAATTACAAGATAGTCTCAGGGGAGCCATTCTGAAAGTATGTTGATAGGCTTAAGGATCTTCTTATCTAATGTCCTCACCATGGTCTAGAAAAGTGGCAATTATGCCAAATCATCTATGAATGATTGGATTATTTTTCAAAGACTTTCTTAGTTCTATGTGTCAATGAGATTTTATGAAGAAAAATGCTGATGAAGCTTAGAAATTTTTAGAGAGTTTGTCTAAAAAAACTATGCAATGGGAACACTGTGATGAAAGAGTTTCATCAGTTCCCTCAACTAAATCCAGTGGTCTTTCTTCAGCCCATGTTTCTACCCCAAGATTTCATAACTGTCTATATTTAGCCCATGTTCTAGAGGAATATCCTCTCTTAGAAAATAATCAACCACTAGGTCGGTGAATGCTGCATTCTATCATCTTGGGAATGATCCATTTTCTCCAACCTACAATTCAGGTTTGAGAAATCATCGAATTTTGCATGGAATCAAGAAAATTTCTCTAAAAATTAAAATTTCACTCACACTTCAACCCCACAATTTCCTAGAGGAAATACAATTTCATTCAACGCACCGAACCATTTTCCACAACCCAATCTTGCACACTAAAATCAGTCTCTTTAAAATCAATATGTAAATCCTATTCCACTAAGTTATGATCATGAGAGACGTTTCAGTGTCTTAGAGAAGGGTTTAGAAGCCATGATCAAAGCTTCTACACAGACCACCAATATGTTGACTCAGTTTTTTAACACTCTGAATTCCTTCATGCAAATAACTGATCGATTGCGTAATTCAAACACTCAAGCCATAGCTATGTTAGAAACCCAACTTGGTCAACTAGCTAGTGCCGTGAGTGAAAGAGAGAAGAATTTTTTTTTGAGTCAACCTGTTGCAAACCTTAATTCCCTAGATCGAGTCCAACCTACCTAGCTCAAGTGAATGTAATCCACATACTACGGTCAGAGAAACAGGTCGACAATCAAGTTTGAATGCCTCCGGATCAAACTCCATCTTCTTCTTCTCCTATTCAAAATGCTAAAATTGAATAAACTCACTCTCCTTCTGATAACTCTGCTCAACAATCACCCCTTTCTGATGACCAAGAAACTAAAATCGAACCTGAGCTCAATCTCAATAGGTTTAAGCTCGTTGCTCCCTTTCTAGATAAACTCAAGCATAGGAAAAATTCTCCATATGTAGTGAAAATTTTAGAAACTTTTAAGCAGGTCAAGATCAACATTCCTTTATTAGATGACATCTAACAAATCACGTCATATGCAGAATCTTTTATAAATGTGTGCATTAAGAAAAGAACCATTAATGTTCTCATGAAAGTCTTTCTAGCTGCCAATATCAGTGACATGTTCTCAAAACTCACGCCTTTAAAACATAAGGATTCTGGTTGTCCTACTATCTCATGTGTCATAGGAACAAGCTTCATTGATAAGTCACTTCTAGACTTAGGAGCTAGTGTGAATCTTCTTTCCTATTCAATCTATCAACAGCTAGGGGTAGGTGAATTAAAACCTACCAGATGTACCCTCTAGTTAGCTGATAGATCTTTAAAGATATCCAAGGAAGAGATTGAGGATATTCTAATTAAGGTTAGGGAGTTTATTTTTCATAATGATTTTATAGTCTTGGAAATGCAGCCCATTTTCAATCCCAAATGTCAGATATCTATCATTCTAGAAAGACCGTTCTTAGTAACTTTCATTGCTCTGATCAATTATAGACTGATCAAATGAAACTGTCATTTGGAAACATGACTGTTGATCTTAACAATTTTAATCTAAGAAATCAGCCGACTGATCCACCAGATCAACCCTTAGAAGTGAACTACATCTAGAAAATATCGAGTGAACAATTAGAAGGGGAGTGTGAGTCAGATTTTACTGACTTGAGTTTTGAGGAGATCATTAATGAAGAAATCAGGTTTTTTGATGAAGAAATTAAATTTTTAGAGAAGATGGACCAATCAGCTCATCAAGTCTCAATCATGAACCCTAGTCTAGAGGAGATTTTTAGTGCTGAGATTGACTTTTTTGAGTAGTTAGAACTCTGATCTTTTGTCCCATTCTAAACTCAACATTCCATTGATGAAAATAGGCGTCAATGACATACACATTGATTTTGGTTTGACTGATTACTCCTTAACAACCGACCATAATATGCTGAAAAATTTTCTAAAAACCCCGAAAGTATAAAATTCAAGCATATAATAGAGTTCATCATTTTACACTTCTTTAAAATCTGAGGTAGAGTTTTTAGCAATAAGGTAGGATTTGATGTAGGACTTGAGCTTTTATTTTAAAACTTTTGTTCTACATCTTTACTCTTTGTCTCATAATAATAAGAAAAAAAGTATTCTTCTCTCGTTTGAGAGTTTCTTGCTCTTTGAGGAAAAAAGAATAAAAAGAAAAAAAGATAGAAAAGAAAGAAAAATTTAAAAACAAAAAAGAAGGAAAAAGAAAATTTTGGCTACATCCTCCTCATGTGAAAGGTAATTGTAGATTTTATCATTTTATCATCATTCTAGGTCGACCAAACAAATAAAAGTACTTCATTTCCTATCTGCTTTACTTTGTGCATCATATAGTATGCATTCAAAACAATGCAAAATTTAGGTGTGGGGAGGAGACTAGTCATCTTTTCTTTATTTTTCCATTTCTTCTTCTTTTTATTACATATTTTCTTTTCTTTTCTTTCCTAAAAATTGTCACTTGCCAACTTGATAAAGTTGATTAATAATTGATTTACTTGATGATTTTTAAACTTTCTAATTTTTAGTTAGTTTTATACTCAAGTTAGCCTTTTAAGATAACTCTAAATAAATTTTAAGAAATTAATCTTCAAAATAGTATACTCCATCCTAGTTCTAACTTAGGATTTTATTGGAAATAATGAAATTTTTGCATGCTTAGCTTAGAGTAGAAAATAATTTTTCAAATTCTCTTGATCTAAATACTTTTTTCAAGCTATATGTATGTAATGCATGTATATATGTATACACACACACACACACACACACACACACACACACACACACACACACACACACATATATATATATATATATATATATATATATGAGATAATGGGTATCCTTGTCATATGAGGATTTTCTCATATATGAGGCACAATCTCCACCAAGATGCTTTTAATAAAATAAGAGACATTCTCTCTCCTATTTTATTAGCTTGGTGAAGATTGTGCCACCTCAACAGATATGAGGAATCCCTCATATGATAAGGATACCCATTAATCTCTCTCTCTCTCTCTATATATATATATATATATATATATATATATATATATATATATATATATATATATATATATATATATATATATATATATATGCATACATACATACATAACACACACACACATATATATATATATATATATATATATATATATATATATATGAGATTAATTTGTATTCATATATGAGGATTTTCTCATATATGAGGCACAATCTCCACCAAGATGCTTTTAATAAAATAAGAGACATTCTCTCTCCTATTTTATTACTGAAGATTGTGCCACCTCAACAGATATGTGAGTGAACTCTCATATGATAAGGATACCCATTAATCTCTCTCTCTCTCTCTCTCTCTCTCTCTCTATATATATATATATATATATATATATATATATATATATATATATATATATATATATATATATATATATATATATATATATACATACATACATACACACACACACATACACACATATATATTAAAAATTTATAAAAGATGAGTCTGAAAAATAGGCACCAATAAAAACTTTCTTGAAATCCAATGTAATTCTATTGAAATCAATGTAATTCTATCTTACTAAGTCTAAGTTGACCGAAAGTGATTAAGCCCGATGAATATTTCTATACTTAATGACCTAAACCCAATTGGGTTCGATCCATTAGCCCAAAACACATTACATGGTCACCTAGAAAGCCGAAAAAGTAGAAAAAATCAGGAATAAAGAAATATATGTATATATAAAAAAGAGAATTTTTTATATATTGTTATATTTATATATATGTTCTTAAAAATAAATTGATCAAGAGGCTTGAAAATTGTTCTAAGTTAGACTTGATTTTGTATAACTATAATGAAAAGATTTTCTAAGAAATTTATTTTGAAATTATGCATAAAAATATTTTCTTAAGCATAAACTAACTCTAATTAGATTAATTATATATCTCAAATGAGTTAATTATATTGACTTCTTCAAGTTTGGCAAGTTGACCAAATTTTGTGGGTATATTCATTGCAAACTCTCACGAGAGTATAACTCATCCTCTAGCGTAACCTAGGGGTCTAAAGGCTTATTGTATGTGCTAAATACAACCGTGATTTCTGCGAAAGTGAGCTAGGATATTCTTTCTTTCTTTTTATTTTCTTTATTTGCTAGAGGACTAGCAAAAGTTTAGCTATGGGAGTATTTAATCGTTATATTTTATTATACTTTTATATCCTTATTATCTATTTTATTTGAATAAATATATCGACTAATAATGAGTTTTTATCTTAATTTATAAGTAATGGAGAATTAATGGATAAGAGCCCAAAAGAACTAAATTTCCTTAATTTTCTACCATTTATTGAAGCCTAAGATCAAGCTAAGAGGAGGCCCACAAAGCCCAAGAGTTCAAGAAAAAATCTAGTCAACAAGTTAACAAAAGAATCAATTCTGTTAGGAACCCATCGGCTAACCAACCGATTGGCCAAGCGATTGGCTAGTCGATTGGTTAACTGATTAGCCAATCGATTGGTTCGTAACAGAATTAGTTAATAGCTAAGATTTATTTTTTGGAGCTCAAGACAAATCTAATGGCTCTTGTTGATTGTTGTATGCTATAAATAGGGGTGGAAAGTGAGGGGTTTGGGTATGAAAAATTTTATAAACTCTATTTGGATAGAAGGGTTACTCTTAATTGAGAAAACGTTCCAAAAGTTATAAACTTTTTATTTGCATTAAATAAAAAAATTTCTCATTTTAATTTTCTTTTCTTCTTCTTTGATGATGAAGATGAAGATTTGCCTTCAAGGGGCCCCTTGCAATATAAGTTTTATTTTTCTCTTTTATTTTTTATTTTAAATTACATATTTTAGGATTTTATTTTCTTATTTTTATTTCATGTTGTTAGATTAGATTTATTTCATGCTTGTAGTATAATTTTTCTTCATGCTTTGCATAGTAGATTTATTTTCTTGCATTTTTATGCTTTGATTTTCTATTTCTTTCTTTTATTGTTTCTAGTTTAGATTACTTATTGTTCTTTTATGCTTATTAGTGAAGATTTTATTTTCTTATTTTTATTTTATAAAATGATTAGTTAATTTTTGTAGGAAATCTAGGATTGTATGAAACAAGTTTAATTTCTTTTATGATTTATGGATTGCTCTCTTTATGCTTAATTTGATCATGTTTAGAATAAACAACTAGAGAACTAATTGGTAGAAAAAGAGTTTGATAATCTATGTTTATCTTGAGTGGTTTGATAAGTTATGCTTATTAATTTCTAGGATTATTATCTAGTTGTTTGTTCTTTTCATGATGAAAATTTTTGCTTGGACAATAATTTAATAGATTATGCTTTCGTAAAGGGTTTGATAATCTATGCTTAGTAAATCTAAAATAAAATATGATAAAAATAGAGTAGTTCATAAATCCTAACTGAAATTAACTAGTTGATTTAATTCTAGATTCCTAACTTCTAAACTTGTTTTTCCACCAATTTTGTTGATTTGATTTTCTCCTCCTTTCTTGATTTCCCTCTTCTTGATTTTCTTATGTCAATTTTTCACTTCTTCCTACTTCTTTCTCTTCTCTTGTTTTCATTTCTTTTTATTTCTTTTGGCTCCTCTTTATTTTCTTTGTTTCCTCTTTTCTCTTTCTTCTCGCTTATCTCTCTCTACATCTCTACACTTCCACTTTCACTTCGTTTTGTCCACCCACTTCTAGGACCAATTTTAGAATTTCTAAACATATACCTTTCTCGTGGATTCGACATCTATAATGTACTATAACTTGATAGTTATTCTCTTACAACTTTGCATGTTTTTATGCTAAACAATTAGTCACACGAGGCAGCACATGGGAGGAATATTCTCACAGTTGGTTGACAGCAAACTGCAATTTTTTAATAGTTGAGGTTTTTTTTTGGCTCCGCTTTGAAACTTGGGATATATAATTGGTTTTTTTTTGGTGAACAATATGGTATGTAAGTGCAATTTAGCTATATAAATATATAACCCTCAACTCTCACCATAACTTCGGAATTTTGGTGTATCGGTTATGGAATTTCACATGATATAGAGCACCCAGGTTCAAATCCTACAGGCCATGAATTAAATGTGAACTTTTAAAAAATTAATACCGCTATGTGAGTCCAAATTTCGGCCTATAAAAAGAGTCCTCAACCTCCAGGAGCATGTTAAAATATAAATATATAATCCTTAATCATCGCCCTATAAATATATAATCCTTAACCATCGCCCTAACTTTGTAGTTTTGATATAATAGTTAGGGACTTTCACATTGTCCATCTTCCCATCCTAACAGGGTTGTAAAGATAAAAGAGAAGTGTGTTGATGAATTTATCCATGGTGTCAGTGATTAGGATTACTAGATATATATTATATATGATGTAAACTAAAATTAGTATAGAATGATCCATAGAGATCATTATCGAATAAATCTAAAGAAGAATGTAATATTTTATCGAATTTTCTTGCCTCATCAAATGTTATAGATGCGAACCATTTGATTTGGCCCAATTAAGCTAAGGATTAGCAGAACATTCCAACAAAGATTCTAGCTAGCTTTTTGGATTGAATTGCCCTCAATTCTATCTTAATCAGTAAAGCTTTTTCTTTTCCACCTTTTCTTTTTCCATGTTGTCTCCTAACGTATCTTAATTATCATCCTTATCAAGTCATTGAAAGGGGAAAATAAAAGTTCTTGTTAAGTAAATTGAGGAGAAAAACTTTGATTGAAGTTCTCATTCCCTTTCTTTTATTTTTACTTTCCTTTCGCTTGTCATACTTATCTCTTTGTAGGTATATACCCTCAAATCTATTTTACTTCGAGAATTACCTCGTAAATTTGATTATTTTCCTTCAATTATTTGAAACTGATTTAAGTAGTTCAGAATTTCTTGATTAAGGTGATATTTTATTTTTAATCATACATATGCTTACTTGATTAAAATTTTGAATTTTTAAATAGCTTTTAAATTCATGACTGGAAGTTACTCATTTACAGTGATGATGTATGTATAGTTCTATAACTTGAACGTTCGATTTCAAAACTTGATTTGACATTTAAGACTCAAAATATATATAGAATCTAGCATAGAAAATAAGGGATCAATACATGACATCACGTATTACAAAAACAAAAACAAAAAAAGGACAAAAGTAAACAAAACAAGTACAACAATGCTCATATCTGATTTGTTTAGGACATTCAGAACTCTTTGCTTTCTCGTAAATAATATTTTGAATCAAAATTAGCGAATACTTACACTCAACAAGTATGAAGTACTTAATATGAGTTTTACCATGTTAGTCCCCAACATCTTTCATATTTTGAAATTAGTTCCTCAAATCTTGATGTTTTAGAATCATTTCTCCAAATCTTTAAGTATTTTGAAATTAGTGCCCAAATCTTTATATTTAGAAATTAGTCCCCAAATCTTTTACTACTTAGAAATTAGTTTGTTAAAACTTCCAACTAGCTAGTGATTAGAAAGACTAATTTCAAAACACTTAAAAGGTTGGGGACTAATTCAAATTATGAAGAATTGGGGACTAATGTCAAAACACTTTAAATTTGGGGATTGATTTAAAACTATTTGGATTTGAGGGTTTCCACAATACGAAAGATTTGGGGACTAATCTTGAAAAACCCCATTTAACAATTATTTGATCTTGGTAAAATATCGAAAACCACCCAAGACAACTCCTCAGACTTTCAAAATATCAGATAATTCTTTTTAAGTTTAGGGTTTATCAGAAAACTCCCTTTAACTTTAAGAATTCACCATGAAGGTAGGAAACCCTCACTAACAACGTTAATCATAATTTTCACATGGGTAGATAAAATTACACAATGGGATAAGTTTGAAAGTAAAAATATTACGGTTTGCACTTTGAGGGGGTTTTTTTAAATTCTTAAAGCTAAAGGGGGTTTTCTTAAAAAACTCTAAACTTAAGGGAGATTTTCTGATATTTTGAAAGTAATGAGGCGTATCTGATAATCATCGAAAGCTAAGGGGGTTTCTTGACATTTAGCCTTGATCTTATCTGATCAACGTTCACTAAAAATTGCACCTAATTTAACTACCGAAATTATTCTGCATCCCGCTTTAATCGCAGCAGAAAACGCCAAGTCTGACTCCTGAGCTGTTTCCACTTCCTGTCACGGCTGAAAAAATTTAGTCAACACCCTCAATGATTGTTATTGTTTTGATGAGGTCCCCAAAATAAAGTTTCAAAATGAAAAAGAAATTTATTAGACCACATGATCTCGTAATCTGACGGATGTGATTTGTCCCCTACTTTGGTCCCGATGGAGATGGAAATAGACCGGACCGCGTGGGCCACATTTAATTTGGACATTTTCCTTCAAGCCACCTCCTTCTAATAATTTGCAAAAATGTACACTTATTCAAGTAGGAAAAACTAAATTTGCAAAAGTCCAGCCTTCCTTGGTAAGCATTTCAAACTTTTACCTTTTTTTTTAACTTTGATTCCTAAAGTTTATTTTCGCACGTTTGACATTCCAATGTTACACAAAAATGAACTTTAGTAGTTTCCATTAGGTGCCTGTTTATTTTTTGTTAAATTCAGATCAGGTGCTTAACACGTTTTCTGTTTTGGACTTTTATACCATTGCGTTCATTATAAATGCTCCTAAAATTGGTGAGAATCGTGAAACTCTGCTGTCTCACGGTTTGTTTTGAATGTCAACAACAACACTCCCCGCCCTCTCTCTTAGTGAAACTATTTTAATTTTCTCATGTCTATAAATCAAATGATAGAACCAAGGTTTTATAGAACATGCAAAGTTTAATACAATGGGCTAGACGCTAGTTGTTTTGGAATAATAGAACAGACAAAGGGACACAAGCTATAACTTAGGAGCTTTAGACTTTAGTGAAAAGGAAATGAAAAAGAAAGGTTTCAGAGGCTCCATTTCCTCGCTTCTCTTCCTGCACGAGATCCTCCATCGAAAGGAACTAGAGCGTCCCAAAGAGAATAAGAAATTAAAGGGAAAAAAGTTTGATCTAACTTCCCCAAGAGAATGAGTACCTGATGTAGCAGTACAATGAATAGGAGACAACTTCGACAATCCTACGATCTTTGAATTTTCCTCTTCCTCTCCAGTTATGGGCCTTGAATCTCAACTTGGGGTAGGGGAGACGGAACCTCTTTCTCTTCTTCTATATATCTTGACCAACCCGGCAAAAACTAGGTTGAGATTCCATACATCCTTGATTGCAGAAAAACCCTACAATTACTTCTACGTATGTCAGATTTATACAATCTATGTTGACCCGGTGCAAAATTGTACTAGCTAGTATTTCTTCTAGGATGTAATATAATATTTGTATTCCTAATTATTTATATCGTTCTATTTCACATCTACATGTTCGATGTAGGTATATAAGAATTAAGAGGGAGTTTTTTTCTTTTTTTCTTTTTTTTATATAGCCCAACCCGGAATCTAACACAAGACCGTGAGTGACAAATTAATTGAAGGGAATTTGAGATAAGTCCATCTACTAATATGAAGTTTAGTAGCTTATTGTTCAATAATATTTCTATCTTTAGTATTATTCAACTGCAAATTAAATTCTTTCACATTTTTAAATGATTTTTATTCGTTATTACATTATCATTATTTTTACAGTTTTCAGCTATCAATTTCCTAATTGAAAAAAAGGAAGGTGTAAAATGTTCCTAATTTAGACTGCATCTATGTTTTGTTTAGAAAAACGGAATCTTATAATAAACAACTCATTAGTTCATAAAAGAAGATATAAAGAAAGAGATTACCCTTATTTATTCTTAAAAGTAAGTTCATATGGTTTTTCTTACAAGCTTTTGCTTTTCCCCAAAGTATATAAATGATCTGACTTCTAATCTAAACAATTTATTATTATACTGATAAATCAATTCTGCTCTTTAGAAAATTTTCCCTGATGGTAACATTTAGTGACAATTCCTGTCAAACATTTCTTATCATCGTCTTACAAAAGTTTGGTTTTGTCATATTAGACCTTAATATCTTTGTAAATTTTGTATTACACCCTAACATCTACACATTTCTAAATTAGACCCTTGCATCATGCATTTATTTAAAGCGAGTCTTATATTTTAATACAACTTAATACAAAATTTGCAGTAGGGATCCTACTAGAACCATCCTCATAGGAGCGGGGTAATCTACACTATAAATGGAAGAGTTGCAATCCCCAAATTAACTCTTCTAATCATCCGCAAATGGTATAAATCATCTCTTTCTATAGGGTGTTCTGATAAAATTCTTAATCCTTAATATGGGGGTCATAATTAAAACAACTTAATACATAATTTTGAGGGTCATAATTAAAACAACTTAATACATAATTTTGAGGGTCATAATTAAAACAACTTAATACATAATTTTGAGGGTCATACTTAAAACAACTTAAGGTCCACGTTAGAACTATGTAGGTTTGGTAGTCTAGTATAGAGTTAACACATTTTGGGTTCTAATAATATAACAAAAGCCATACAAAATTGATACACATTCATAAAATACACAATTTAGCAAAGCTTTTGATCTAAAGAGGTTAATAAGGCTAATTAATCAATTTATCAACTTGTCTTAATAAATAAACATCTTTACAGGTGTCTAGTTGAAAAACTTGTCACACAGTAAACAAATCACACTTCGATACTCAAAGATAATTTTTGCTCAAACAATTAAAACATATATAAATCCTATAAATAACTCAACGATACAAAATGCCTCCTCTTCCCTTCAAGCTCCCTCACAATCCGCTCTCTTCTCATTAAATCTCAAAACCCTAACCCTAACCCTAGTACCCATGCAGCCCTGCAGCAGAGAAATGCAAGCCATGGCCTCCGCCCTCAACGGCGCCACTCTCCAAGACAACCAGATCCAAAACCCTAACCCTAACCCTAACCCTGGCCTCCATGTCCACGACGACTTCCTCGATCAGATGCTCTCCTCCCTCCCCTCCACGTGGCCCGATCTCGACGGATCCAACCCCTACGCCGCCGCGGCCGCCGGAGCCGCTCCTTACGACGAGTCCACTCTTCTCGCTTCGAGGTTGCGACAGCACCAGATCAGCGGAGACGGAGGATCTCCGGCGGCGAAGACTCCGGCGATGTTCCAGCTGAATCAGCAGCAGCAGCAGATGATTCTGAATTCTATGGGGAGATCGTCGGCGATGGGCGGCGGAGCTGATTCCGGCCTGATTCCTCTGCCGCTGAGCTTAGGCAGCGGTGGCGACGTCGACGCTTCTTCCTTCAAATCTCCCAATTCTACTGTAGGGAACCCTAACAAAATTTCTTTTTTTTTTTTTTACAATTTCCAAGATTTTATGTTTTGTTCTTCTTTTGTAATCTTAAACAAAAAATTTTACAGGGAGGGGATGGTTTGTTCAACGGTTTCGCTGGATCGATGCAGCGAGCTGCGGCGAATCAGCAGCAGCATTTTCACCAGGCTCAGGTTTTTTTACACTTCGCCCCTTGTAAAATTTTAAATTGGGCAATTTTCATAAAAGTAACGAAAAAGGTGGGAATTGACTCAGCAGCAGAATTTTGGGGCGGCGCCGGCGTCGGCGCAGGGGGGAGGAGCGGCGGCTGTAGGCGGAGGAGCGGCGGCGCCGCCGAGGCAGAGGGTGAGGGCGAGGAGAGGTCAGGCCACGGATCCGCATAGTATCGCTGAACGAGTAAGAAAAAATACCGCAATCTCTTTTTTTTTTATTAATAAGAAATGAATTGTTTTTGGAGCTCATTAAATATGGTTGAAACCTAGGCTAGTTCAATAAATGCTAAGTGGGAGCGAAGTGCTCCTTCTTGCGTGATCTCGATCTATATGTTTTATTTTTAGTTAAATTGCAAGTAATTTTAGTTGCTATGTTTTCGACATTATTTATCTATCTCTCAACTTTGTTATTAGTTTCCTTTTTTTTTTTTTGGGAAATTGCAGACAAACTCTTTTGTATTTTAATATGTCATTTCTGCAATTTCAGAAATTTATGACCCGTAAGATTCAAACTAGGGTTGCTTTAATACTATTTTAAAGACTGTTACTACACTAAAATTCTGAATTTGAAGTGATGATTGAAATTATAATTTTATATAATAAACACAGTAATACCAAAAACTCCAAAATTTTTATAAATATCGAGTATTACTTTAATGGGGAATAAGTTTAATTTGGGTTTTTTTGGTACTTAATTGTATTTTGTTTGTTGTGGTTGTTTTGTTTTGTTGCAGCTGCGGAGGGAGAGAATCGCAGAGAGAATGAAAGCTCTGCAAGAACTGGTGCCCAACGCCAACAAGGTAGTGACAACTCCCTTTGTTCTCTACTGATTTCTTTTTTTCCTTGAAATAATGAAAGAGTATAAGGTTGGAGGTTTTTGTGTAATTCAATTAAAACTGGAGATGGGAAAAAGTAATAAATTATTAAAAGCATGCGCCTTCTTGTCTTGTCTCTGTTGTAGGGCCCTCTAGGTGTTTTGTGATAAAAATTTCAGGAGAGGACATTCAACTTTAGCCAGCTTTTTTAGAAGTCTATCTAGATATTCTTTCCCCAAAGAAAATAATTCAACCGTTTAAAGCATGCTGTAGTGTGTAAGTTAGCTGAAAGAACCTAAAAAGAATTAAACTTTGTCAAATACCGAAAATATGTGCATAGAGTAAAGTAGATTCATCTTAATTTGTCAAATTTGACAACAACTTGATCAAAGTCTTGAACGAATTAAAGTGAATTAACCTCTCAAAATGAGAGTGTTGTTTTTTTCCCCCTTTTTTTTTTGAGATAACCCGTCGGAATCGAACTCAAGACCATGGGAGTTATATTGGAACATCCCTACAGTCTAAGGTATCGTGATGGGTTTGATTGGTGTCTTTTTTTTTTCCATAAAGAAATTAATCCTTCTAATGAGTTTACTAATTTTTTATGGTTTAATTATGGGTAATTATGCTGAACCCCATTAACTTTCAACCTTTTTCAATAAAAACCCAGTAACTTTAAAATCACACTAAACCCTAAGTACTTTCAGTGTTTTGCAGTAAACCCCTTAATAACTTTTAAAATCGCACTAAACCCCGACAAGGTTTTAAATGTCGGATGTCGGGTTCATGTCGGATGGCTGAAATCCATGTCGGATAGCGGAAATCGGGGATATATCGGGGGACATGGACTAAATATCGGATTGCCATATCGGGTGGTGCGCCTATGTATAATATCACGTCCTAAATGCAATCTAAGCATTCCTAAATTCAATTTAAGCATACTTTATAAATTCTATTGTCTAAACATATAAAAAAGTAAATAATATATGATGTTTAGGGTCACTAACCGATTGTAAAAATTTGATTCTCGATTGTATCTTGAAACCATTCACCAGAAGGAGAGAGAGAGAGATAGATTGAGAGAGAGAGCCAAAGAGATTGAGAGAGATAGACTCAGAGAGAGAAAGAGAGACTGAGAGAGAGATAGACTCAGAGCGAGAAAGAGAGAGAATCAGAGATTCAGAGAGAGAGAGAAAGAGATAGAAGAAGACTCACCAGTCACCAGAGGGAAGCTTGAAGTCGTCGTTGGGTTCCGATGTCGAAGGGTAGAGAGAGAGGAAGAGGCGGCGATGGTTCCGAAGTCGCAGCCTCGCAGAAAGAGAGAGAGAGAGAGAGGACGAGGCGGTGATGGTTCCGAACCTGCAGCGACGAGGACAAGAGAGAGACGAACATCGGTCATTTTGCCCTAGTTTTTTTTGGTATTGGTTTCATATCTCTCAGAATATGTCAAAAGTGCAACGGGTTTGGGTTTTCAGCACTAAACTCAAACCCGGTTAGAAAAAAACAACATGAAAAAAAGGCCATATCGGCCGATTTTTCAAAGCCCAAGTCGTGTCGCTCGAGCCCTCAAACCGACATGTCGGCCGACATGTCGTCGGGCGACATGACATGTCGGCCGACATTTAAAACACTGAACCCCGATAACTGTTATAGAAAACCTCCAAAGCTGACATTGTTACATCTGAGGTGGCACATGCAACTCACGTGGCTTATTTTCAACCTTAAATTTGAGAAGCAAAAAAAATCCATTTATATTTTCAACCTTAAAAGGAGTAATCTCTTGCCTTTTGTTATTCATTCTTCTCTTGCTTGCCCCGAGGTTGGGGTCCGGAATTGCAATTTTTTTTTTATTTTTGATTTTGCTGAGATTATCCTTCAAAATGCATTTTTATGTTGTTTATTTATTCTATTTTATGGGGGTTATATGCAAAATGCAAAAACTTGTTGGGAGTTTCTGCAATTTCAAAAAGTATTGGGAGTTTGTGTCATTTTGAAAGTTATTGGGGTTTTACTGCAATTTAGCTTTTCTGAAATTTTTTCACTTTAGTATACATTTGTTAGATCGGACTTAAGTATCTTGTAATGTTCTGGCGGATCTCTATAAAGACACCCCAGACTTGGGTCATCTTATCGTGTTGGCCACAAAGCACGACATGCAAAGCACAAAACTTCACGCCCTCTCTTCTGTTTGGCTTCTCGAGATTCTGCCGGCCCACCACACGGCAAATCTCGCCCTCTTGTTTTGTTTAATTTTATAATTATCTTCATCTGATTACATTCTGTAAATATTTGTTAATTATTGATGGAATAATGGCAGACTGACAAGGCTTCAATGCTGGATGAGATCATCGACTATGTAAAGTTCCTGCAGCTCCAAGTCAAGGCAATTTAATTAAACTAGTCCTTTCTCTTTCTAATAATTTACACTAATCTAATCTTTTTTAACTTCCATTTATTACTTTAATTAATTAATTAATTAACCCATGTGATTACTCAGGTTCTTAGCATGAGCAGATTAGGCGGAGCTGCCGCTGTCGCCCCTCTGGTTGCCGATATCTCCTCAGAGGTCCCTCTTCCCCTTCTCTCTCTTTATTAATTATTAACTAACTAATAAAGCATAATGTTGAGTTAATTAGATTGTATCCGTTAATATCCTAATTAATTAATTGATAGAAAAGCCAAGTCTAAAGCTAATGTTAGGTTCATTTCAACTATAGTTGCAGGCAGCTAAGATTTTCTTGATCAGTAATTGTTAAGGATGTGTTTGGTTAATAATAGTCAGAACAAGAAATATGTTTACAAATGCAATTCCAACCACAGGCTAGTGAAAATTGAAGCTCTAGTGTTTTTTTGTTTATTTTTGTTTTTGCAACAGTTTTTATCTGTTGCAATTATAATAAAAAATATATATATTGAGATTTACTTGTAACCCAATGTATATAGGTGTAATTGTAGCTGTAGCAAAAGTCTCTAGCTAATGTCTTGTGTAGACATGAACATAAGTCATAGTTGAATCCTTTTTGAACTATACATAATATACAGGATAAATCCTGACTTAAAATGGAATTACGTCTCCCTCTTGCCCACTAATTACCAATTTAACAAAAAAGCCCACACAACTTCAATACATTTCCACTCGATAGCGACTGATTGAGACAGAGTCACGCGTGCAGCACCGCACCCCCACCCGCACCCAAAACCCACTTTCCAAAAAAACCCCCTCACCTTCTCATAATTTGCCTCCCTTTCAGAACCGATCCGGCAACAGTAACGGCAGCGGAACGGCGTCAGCAAACGACAGCCTAACGGTAACGGAGCACCAAGTAGCGAAGCTAATGGAGGAGGACATGGGGTCAGCGATGCAGTACCTCCAGGGCAAAGGCCTCTGCCTCATGCCCATCTCCCTCGCCTCCGCCATCTCCACCGCCACGTGCCACCCACGTGTCAGCTCCTCCTCCCTCGTCCCGAACCATAACGGCGGCTCTGACGCCCCGTCGTCTCCCAACCTCTCGGTGTTGACGGTGCAGTCTGCCGTCGGGGCTGGACATGACGGCGAGAGGAACTCCGTTAAGGATGCCACGTCGGTGTCCAAACCCTAGGTTTTTAAATATTGGGAAGTTGTAAGGGTGTAAGTGAAAAAAAAGCACAACAACCGCCACTTTGCTTTTTTTTTTCCCCTTGTTTGTAAGCTTTTAATATTTGCTTCACAGCTTTTGCCTGCTTTACTTTTTGCTGTCTAGACCATTTTTTTTCCTTTTGCAGTTTTTTCGTTTCCTTTTGGGAGCTTTTGGTTAAATTATAAATCAGGGTTTGTCGTTTTGTTGAGTCTCTAAT
Organism: Asparagus setaceus; assembly: GCA_012295165.1. NCBI lineage: Eukaryota > Viridiplantae > Streptophyta > Magnoliopsida > Asparagales > Asparagaceae > Asparagus > Asparagus setaceus. The sequence goes on from CM022704.1 coordinate 40,880,641, forward strand.
TTAGATATTAAATAAATAAACTTTTTCTTTTCTTTTTTTTCTGTATGTTTTTTTTTGGTAAATAATGATGGGAGCGAAGAAAGAGGGTGAGAGACTATTGATAATGTGTAGGGTCAAAGGAGAGAACGATGAAAAATGTTATCTTTGGTTGGTGGGGGCTGAGGAGGAGAAGAAGATAAAAGAGATTGGATATACGAGTATATAAGGAAATAAAAAAAATGAGCGGGTTTGGGATTAATAATTAATTATTATATCAATACATGATTCATCTTTGGAATCTTTTGTTTTTAACAATGAGACTAGAAAAGATAACCGGGTAATGTGAAGATCTGTAGTAGTAAGTTCGGGTTTTTTCTTCCAGAAATCATCTTAAAAATAATATTATCATACAAAAACCACATTTTATTTTTAATTTATTCGTAAACAATCTTTAAAGTTTGTTTTGTTCTAATCAATCAGTTCCCAATCAAATTTCTCACTAAAAAATAAAAAAATACCCTTCAAAACTCACATTTGAGACGCGGTTACACGTGACTCTTATTAATGTTTAGATCTATTTAGGATACAAGGCATGTACCTTAAACGTGTTTTTTCTATTTTTGGTTTTTTAGTGAAAATTTTACTAGGAGGTGCTTGATTGGAATAAAAACTCATTTTAAATATGGTTTACATATAAATTGAAAATGAAAGATGGTTTTTGTGAAATGACCCTAAGGTGATTTCTAGGGAAAAAAAACCCTAATAATAAAGAAATAGTTGAATGAGAAGAAATCTGCATCCGACAAATGAACAATTTTGATCAGTCATCTCAGCCCAAGGAAAACACCTCACATGTGAACGAGATGTTTTGAATCATATAGCGGACAATCGAAAATTCCAATTTTTCCAACCCCATTTAGTTTATAACACTCTTCTCACATGCAAGGTGTTCTGGTATTTGTACTCTTTGGATATAGATCTTCCTTACAATATTAAAGCCTAATATAATTTTTATTTATATGTAGGATATTCTGATAAGATTTATACTTTTTGAAGATAAGATTTATACTTTTTGAAGATCGTAGAGCTTGTTCAATGCCTTAATGACAAATTTAATTTTTGATTGCTGTTGGTGGGAGGTGAGGAGGAAGAGATAAAAGAGATTGGACAGCAAGTGTACGAAAAAGATTAAAAATGATGAGAGGGTCTCGAGTAAGGATTAGTTTGTAATTGATACAATTATATGACTGCATGATTTGTGCCCAAATCTTTATGATCTCAACACGGCGAGACTAGAAAGTCAACCATAGTAATAAAACGACAAAGATGAAGATAACAATAATTAAGAGAGTTGAATGGAGAGGAGATGTGAAGACAAGTAGTAGAAAATTATGATTAAGCATTTTAACATCAATGTAACTTTTATCAAGGAGTAATATTGGAGGCCATCCTGCCTCGATCTCCAGACCTACAATCCCGACTGACTCAAGGGACTTGGGGCTGAATCACTGGGATACCTCCGAAAAAAAAAGATCTTTACTGTGTGAAAAAAAAACTTTTAAGACGTGTAATTATGATGAAAGAGTGGTTTGGATAGAGACTCATACTCTTTGACAGTCATTTTATTGGGAAATTGTTGTCGATAATCTAATGGTTTCATTGGATATAATATGAGAAAAGATAGAGATGACGAGTTCGATTGACTATGAATTTGGGGAAGACAAGAAATGGTGGTGGAGACCATTTGCGTGTGGCTATCACTTTGTTTTTGTCTTTTAATTAAGCATGTGAAATTGAGAAGAAATTGAGGTCAAGGTGACGGTTTTTGTTATTTCTTGTCTACTTTCTCATTGCATTTTTCTGAAAGAGACCAGAGTCAAAATCATGACGAGTGGAGTCTCAATCGCAGTGTGTTCGCGTACACACAAGTTAATGTTTTTTTTCCCACCGAAGTTCCATTAATGAGTAGTGATAAGTGTACTATAACTTTTCTATTATTTTGGCACTATCACAAATTAAAGAATAGGGTCATGATGAGTCACCATTTTTTGGTTTTACAATTTTTAAAGAAGAACTCTACTATTTTATTTTTGGTAGTGCCAAATTAATGAAAAAGTTATAGTACGCTTATCATTATTCTTGATTAATTGCTTGTGCAAATAGAGGAGGATCCTTCGTATTTCAACCTCCGATAGAAGATCAAAATCTAGCTTGTTTTTCTTAACAACAATTTATGAAGTGGTAGATCGTTTAACAACATATAAGTGGATAAATAATTTTGACAAAATGAGCCACCAAAAGTTGAAGGATTATGAGATTCATTCACGAGAATGGAAAACGGATTTCAACTTATCAGGTCAATGTGAACCTGTTAAGATCTTTCTAAACACAGTGAGTCTAGCAGACATTGTTTGATTATATAATTATAACTCTCGTTACAAAGTTCAAAATTTTAGTGTGGTGGCAGAGACTTTTGTCATAATACTACAGCAACTCAGGTTCTATTCATACGTACACAAATTTCAGTTGAATTTTAAAAATATTAACACTGATGTATGTGTTAAAGTTTCAACTCATAAAGAGAATATTCAATCTGCAAGTGCATGTTAGAGTATAAAATTATAACCCTCAATTTCATAAGAAAATATCATATGGATCCTAGTGCAATGCATTAAATGTGCACTTAAGAGATATCAATCTTTGAATCAGTGTACAAATCATGAAGTTTAATGATTCAAAGATCAATATCCTTTGAACACACATTTAATGTTATGAACAATCTCCACTCGATAATTTCCCAAATTCACAACATTTTCAGAGTTTGGATTGAGATCCTCTCTAATTAGATGACAATTGGAGAGTGTTTATTTACCCTATTCCTTACTCTTTAATCCAATTTCAATGACTAAAACGAAGTCACATAGGACTCTAATTATTATCTTGAAAATTACTATTGTCTTTAAAATCACTATTGTAAAATCAATATTGTGACAGTGAAAATCCTACATAGTTTCCTCTTTACCGTAGGAATTACAGCAGAAAAATAAGATTAAAATAATTAGACACTCTTTAATTACCATTTGACTAGAGTTTTAGTCTAGTGTAGGGTCCGCTACCTAACCCGTGCCCAGCAGTTTTTAGCGGTCATAATAATTCATGTTTGTTCTTTTGATGTGACCCCGGAGGAGTAGATAAGTCAAGGTAAGATAACAATAGTAACAATGATTGAATGGGGAAGAGATGTGAACCCCACTAATAGATAATTCAACTAGTCGTCTGATTACATATAAAAATTTTATAGTATACTTAATTGTTTGAAAAGTATTCTAAAACCTTCCATTTTGAAGGATATAGATCTTTCGTATAGTGCCCTATTGAAGATATTATTTGATACTGATACTTGTAGAGATTCAGTTAGATACTTAATAATATCTGTAGAGATTTGATTGATACTTTCTATCTCTTGTAACCTCTCTATATATACACATATGTATATTTATTAATTTAATACATACAGATTTAACTTTTCTCCAAAATAATATGGTATCAGAGCCTTGTAACCCTAGCAGCCGTCAACCCTCTTTCGTCTTTTTCTACCCTCCTTCAACCCATTTTTCCGGCCATCTTCAACTGGTTTTTTAGGCCGCAGATCTTCAGATCTCTTGTGCATTGTTCGTCGTCGCTGAGCACCCTCATGCCGCCTTCCTCTTTGCTTCAAGTTCAGGTCTCTTGGCCACCATGTCTCAATCATCATCTACCTCCTCTACTGGTGTTTTAACCAACACACCACCACCACCCGTCGTTCAGAACACCCGTCACTACCTCTCCATCAAACTCAATCCCCACAACTATCTGTATTGGAAAACGCAGATCTCTCCTTTCTTGTGTAGCCAATCCCTAATGGGATATATTGACGGATCCGTTCCACCGCCACCCACCCATCTTACTTCCGCCGACCAATCCGCGCCACCAATCAACCACAAGTTTCTGTCGTGGCAGCAACAAGATCAACTTGTTGTCTCTATTCTCCTTTCTACTCTTTCTGAGGAGGCTTTTCCACTCATCATCGGTCTTACAACGTCCTCTGAGATCTGGACTTCATTGGCGTGTGCCTATGCATCTCCTTCGAATACAAGAATTCTTCAACTACATGAGGCTCTTCATGAACTCAAACAATGGGATCTCTCAGTCACTGCATACCTCTACATTGCCAAAAACATCTCTGATTTGCTTGCTGCTACTGGACGTCCGATCCCTGCTGCGGACTTGAACTTATATATCTTTATGGGTCTCCGTCCCGAGTTCTGGGATCTCACTACGACCCTCAATGCTCGTCCCGAAGCTATTTCCTTTGAAGATTTGCATGCTCTTTTCCTCAGTCATGACTACGTTCATGGCCGTATTGTTGTTGAGGCTATCTCTGCTATGGCACATCTCACCGGGCAAGACAGATCCCGATCACGGCTCACGCCTCCTGTGGAATATCGGGCGGCCTACAGTCCGTGGGCTAGCAGCTGGGTGCCCTGGGTCTACATCGGGGGCCTCTGGGCTCCCCTGGGCACCCTTGGGCTAGCGCTGGCTGCGCCTGGGCTACCTACAGCGGGTCTAGTCCATCCTGTTTTGAGCCACGCTGCTTCCACAGGTTATGGCATGTCGTCCTATAGCCAGGTTGCTCTCGGGGACGCTGCTTATGGTTCGATACTTGGCCCCAACACCTATGGTTTACCTCCCCAGCAGTTCTATGGGTCCAAAAATTAGTCTAATGGGTACAACAACAGGGGCGTGGCTATGGACGTGGCGGTGGTCGAGGCCGTGGACAATTCAACACTCATTGCCAAATATGCAATGGTTCTAATCACACTGCCCTTACTTGCTACCAACGTGGTGTTCTCGCCGGCTCTCCTTCCGCTCACTTCACCAATGTGGCCGCTCCGTCTGTAGCCTCCTCTACTTGGTTTCCAGATACCGGCGCGAATCACCATGTCACTCCGAAAGTATCCTCAAATCAATCACCTTTGCAGTATCTCTTCCATTCTTTCCCGGATTATCTATTTTCAAAGGTCTTTGGGTGCCTCTGTTTTCCATATCTTAGGCCCTACAACTCCCATAATATGGATTTCCGGCCATCTCCTTGCGTGTTTCTAGGTTATAGTCCTACCCATCACGGCTATCGGTGTCTTGACCTACACACGCGACGCCTTTGTATTGCGAGGCATGTTCGGTTTGATAAGCTTCAGTTCCCGTTCCGTACCATGTGCCCCTACTCCTCTCTCGGCCCAAACAAAACCTCGGCCGAACCCCCTTCTACCTTTCCCCATCCTGTTTATACTTCTCCATTAAACTCAACCCTGCCCGGTTACTCTCTCCAACCTGGTCCCGTAGTTTGTCATCCTCCCTGTACCGTCCCCTCCCCGTCTCCCTCTCCTCTGAGTACCCCCTTAGCTACTTCGTTGATCATCACATTTTATTGCACTTTTATACCCTCATTATCTATTTTATTTGAATTAATATATCTTCTAATAATAATTTTTATCTTAATTTACAAATAATATGGAATTATTAAATAAGAGCCCAAATGAACACTATTTCAAGCCCAAAAGATCTCTAATGAAGCCCAAAATGCCTAAATCCAAAACCCACGACTAAGTTTAGAAGCAAAATCTCAACACTCATTACTTTCTTAGTCAGAATTATTAATAACTTGGCTTGCAATTGAGAATCAAATCAAATATGGAAAAAATAAAGTCAAATTCGTGCTTAGGATGGTCAACCGCAAAGAAAAGACGATATCTCCCAATCCGGAAAGTAGAATTTAACATATTATATATAAAAATCACCTATCTCGACGAGACGGAGCCATTAAAATTACCAGATTCTAAAAATTTCATCAGTAATAGTGGGTTATGAAAAAAATCCGAATTTAAGTGATATTTATTCAATTATTTGAAGGCCAAGTTAAATTCTAAGAAGCCCAAGAGTATTTAAGAGAAGCCCAAGAGTTTTAAATGAATTAAATATAAAAGAAATAAATCTCACAAAACCCATCTCTCAAGTATTGAATCAATGGTCCAGATTATTTTGAGAGATCCTATGGTTATGAGGGTTGCTTGGGGCCTAAGCCAAATCCTATGATTGTGAGGGTTACTTGGGGTGGGGGCCAAGACAAATCCAAATATTGTGAGAGATTCTTGTTATTTATAAATAGAGGGGTAGAGTGAGGGCTTGACGTGTGAAATATTTTATAATAACTCCTTTTGGAGAGGAGGGTTACTCTTAATTGAGAAGACCTTCTAAATTTATAACTTTTAGTTGTAATTAATAAAAAATATTTTCACCCCTTCATATTTTCTTTTTCTCTTTGTCCAAGGATGAAAAGAGGATAAAGATGAAGATAAGATGAAGATGAGAGTTTGCCTTTTATTCCTTTCTTTTCTTTTCTTGTAATATTTTCTTTTCTTGCTTATTTTAATGCTTTGTAGAGTAGATTTACATTCATATTTTACTTTCATGTATTTACTTTCATGTCTTTACTTTCTTGCATTTATTTTATAGTTTAGATTTTATTTTCTTCTTTAATTCACCTTGAGGCTAGATCCCTCTAGGAATTGCCCTTTCTAAATGTGGAGCTAATATTTATGAAAACTCTAGAAATTATTTGAAACTAGCTTTATATCCTAGTTATTCACATAAGATTGAGATTAGCTAAGTGGATCTATTCTAGATTCCTCATATCTTTAATTAATCCTTCATATTTTACTTTCTTGATCTTCCTCTTTATTCTTGCTTTTTATTTATTTGTTTTCTTTTCTTTAATTCACCTTGAGGCTAGAACCCTCTAGGGAATTGCCCTTTTCTAAATGTGGAGCTAATATTTGTGGAAACTCTAGAAATTATTTGAAGCTAGCTTTATATCCTACTTATTCACATAATATTGAGATTAGCTAAGTGGATCTATTCTAGATTCCTCATATCTTTAATTAATCCTCCATAGTTTACTTTCTTGATCTTTCTCTTTATTCTTGCTTTTTATTTATTTATTTTATTTTTCTTTATTACCTTCTTTATTTTCCTTCATTTTATTCATCATTCTTTCTTCTCTCTCAATCTTATTTTGATTTTATTTTGCACATATTCACAAACACTCTCTTAATCTCTCCACAATCACTTTTCTTTTATCACTCCCCTAATTGTCGCACACACAACATAAGAACCAATTTTGATTAACTCATTACAACACCTTCCTCGTGGGATCGATAACTTTTTATACTATAACTTGATAGTTGTATACTTGCAACTTTAGGTTCACATATATTTACCTATCAAGTTTTTAGCGCCGTTGCCGGGGAATGGTGCTTGTAATTAAGATATTTTCGTTCTTTAACTTGTGTGTTTTCTTGTGAAGGAACCACTTGGAGCTTGAAGATCAATGATTGAAGATTCACTAGTAGAAAAATGAGCAACCTAGATGAAAAATTCCGTCTAGTTTGGTCAAACGAGACCGGAAACAACCTAGACGGAATTTTTTTCCGTCTAGGTAGCAACCTAGACGGAAAATCTGTCTAGGTTGCTACATAGACGAAATTTCCGTCTAGGTTGCTTGTTAGATGGAAAAAAATTCCGTCTAGGAGCAACCTAGACGGAATTTCTGTCTAGGTTGCTAATGCTACAGTGGTTTTTTTTGCTCCAGAATCTACTTACATGTGCACAATATTGCACAACACCAAATCACATTCATATCCAATACAATCTAATTATATTCCAATATCAAATCCAATTATATTCAAATAATACATTCACCAAAATACTAGAGCAATACAATCTAATTATAACATGTCTCATACATTCAAAAAACACAATACACAAGATCAAATATCCACAAACTAATCAACAACGCCAAATAAACAAATTCATAACTAAAAACATGATTACAACGTCTTTACAAACATGTCAATATCCCCACATAATTGAAAGCATGATCCCCATATCTTCACAAACATGCCAATATCCTCACAAGCAAGTCCAAGCCATAAAGTAATACAAACTTGATAAACAAATGTGTAAATCGCATACTTGTATGTCTGAGATACAAAATATTAAAAACTCACTACGTGAGGCCTTCCACCTCATCGATGTTATCATCTCGATCATTACCGGTGTCTCCATGTCGACGATTGCTACTACCCATGGCATCATCACCATGCTAACAACAAAACAAATTCATATCAGTTCAGTTGATACCAAATTTAAAATGTTAGATAATTGAAGGAATTAAATAAAATGAACTCAAATTTAAAATGTTTCTTTTACTTACTGTTAGAGATCAAACAGCTAAGCAAAAGCTTATCCACCATCCCCTTTGCAAGAATCTACAATTATCAGCCTACACAAATTAGTATTACTACAATTTAGAGGTAAGAAGTCTATGACCTATTACAAATAACTCCAGAATATGATCCATGAATCAATACTTATACTCGATTAGCATTGGTACCATTCAAGCCTGAAAACACACAAAACGTATGATTACTAGGATAAGTTCTACAAAACAAATTGACTTATAGCTTACCTGCTTCAAATCCTCATGATAGTTGCTAAGATTGAATTGCTGCTTGAAATTTAATCGCAGCCTGATCATATCCCCTGTACACACAAAAAGAATCCAAATTACACTTCCCCTAGCAAACTAACCACTACATGTTTATATATTTCTAATATTCATAAATTACATTCTTACTTCATCTTCACAGAGAACTCTACACTACATCTTCATCATCATTCTCATCGCTCGCTAAACCTTAGCCTCATCAACTTTTAGGTCATACCATTGGAGAATACTTTTGTCCTACACTCAGATACCTTCTAGCATAGAGGGCAACATGGTTGGAAATGTTGGTCAAGGAGATTTTACCATTTACATCAGAATGAAATAAATCAGAGAGTTATGAAACTTTAAGCTTGCATAACTTCCCTAATCAAGCAAGGTAATGGAAGTAGTTGAAGTAATAAAAGCCCTAAAAAGGAGAAGCTCGGGTTCTCAATCAGCAAGGGTGAAATTACATGATGCCGTCGCCATCTTCTCCTTAGAATTAAAAGCAAAGGTGAATTGGCTATCATAATTCGGGTGTTCAATTAGGGTTAATAGTATGCACGGAATTTTGCATCACAAACTTATATCATCACACATAATTATAGTATGCACGGAACTTAGTGTAAATTGGCTATCATAATTCGGGTGTTCAATTAGGGTTAATATTTAACTAAGTATTTAATTAAATTTATGATTATAACGGTTGTTCAAATAGGGTAATTAACTGAATTTTTTAATTAAGTTTGCAAAAGTGCTACTTGTTCAAAACCAGATCATAATTTAGGGTATTTAAACTAAATTCAGCAATAAATAAAATAAAATTTGTAAAATTGGAATTTTTTTTAAAAAAATATACCTTTAAGGCGATGAGTGACGATGAGATCCGACGATGGCCTCCGAGGCTGTAGGCGTTGAAAATTATCTATAAGCTCCCGAACACAGCTTGTGATAAGGAGTTGACGATCGGCGAGCCATCCGACGACATAACGGCGAACCGTCGATGATACAACAACAAGTCACCGCGACGCCAACGCATAAAGCGAGTCGGCACCAACGCATAAAGCGAGTCGACGAAGCGTCCAGGTTAATAAATCGAGTTGATGAAGTGCATAAAGCAAGTCGACAAAGCGCGCAAGGCTAATGAAGTGACGAATCGCGTGCGAGCGAAGGGATAAACCTAACTTTGAAGCTCCGGATCAGCGAAAACCGATAAACCTGAATCGAATCGGGCTCGGAACACCGGAGGACGGTAAAAAAATCGGAAGACAAGCCGCTTGGGCGACTCAGCCAAAACCGAGCCACTTGCAAGTGGCTCGGTGGCCGAGCCACTTCCAAGTGGCTAGGCCTTGGCCTAGCCACTTGGAAGTGGCCACACGGGCTTTGGACCCAGTTCTGACCCACATCCGCATTAAAGACTATAAATATGAGGTGCAAGGCTCATTTGCACAGATCCGAAATTTTGGAGAGAGGAGGAGACTCTGCCGGATCAAGATCTGACTTTTGGCGATAAAGGCGAGGCTTTTGAAGATCCAGATCTAGCTTTTTGGGGAGGCGATCAACTTCGACATCAGATCTACATTGTTCCCTCGAGATTAAATCTCATTTTGATCTTGAGAAGAGCTTTGATATCGCTTAGTCGATCTCATTTGCTTAGGTTCTTGTTTCCATCGTGAAATAACCCCTCTTGATCGTGTAGATCTCGCACAGGATCCGGATTACGCGGTGGTCCACGGACGGAAAAGAAGTCTTCGGCACAGGCAAAGACACCCACGCAAGTGAGGATCCGATAAACGGATCCCGCGTTTGTTCAAAAAGGAGAAAAAATTGTAATCTTTTCGATTGTTCGTTGTAAAGCCTTATAAAAAGGCGATCTTTTTTCAGAATCTCGTTTGTAATCCCATAAAGGTGTAACAGATTCAAGCAATGACAATCATACAGACTTTTCCCGCGAATAAGCTGGCGACCACAGTGGGAGTCAACGGTCTCAGATCTGAGATCGTCGTATCGCAGCCGCGGATTCAGATCCCGGTCGAAGAAGAGGTCGAGTACGAGTTTGACCAGAAGAAGTTTGAGGAGTACCTCTCATCTTCATCCCGATCATCCTCCCCCCGCAGATCTAAGAAGATCTCCGTTGCAAGGAGAATCCGATGGTCTTTGGACGTCGAATCTCAAGGTGAGGATTCCGATCCCGCCGCTGCCAAAGCCGCAGCAAGCAGTTTCCCTCCGGCACCCAAGGCAACCGGAGATGAAGATCTCAACTCCTCAGTCCAAGATCTGACTGATGGCGCGCCGAATCTTTCAAAGAGAGCCCGCCGACATCGACGCCAGAGTTTGGCTCGCCGATTTGCCAAGGCATTGGAATCGGTGGACGGGATCCGTTACGAGGCGGATCTCAAGTCCAGGAGAGGCGAAAAGCCTCAGAAACAAGTGGCTAGCGGCTCCGCTAAGCCGTTGACAAATGATTAGGTTCGCGTCAAACGGAACCGATCAACACTTGAGGAACGCATCCGGAGGCGCCGTGCACTCCTTGCACATGCTCGCATTCTGATCCAAGAGGCCCGAAGGTTGAAGAAGGAGGAAGTGGCAAAGAAGCCCCCGAAGACACACCAAGTGTGGAGGCCAAAACCTGGATCAACGGTTAAGGCCAAAGCCAAAGTGTAGAACAAGGATCAGCCTCCCCGAGTTGATTCTACGAAGGCTCCGCTATCCCGAGATGGTCTCCATCAAAGGAAGTCCGCTCCACCACCAACTCCACCATCGCCGACTCCACCCAAGTCGCCATCCACCTCAATTCCTGCTTCAGGTGATCCTGCCGGTTCATCTCAAAGCAAGAAGACGGTGTTAGAACGCCTCGGTCTTGTGCCTGATGATCGAGGTAAGGTTCCGCTCAAGGATCGCTTGGGCCCGTTGAGGAAGTCCCGGGTCACTCCCAACGCAGGGGGTCGTACCCACCTCGACCACAACAAGAAAGTTCATGCAGCTACTCGCACTGGGCTGCGGGTCCAAATTCAAGAGTTCGCTGAAGACTCATACTCGCGAAGGCGTACGTCACGGCGAGTGATCTTTGATGGCCCTAGAAGGGCAGTTCATCCTCAGAAGGAGACTTTCTCGTCTGATGACGAGGACGTTAGACCTGAGAAGTCGTGCGAACACGTGATAGGTTGCTTCGGTATTCATGCCGATGAGTTGTACTATCGCGCTGGGGGTACGAATGGATCTCAAAAAAGAAGATCACCGGAGAAAAACACGCATTGCCCGTGCTCCAGATTGATCAAGGCGGTGTTGTCCGAGTGCGATTGCAACAAGACGACTCCGAGCAAATTATCGGTCTTTGATAGGCTTGGCACCAAGATACCTGAACCCAAATCAAGGCGTTTTCGCAGGGAAAGATTGACACCTCAAGATGACGAGTTGCCAAGCGTCTCCATTAATATGACCAGCAAAGGGACGTCATCGCGTGGCATTCCTGCGGCATCACAACGGATAACTCGGTTGCGGTCCGGGACCATTAGACGCCCCAACTATGGCAAAACGCCAAGGAGATCGCCTTCAGATGACGAACTGTCAGGCGCTGGCTCCGCATTCGCCTCTGACAATACGTTATCAAGTAACGGATGACCCCGTGAAGCACTCATGATTAGTGCAGAATAAGTAGCCAAGATGCTCGAAGAGGCTTTGGCCAAGCAGAAGGAGAATTTTCAGCTTGAAATGCAGATGGCCATGCAACAAATGAGAGAATTTCAGGACAAGCAAATCTTATCGTTGTTAAATCGCCGAGGCAAGTCAAGTCGTCGCAATCATGATAACGAAACGGATAGTGACGCAGATGGGGATGAAGGTCGTAACGCCGATGATACCCCTAATAAACAGAACGTCAGTGACGATACCGTCGTCCCTCCTCAAAATCACCAGAACAAAGATGTAGGTGAGAATGAGAAGATAAAAGATCTGGAGAGTAAAATCAACACTCTCATTTCCGCTCAAGAGGTGAAGAAGACGGGCATACCGTGCCCATACCCAAGGGATTGGGAATCGATCCCCTATCCGGCGAAGTTTAGCCTAATTAACTTCACGCCGTTCGACGGGAAGGGATCCCCTACTCAACACCTTATCTACTTCAAGTCCCACTTGGGAGTTATTTCCGGTAACGAGCTCCTGATAGTTCGGTTATAAGTTGGAACCCTTCGTGGAGCTGCCTTCGATTGGTACCGCCGTCTCAAACCTGGAAGCATTAACGGTTGGGATGACATGGAGTCCAAGTTCCTCGCCAACTTCTTCGACGACGACACCGAAATATCTATCGGGTCACTTTTGGATGAGAAATAAAAAGACGGAGAAACGGTGGATAACTTCGTTAAAAGGTTCAGAAATAAGGCAATGAATTGCCGAGACCCCATAACTGAGGAGTTCATCCTCCAAACGTGCCACAACACTTGTCATTGGACGTGTTGGAAGCAATGGGAACAGCACCGTCCAAGACTTGGAAGGACTTGAAGGTGTGCGGGGAGCAGGCCGAGCGATTCCTGAAAAGGAAGAAGGCAGAGAGAGGTCAGCCAGCGTTAAACGCAAATAAGCAAAACTTCGTTCCACGCGGCAGAGGAAAGGCGCCAGCCAAAACAGTTGATGCAAATCAAACGTTCCAGCTGCAGCCCCAACAACAGCCGCAACAATAAGCACCGCAGCAGTCACGAACCCAATGGCAACAACGATCGCAGAATCAGAAGTCGTCGGAGCCAAGGTTCCCCAAGATTTACTCCTTCAAGCATGATGAAGTTCCCGGTATTTTCAAATACCTTCTGGAGAACAATAAAATTCAGTTGCCGCCGACTGTAAGCTAAGAGGAGGCAAAGAAGGTTACGGATCCGAAGTACTGAGCCTACCACAAAGCGGTGCACCACCCGACGAAGTCGTGTTATCATCTCAAGGATAAAATCCAGGCCTTGATTGATGTAGGGGTCATTACCCCGAAGGCGTCCAAAGAGGAGAAAGTAGGGGCGAACACAGTCTCCATCAGCTTCGGATCGGTGCCCTTGGATTGGTTCCAACCGGCACCCGTTGTGAAAGTTAGGATAAAAACAGTCAACGACGATCCTCATGGTCAGCGTGAAAAGGGCCTCGTACCTCATATAGCCCCAAACGGCGAGATCCTCTGGGTTCATCCGGATTTACTCGAAGATGAGCAGTGGGTGACCTCTTCATCTAAAAAGAAGTCAAAGGGGAAGGGGAAGCTATGTCATGCCACTTCAGCAATCTTGGAGAAGGATGATGAGCAGATAATGACACTCCAACTCTATGAAGAAGAACAGGAAGTCTTCGCCACCAGGAGTGGATAAGAGTATCACTATAAATATCCCGAAGCTCCTAATCCGAACGCAAAGACGTTGACGGAGCTGGGGGTAGCGATGACGCCCCCTACGCGCACGAAAAAGTTGCAGAAGTAGGTGGCCACTAAAGAAGACACGGTCAAGCTAAAAGAGAAGCAACCCCAATAACAGGAGAATCAAGTTCCGAAGCAGTCTCGTTTCAATCGTCCGATTGGAAGAGATAAACTGGAAAGTTCGAACTCCTCTCGACACTTCGACATTATGGCTCAACTGGCTAATATCCCGACGAGGATAACGCTTTACGAGCTATTGCGGCTGTCGAAGGAAACCAGAGAGGCGTTACAGGAAACTCTAGCTGACTCAGAAGTATTTCTCACTCAGGTCGAGCCAAGTCATGAGCTGCCCGAATCTTTAGCCCAGCAGTGCAACCTCGCCACCAAGCACATTCCTTGCATAACTTTCACCAAAGAGGATATGCAGACGAAGAATTCTAAACATGATAGGTCGCTGTACTTTGCCGGGTACATTGGCTCCAGCGAAGTCAACCGGATCCAAGTCGATCTGGGTTCCGCTGTGAGCATCATGCCCCTCATCCTGATGTACAAACTCGGGATTCCTGCCAGTAAGCTGGCATCTACAGGCAGAGTGATTTACGGATTTAACACCAGTGGATCTCGGTCACTTGGTAAAATCCGAATAAAGTGTCAAATGGGTGATTTGAAGTCCGAAGTCACATGCTATTGTAGGCGGGAAAAATCGCCAACCCCGCCAGTCAAAGGGATGAACTCGCCTGCACGAGCTCAACATAGCTTATTAGGCGAGCTCGCCCAAGACTCAAGAGCCGCCTGTTTAACGAACTCGCCCGCACGAAGTCGTCCCACTCGTTGAGCTCGCCTGCAAGAGCTCAAGAGCCGCCAGTTTAACGAACTCGCCCGCACGAAGTCGTCCCACTCGTTGAGCTCGCCTGTAAGAGCTCAAGTGCCGGCTGTTTAACGAGCTCGCCCGCACGAGGTCGTCCCACGCGATGAGTCCGCCTGCAAGAGCTCAACATCGCTCACCAGTCAACCCCGCCCGTGCGCCAAGCACGCCTGCAAGGGGGTTCACCTGCACAACGAACACCAGCTCACACATTGAGGGGGCCTGCCCGTTGGCCCCGCTTGTTCAGCAAGCTCGTATGAGCATTTAAACAACTCTCAAGCTCGCCTGCTCGCTTGTCTGAATAGTGCCAGTGGCCGCTTACTTGGGGAAGTGGGCCAACCCACTTTCCACGTCCTGAGTAATGATGAGACATGGCTCTCATTACCCCTATAGCGGTCACATCCCGCAGCTAGAGGGCATGGTGCTCCTTACCTATCAGTGGTCACATCCCACAAGTCAAAGGGGTGGCCTATCCCACCCCTTGGCCTATTTATAAGCCTCCTTGGTAACAAGAAAAGGGGCTGAAGGCTGGGGCTAGCAACAAGGTGAGGAAACTACTGCTGGGAAGAAGGAGCAAGCTGAAGGACCATTCCCTTGCTCCATTAACTTAGTTCTGAGCGAGAGCTTGGATTGTTGAAGTAGACTCCATCTGAATCCTCAGATTGGGAGGCTCTCGAGTTCTTTGTAAACTCTTGCATCGTAGCTCATCTAAGCAAGCTCGGGTAGAACCGAACTCAACCACGCCGGAGCTTCTACTGCGTACTGAAGCTCGACCGCAACGTCGATCGGATCGTCCAAAGGAAGCAAACTCAACTCGAGCATCGAGGGAGGCATCCTACCGCTACCAACGAACCCACGTTAAACAAGAAGGGCCTTCCCTTCGCTTCTGTTATAAAAAGCCAATTCTTGATTTGTAAACAAGCAATTCAACCAATACAAATCCAAGAGGAGATTTTTACACCAAACAGAGGATGGCAACCACAGTGGGAGAAACCGTTTCCTCAACCGAGATGGTGGTGGAGCAATTCGACGACATCGCGGAAGGGACGACAATCGAGTCTCTCGTGATTGAGTTCGATCAAGCTAAGTATGAAGAGTACTTATCTTCTTCCTCCTCTGGCGGTAAGACCTCCTGTCGGTACCGTAGAGTTGTGCGTATGGCCCAGCCCCAAGCGGCCGAGGTAGCCATGCCCAAGAGCTCTACCCTAATTTTAGCGGGGGTTCTATCTCCCCCAAACCAGCCAAGGCCGAACCAATGGCCAGGAGTGCAAGCCAAACAACCGCTTGTTGGGTTACCAAGCAGTCCACACGGTCCCGCGTGGAAGAGAGGACGATTCGCCTGGGCACAGATCACGCCTTCACCGTCGATTGGGATTTCCCCCTCTCCAAGAGAGCCAAGCAACGACGACGACAAGCACTTGCACGCCGGGAAGCGACTACCTCCACCTCCCTAGATGGTTTGAATTACTATTCAGACCCAAGGAGAACCAAGCCGGAACACATAGTCCACAGTTCTGGCGAGCTCCCTAAATCAAGTGAGCCCACCTACGCGGGTGAGTTTCGCTCTGGCGGCAAGATCCCCAAAAGTGGCGGACTTGTCGAACTTCACTCCTGCAGCAAGGTTCCCCATTCAAGCGGACCAAGCGAGACAGGCGAACCCACCAAATCAGGCGGGCTTCGTTCATCAAGCCTTCACCAAAAAGGCAAAACAACAAGTGACCCGACACGCGAGCAACGCCTGGATGGACAGACAGCTCGCCGGGGGGTTGGAGCTCGCCTGACAAGACAAGATCGCCGGAATTCAACACATGGAGGATTGCCAAAGCGTTCTCGCCCGAGCTCCTTTGAACTCTCTGCACCCGAGTACACTGCCAATCCCTCTGATACTGCGGGTTGTCATCACCAGCCCACAGGAGATCTCAGGGGCCATTTAAGTCGCAAGCGCACAATTCAAGAGGCAAATCCTCAGTGCCATTGTGAGAAGCTCATCCAGGCGGTACTTGCTGACTGTCAGTGCACGCCGAAATCATCAGTGTGGGAAAGGTTTTCTCAGCCGCGTCGGAGAATGAGGCCTCCCCGCCGAGGATGCAATCTTTGAAAGAAACAAGCTATTGATGACCCAGAACCACGAGCTGCCCCTGTCAACATGACGGGAAAGGATAAAGCCAAATACTCAGATTCTTCGGATCCAGAGTTTGCTTTGGGGCTAAGGCACCTCCCAATAGGACGCGAGGGTGTTTACCACTACACACATCTCTAAACCGGCACAGCCATCCCATTTGACTACGCACGGTTGAACTCCATCCGTGACAACGAGGATGAAGTTTGCTCAACGGAGGCAACGTCCCAGACTTCAAGCTCGGCTTACGGTAGGCACGCAAGGGTGCACATGACCAGAGGTTCTGATGAGTGGACCAAGAAGTTTGAAGAGCAGCAAGCTGTGATATCCGAACAGCGAGCCGCCATCAACTCCATGAAGGAAATGATGGGACAATTATCGCAAAAAGAAAAGAAGGTTTCGCAAATCACCAAGGGTCTAAGAATCAAGAACGGAACTCACTCACGCCGAATCGACGATGAAGATGAGCACAAGTCGCCTTCTGGCTACTCCTCCAGGTCTTCAGGAAAGGCCTCGCAATCTGGCAGCATACCTCAGGATAAAAGGTTTGACGAGTTTCAAAATCAACTCAACGCCCTGAAAGTCCAGAAGAACATGAACGAGCTGGGGGTGATCCGGCCATATCCAACAGAGTGGGATACAGTTTCCTATCCATCAAAGTTCAAGCCAATGGGGTTAACCCAGTTCGACGGGAAGGGATCCCCCTCACAACACATCTACTATTTCCTGTCCCAGACAGGATTTCTTACTGGGAACGATCCCATCCTCATGCGGTTGTTCATTGGCACCCTGAAAGGAGTAGGCTTTGAATGGTTCCGCAAGCTCGAACCCGGCTCTATCAAATCATGGGCCGACTTGGAGAAGCTGTTCTTGGCCTGCTTCTTCGATGATGACACGGAAGTTTCAATGGCAACTCTACTTGCCGAGAAACAAAAGAAAACGGAATCGGTCAACGAATTCGTGAAGAGGTTTAGGAATCGGTCATTACATTGCCAAGACCAGGTCTCTGATACCACGCTGATCGAGATGTGTCGCAACAACCTTTTGATCGGCATCTTGTCCAGGATCGGCGCTGTGGAAACCCGGACGTGAAAAGAATTGGTCCGTCAAGACGAACAAGTGGAAAATATGATTAAGCGTCTGGAAGCCGAAGAACCTCAGCATAAAAAGGGAGCTTCTGAACTGACTTTTACCAGAAATCTTCCTCGATCGAAAGGGAAGGAGACTATGTCTGTTGATTCTAATCCAGCCCTCAAGACGGCACAACACCAGAAATCCAAGCCGTTTGGGCAGCGCCCTCAAAGGCAATACGATTTCAAAGAAGATTGGGTGGTGCCTACCTTCGACACACTCCTTCAG
Source organism: Asparagus setaceus (assembly GCA_012295165.1). Taxonomy (NCBI): domain Eukaryota; kingdom Viridiplantae; phylum Streptophyta; class Magnoliopsida; order Asparagales; family Asparagaceae; genus Asparagus; species Asparagus setaceus. The sequence continues at coordinate 40,898,927 of CM022704.1, forward strand.
AGCAATAGGATCAAGCTTCCAGAGGTCACAAGGCCTGAAGAAGTGGGCAAAACGGATGACCCAAACTATTGCGCGTTTCACCGATTTGTTGGTCACCCGACGGCCAAGTGTTATATCCTCAAGGATAAACTCCAGGCTCTCTTTGATGCAGGAGTTTTGAAAAAGGAGAAGGTCTAAAAGAATGTGACCACGAACATGGTCACCTTAAAATTCGAAATAGGCTTCCCTGAAGTCCGCGCACCGGCAGGTATCGTACCTATTCCCAAGGCAGAGCTGAGGATTATTAATACCGATCCTCACAATCAGCGGGAAAATGGTTTAGTACCGCAGACTTTACCGTCAGGACAAATCATGTGGGTTCACCCTGACCTCCTCAAAGACGAGCAGTGGATTTCCAAGCCAGCGCAGAAAGGCAGACGGAGGGGTAAACTCTGCAATGTCGTCTCGGCAATTTCGGATGGAGTTGAACAAGGGGTAACAACCATCGACTTTGATGAAGAAGCACCGGCGCTCGTCACAAGATCAGGGAAGGACTTCGCTAAGAATTATCCCCCGGCCACAGAAAACCTGGCAAAGCCACCGGCATGATTGTCACCGGCACCTCAGGCAAATGTCGGTAAACCGGGCTCGAGCGACCCGTCCTTCCGGTTTAATGTGATCGCGCAACTAGCAAACATCCCAGCCAGAATCACTTTGTATGAGCTCCTACGTCTATCAAAGTCCACCCGGGAGGCTCTGCGAGAGGCCCTGGCCAACTCAGAAGCTTTTACCGCACACTTTTCTACCGTCCCTGATGGAGAAGCGGAGACTGGGTGTCCACAATGCTGCCAAGCGTCCAAACAACAGATCCCCTGTATCACCTTCACCCTTGAAGACATGCTCATCAATAGCACGTCTCACGACAGGCCCCTCTACTTCACGAGATATGTCGGCTCCTCCAAAGTGAATAGAATCCAAGTGGACCCGAGATCTGCTTTGAGCATTGTCCCCTTAACACTCATCAAGTCCCTGGGGATACCTCAGAAACAGTTGTCTTCGACGACTACCACTGTTTTTGGCTTCAACGCCACTGGAACGCGACCGCTTGGGAAGATTCGCCTCAAGTGCCAGCTAAGCAACATGAAGACGGAAGTAACCTGCTACGTCATCGACGCAGAGCCTTGCTACAACATGCTATTGGGCCGACCATGGATCCATGCCAACTGCATCGTCCCATCCACTTTGCATCAATGCCTAAAGTATGTGGACAGTAATGGTCAAGTGAAGACAGTCTTCGCTGATAAACAGCCTTTCAAAGGGGTGGAGAATTACTTCACCGACTCCCTGCTCTACCAAGACTCTGAATCAGGCCATGAGGCACCGGTCGGAGACCCGGATAGCGGTAATGAGGCAGACTGTGAGTCTGAGGATAATGAGGGTCTTGTCCTTAATGACATTGAACCCATTGTAATCGGCTATGGAGGCCTTGTTATTACCAACTCGGATGAGCCAAACCAGCTCACCCTCAATGAAGATCTTGAATTCGCTTACTCCTCGTCAAGTTCGGAAGCTAACTGTTAGGATTTCGGTGACCTGATTTCAGGATTGACCAATAATTCTTCCCTGCACTTGCCTGTGTGTTCAGCGTATGTTGCCGACATACGGATGACCGAGTCATCGCAAGCCGTCTTTGTCATACCCACCCAAGGTGATTATCAACAAGAGATCATCTTTGGAAGGGTCGACGTACCCACGCATACGATGTGGGACGACTCGCAGGACTAATTAACCCGCCCCACACCACATACTACGTACCAGTCGCAGCACCGATGGAAGGCATGGGTTATAACTTCGTCCAAAAGGAAGGCTTGAGCTACGACAAAGGCACGAGGACTCCAGTCCAGCCCATTTATGTGCCAAGAGGAAAGCCCGACGATTACTAAGGCAGGACCCGAAGAGGTTTGGGTTACGTCTCCTCCTCCTCAGAATTGTACTGCCACTTTGACGAAATATCCAGCGAGGCTCGCCGAGGGGCAATCGCCGCCTCCTCAAAGATGGGATTTGATGTCGATCGGAGACCGTTCACAAGCCTCACAGCCAACATGACTACGGTGAATACCGTCGAAATCTAAGTAGACGAGCAAATCCCGCTTCATGATGAAGCATGGGACCGCCACGTCAATGCCCAATGGAACGGGCGCTGAAAGCAAATAGAGTCCCACCGAGGATAAAATCCTCCGTAAATATGGGAGATGAGGCCAACTCCAAACCCATATTTATCGCCGCCTACCTCAAGAGAAGGAAGACCTCATATCCCTTGTCAGGGAATATATTGACGTCTTCGCATGGAATTATGAGGACATGCCCGGCCTTGATCCTCAGATTGCCATGCATCGCCTTGACATCAATCCGGATACCAAACCCGTCAAGCAGCAGCAAAGACGGTTTCGCCCACAGATTATGAAAGCAATTGTGACGGAAGTAAAAAGGCTCATGAAGGCGGGCTTCATCAGGGAGGAACAGCATCCAGATTAGGTGTCCAACATCATCCCGGTTCTAAAGAAAAATAGCACAATCAGAACCTGCGTCGACTATAGGGACCTCAATGCCGCTTGCACTAAAGACGAGTTTCCTTTGCCCATCACGAATGTCATCATCGACAACACATGCTTTGGAAAGGATGTCATTCATGGACGGGTTTTCGGGGTACAACCAAATCAAAATGCACCCTGAAGATGAAAAACATACTTCGTTCAGAACTCCGATGGGGTATACTGTTACACGGTTATGCCATTCGGTCTCAAGAACGCGGGCGCAACCTATCAGCGCGCCATGAGCGCCATCTTCCAAGACCATCTGAGAAAGACAGTCGAATGCTACGTGGACGACTTGGTCGTGAAAAGCCGTAACAAAGACGACCACCTTCGCGACATGAGAATGGTGTTCGACATCATGCGCAGACACCAACTAAAAATGAACCCTACGAAATCATTCTTAGGGATGTCCAGTGGCAAATTCCTTGGTTTCGTCGTTACGACGAAAGGGGTTTACGTCGATCCCGACAAAGTCCGAGTCATCCAAGAACTCCAACCACCCAGAAATCTCAAGGAGTTGAAAGGACTGCAAGGACGCTTGGCATATATCCAAGATTCATCGCGAATTTCGGCAAATGCCAACCCTTCTAAACCGATGAAGAAAGGGGTGTCATTTACATGGGACTAATCTTGCCAACAGCGCTCAAGAGATCAAGAATTATCTTTCGAACTCCACCGGCCGGGCGCTCCGGCCTCTGGAAGCCTTTCCTCGTGATAATGCACGAGTGACAGAACACTCCCTGGCCGCTCTCCTAGCACAGAATGACGACGCCGGTCATGAGCAGGGCATATACTACCTGAGTAGGACTTTGCAAGGAGCCAAACGAAGGTACCCCATGATCAAAAAGGAGTGCCTAGCCCTGGTGTTTGCAATTCAGAAAATGCGACACTACCTCATCAGTCAGACTATTCATGTCATCTCAAAGATGAACCCTATCCGAGTCTTCATGACACAACCCGGATTCCTAAATTGGCGCCTGGCAAGGTGGGCGCTCTTGCTGTCCCAGTACGACATCCATTTCATGCCGTAGAAATCCGTTAAAGGACAAGGCATCTGCGATCTCATGGCCAGTCACCCACTCGGGTCAAACACGGAGTTGTTCGAGGACATACCAGATGAAACCCATGAGCTCAACACAACCTCACGGGAAGAAATTTGGTGACTGTATTTCAATAGCGCGTCTCGAGTAGGGACCAGCGGGTCTATCATTGCAGGAGTGGGGGTAGTCTTGGTCTCTCCACAAAATCACGTATTACCCCAAGCCTTCTCTCTAACAGAGCCATGTTCCAACAATGTGGCTGAGTACAACGCAATACTCATCGGACTCGACCTGGCCAAAGAGCTGGGAGTGAGACACCTCGAGGCTTATGGCGATTCTCAGCTTATCGTCAGACAGATGACGGGAGAATATGAAGTTAAAAGTAACGATCTAATCCCATGCCACCGGGCGGCTATCGAACTAGCCAAATCATTCGACAGCCAAGATCAACATGTGTTCGCTCCAAGAACACGCGACGCAGATGCCTTAGCTTCATGGCGCCTAACTTGTCTCAACCACCGTGAATGAGCCAAAGATGTCACCGCTATGAAGTCGGCTCTTTCCTCACTGCACACGCTCCTGCAGGTGAACACACCACCTGTGGCACAAGCCAACTGGAGCTAAGAGACTGGCGCTTCCCGATCATCGACTATGTCTTATACGGAATGCTACCCGAAGACATTAAGGAACGGGATTCTGTCCGCAGGCGCGCTCCAAGATTTTACTTCGATTTGATGATGAAGACGTTATATCGAAGGTCATATGACGGCATGCTTCTTCGATGTCTCACACCGCATGTATACGTGAGGCCTTACGGAAGCCCATGATGGTACTCAAGGGCGCTTCACCAACCAGGACCCAAACTTTGGGACCGCCTACGGAGAATGGGCTATTATTGGCCCAAGATGATCAGCGACGCTGTTGCCTATGCCAAGCGCTGCCACGCATGCCAGATCCACGCTAATTACATACGACAGCCTCCCGAAGACCTGCATCCGACAGTGACCTCATGGCCATTCAAAACATGGGGCATGGATATCGTCGGGCCAATATCGCCGCCATCAGCAAAGGGACATCGCTTCGTTCTGGCGATAACCGACTACTTTTCCAAGTGGGCTGAAGCAGTCCCCTTGCGAGAAGTCAAAACCAGTAGTGTGATAAGGTTCATTAGACACCATATCATATACCGGTACGGCCTCCCGAGGCACATCATCCATGACAACGGACCGCAATTTGTTAGTCTTGCGTTCACCCGATTCTGTGACAAGTTTAGAATACAGAACCTGTCGTCCACGGCTTACAACCCGTCAGCCAACGGATTAGCCGAAGCCTTCAACAAGACGATCATCAAGATCCTGACCAAACTAACGTCCCATAGCAAGCGCGATTGGGATGAAAAGCTCGGTGAAAGCTTGTGGGCGTATCGTATCAACCGCTCTCACCGCACCACACCATATTTGTTAGTACACCTGCCAGCGGCCGCATCACCACTTGAGATTCAGATCCCATCCCTACGACGCGCTTATGCACGGGATGTCAATGAGGAGAATCATCACCGGGCGCCTCTAACTAGAGGCTTAGACGAAGCGCTTAAGGCTCAACAAAGACACCGAAGTTTTACCAGGCCCGGATCTCTAAGGCTTTCGGCAAGAAGGTCAAACATAGGTCTTTCCAGAAAGGAGAGTTGGTCTTAGCCGTCCGACGGCCAATGATCCTCAACTCCAAGAAGACAGGGAAGTTCCAGCCCAAATAGGAAGGTCCATTCATAATAGAAACAGTCTATTCGAACGGAGCCTATCGCCTCGTCAAGCCAAATGGCGATAAGATCATGATGCCCATCAATGGAAAATTCCTGAAAAAGTACTATCCGTAGTCATCCTACAACTGCCAGACTCCGACAAGTACACGAGTATAAACTACTCCTTCTAAATTCCTCCCGCTAATAGGAAATAGGGATCACTCCCACTGCCATGTTAACACTAAACCTCTGGCGACCAACTTACCAATCCTCGTCAATAGGATGGTGGGTCCTCAAAGTTGCCCCGATTGCAATAAATTCTTATCGGGTTAACAATCACCCCTGACAGATTCCCCCTCCAATCCTTGTCAACAGGATGGTGGGTCCTCAAAGTTGCCCTGATCGCAACAAATTCTTGTCGGGTTAACAATCACCTCTGACAGATCCCCCCTCCAATCCTCGTTAATAGGATGGTGGGTCCTCAAAGTTGTCCCGATTGTAATAAATTCTTGTCGGGTTAACGATCACCTCTGATAGATTCCCTCTCCAATCCTCATCAATAGGGTGGTGGGTCTACAAAACTATCATGTTAACGATCACCTCTGATAGCTAAATCAATCGTCACACTCATACGTCCCTGAATGATTTGATTATCCTAACACCGTCAATGGTGTTATTCGTCAATGACGGCCTACCAATCAATGTGCCCCTTCGACACTCCAGCCACTCCCACGAGTGACCGTTGAGCCCAGGCGGAGCTATTACGATCAACAACACGGCCCGACCTGACTACAACTTAACGGTTGTAGTTATCCCAACCCGACGCCTCACGCGGTTAAGGGTAGAGAGGAGGTTTTAGTGTTAAGTCTAAAAGAAACTTCTCGACAACTCATCATACTGAGAGGAATAGTATGGCTAGTCCGATTTAAATGGTAATTGGTAAAGGCAAATCAAATCCGTTAATAGCTGAGGATTTGCTAAAAATCCTAAGAGTCGGTCAGTCAAGAGGATAAGAACTAAGGGCCACTTGTACAAATTATTCGAGATGAAACAATCAAATGACACAAAAGAAAAGGAGTCCGATTCTCATTCATAACGGAGAAAAGTTGACAGGGTACAAAAGGGGGGAGTACGCCCAAGTAGGAAGTCAAAACCTTTAAGACGGATTCTAAGATCCCAACCGCCTCCGATGCTCATTCTCCAAGGTAGTGAGGACCTTCTGGCGGATGTCTTCTTCGGTGAGCGAGACAACGTTGTGAAGTTTAGTCCTTGCCCTCTCTAGGGCCCTGCTCTTCTCCTCGAAATCGACGAGAATCAATTGCTGCTGACCCTCGAACTCCTCCAGCTCCTTCAAAGCCTCGCCACGCCGTTCCTCATGCCAAGAAGGCTTGCGCCCAAGAATGGTCTGCTTCACCTCTGATATCGATTTGGCCGTGTCTACCAAGAAAGCGATGGCTTTATGACGCTCCTTCTCCATCTTTTTGCCATCGGCAGAAATCCACTCCACTTCTGCAGCCAGCCCGGCCTCTTCGGCCATAGTCTAGTCCAAAATCGCCGTTCTCTAAAACGGATCACAAGACGCTCAGAGGCCAAGTCCAAGAGATTCTTAGAGCGGAGGGCGAGCAATTCTTCGGCATCTCTTTCAGCTGATGCCAGATGCCGTTGAAATGGCGAAGCTGCATCCATACCCGTCAGAGTACTTAGATTATCCAGGTACATCTGCAGCATGGGTTTGAGCTCACCGAAAGAGCAGCCTCCGTCCAACACCATTCGGACTCTATCACGAAGAAGGGTCTGAAAATCCTTAATCGTGGTTTCCACGAGCTTTCTTTTGAGACGGGCAGGGGGAGAGAGAGGAGTATCCCCTATAGACGGGGCTTGAACCGGGGTGCCGGCTGCAACAACCATGTGAGTCGACACTTCTCCTTAACTCAACGCCTCCTCTGCATGAGCAGATGCCTCTTCACTAACGGACGCCTCTCTTTGAGCGGGCGCCTCATCTTGAGCAGACGCCCCCCCCCTCGTAGGGAAGCACTTCAGCTTGAACTGGCTCCTCCTCAAGCGACATTGGCGCCTCTCCTCCAACCTCCTCTCCCTCGAGAGATGGGACCACTTCGTAATTCGAAGCGTGTTCCTCCTCATCCCCCTAAGAGACCTGAACGGCGGCGCCTGTCGTACCTACAAGAAAAAAAGGAGGGAACCTGAGGTAATCATATTCAGCTTATCAAGCGACAAGAGGGACACGAGCAGCGTACCTCCCAAGTGATCACAAGATCGGGCCGAAGTCAACACTGCTGCTCGCTGCCGCCACCAGAACCCCCGATGTGGTCACGGCAAGCCCAATGATGGGGAGGGCCTCTTCATGGCGAGCTCTCTTGGCCACCTGCTCGCTAGATGAACTTGCACCCTCCTCCCTTTGACGCTTCGGCGAAGGTGAAGGAGTGGGGGTAGAAGTTGGCATCTGTATTCGGTCGGTGATAACATCCCTAACCAATCCCAGAGGCGCCTCTCTCTCACCGCTGAACCAGGGACGAGTTGGATCATATGGAGTATGAAAGGCCAACATCATGTTACCACCCAAACTCCCGTGAAAGCCCATGTCCCAGCTTGCCTTGGAGGACTCCTTAGTAGGAAGTGCTTCAGTCCCCTCAACCGGAGCTACCTTAACCTCCTCTCTCTGAGAAACGTCGGACCCCTCAGCATGGTGACGTTCTCCCAGCTGAGGTGTACGGGAACGACCTCCCGATCGACGTGTGTGCTCGGTCAAGCAAGACGTGTAAAGGTCAAACCCCTCCGGAGAAGTACTCACGCCCCGATACCACTTGCAGTAGGTGAACGAGTGGTGAAGAACACGATCCCTCAAAGGCAGCTCGAAGCACGCACCGGCATGTTCGCTGGTGTCCAAAACCACCCCGCCCGCCTACCAAACCCCTTCAATTTTAGTCAGTTGATATTCCCAACATAGAGCTGGTCGATTCGAACCGCACGAAACGGCTAGGAAGGTAGGGTTCCAAGAGGCATAACGAACCCGTGCGAAGGAGATGGTAACCGGGACGGATGTTAACCAACTACCTGAAGCCGTCGAGGGTCAAGAGGGTATGCTGGTCCGTGGTTGAACCGTCCCGAAGGGACTCGCCATGGCCCCCGCCTGAGAAGTAGGGGAAACATCGAAAGAAGTCGTAGTTGCCAAAGAAGGACAATGCCTTCCTCATTTCCACAACGTCCCAGAACTTCCAAGAACAAGTCTCGAGCCGTTGGATGAATGGAACAGTCCCACCCTCCTGGCGTGCTGCTGGTGTACTCATCAAGCACTCGCAGTGTAGCACGAACCATGCCATCAGGTACGTGTACGACAAGCTGACCCGAGGGTTTGGAGTCTTGGCAATCTCCTCTCCCCCGTCCACCTCGACAAATGGACGCCGCATGTAATTGCGCCGACAACTTCCGGCGTCAGCTCGTATGTGCTATCATTGCCGACACCGCAGCATAGGACCGCCTCAGAAGCCAGCGGACGCCGGATAGACAACATCCACCGATCGCCAACGAAAAGCGCGGGGAACCACACACCTCTTCAACCACAACATCAAGTAACCGCCAGCAAGGCCTTGATGAGATCGAGTCCCCACCGCTGGTGGTAGGATGCGAAAGAAGTTCCCACCGGGAATCCCCCTTCGTCATGATCAAGAGTCTCCGACTCACGCTCTCGGACATCCGGCTATTTATCACCGCCACACACACCGAAGAATGGGCTTCTTCTTGTCATCGCTATGGGGAACAAGTAGTCCGCCCAATTCTTGTGGTCGATCCCTGATTCCTCTTCTTGCTACCCTTATGGTCCACTCCACCCAAGGGTGTCCAGGCAAATATGATAGTGGCAGAGAAGTTCCCATAGAGTCTCCACCACTTGAGGGAAGTGGGTTGAAAGGTGGTCGAGCTCCATTTGGCCGGGGACGTACTCTTCATACGAACTCCCCATCGGCAGCCTCGACACTGCGGCATCTCGTGGAGCCAACCCTAACTCCCCATTAGGCGGTAGAAGGTACCGCTATCCGGACAATAGAGCTCCAAGATACTGTGAAACTGAGGAGCATGGATCTTGATGCCATGCCGAAAGTGGCCCCGATTGCCTCAACAATTCGGATCCTCAAGATCGAAGTTCTCGCCGTAACTAACTCGTAATTTATGCCACCAAGGGTCGCTTTCGCAGACGAAAGTGAACCCAACCTGGCGCCGAAGTCCTTCGGGGAAACCGCCCCCGCCTTGAAGAAGCGATGATGGAAGGTCTCACCCTCTGCTATGCTACCATAGGGAACTCGCTTTGAAGGAGGCCGGTGAAGGGCGGTCACGCCGATGGGAACCGCCGACCCCATATCCGCCTTTAGAACCCGTGGAAAGTTTCGCAAGTAACCCCATCCCGAGCCGGTCAAGTCCCGCCATTTTCCCCGGGAATGTAGAGCGAGCGAGCTCCACCGCGAAAATCCCCGTGATCATGTTGGGAAGAAAGTATCGACCCCACCAACTTCACGCAGCCACTTGCTCTCGCCTAGGAGCATGATCGAGGGGTCAACTATGGCATCACCAAACATGAAGTCAGGCTTCACCATCTCGCAACGCTGGTCGCCAAAGATCGCCAAGATCGCTGGTCACCCCGCAGCTGCCGATAATGTCCTCTACACGCCGCCGCAACTCCATAGTTTGGTTAGCATGAAAGACTGGCACTGGGTCGAGGAAAGGAAACCTGGGAGGAGCCGAGAAACCCGCACCACCGGCAAGGCCAATGGCTGTACTCTTCGGGAGGACTTCGTTAGAAAAGGTAGCTGCAAAGCAAAATGAAAGGGAGTTAAAAGAGCTGACTCGACAATTCAAAGACCGTCTTTTCAAAATAGGCGAGCCCCTTCACAGGCGAAGCAATTGAGCTCGCCTGACAAAAAGTAGAGTCTCGCCTGAAGACAAGACACCTATCATGACGAACCTCGCCAGACAACCAAACTCGCCTAAATGAAGGCAAGAGTCCGCTTGTCAAGCGAGCTCGCCAGTATGACCGGACTTCACCTGAGTAGACAAAGCCCGTCGAAAGACAAACAGGAGTCTGTCCATCCCCTGTTCCCCCAACTTACCAGCAGAAGCGGCGGCGGTGGCAGCGCCAGCGGCAGCGATAGCGGAGGAAGAGGCGAACCCCTTCCCCTTTGACGCGGTCTTCTTCGACTTGGGAGCCATTACATCCGAATTGAAACCTTGGGTTTTCTTTGAAAACTCGGGCGGTGGATTTTGAAAGCACAGTGGCTTCCTAGCGGAGGAGACAAGTGCTTTATATAGGCAAATCTCGACGGCTGAGATTCGCCGGCTTAAACAGATCTCGACGGCCGAGATTCTCCGCTTAGCACGACCCGCAGACGACTCCCGCCAAGCTTAACGGACCAGATCGGCCAACTCGCGGGCTAAGATCGAAGGCTGGAAGACAAGGCAGACCCCGCCGATCACATTTAATGCGATCTGACACGCCCACGTTGCCCCATCTGGCGAGAAGACATGTGGCTTGTGTCGTTCCAAAACACGAAGCTCGCCGCCAATAGCAATTGAGCTCGCCAAGATTGAGCTCGCCGCCAATAGCAATTGAGCTCGCCCAAGATTGAACTCGCTTGCCAAATAGCGTGAGCTCGCCCAAGATTGAGCTCGCCTGCCAAATGGTTTGAGCTCGCCCAAGATTGGGCTCGCCTGCCAAATGACTTGAGCTCCCCCAGAGTTGAGCTCATTTGGTGATCTTCACATAAGCTCCACGAGACGTAACATGAAACTTCATCGCATTCATCAAGGGTTTGAGACAATACATTCGAACAAAGTTATGACAGCACATGCAAACAGAAGTCGTAACCACATTTCGAACGAAGAGAACAGAAGCGTCTCGAAACCTAAGCAACATCAAAGACCTAACCGGCACACGACCATCTAGATCCACTTACATGACACCTAGTCGCTATCGGAATCTTCGCTCGTAGAAACCCAGAGGTCCTTCTTCAAGCGCCACTTTAAACGCTGAGCGGTTTTGCGAAGAGCACGGCATTCAAAGCTCCACGCATTCCTATCACGGTCCAGTTTTTGTCGAGCCATTGATTGACTGCGGATGACGCCCTCAAGCATCTCCTTCTCAGTTAATAGTAGCTCGGTCAAGCGGCGGAGTATGCGAAGCTCCTCCGCGGGATGACCTTGAGTTTGGGTCAACTCCTGACGAAGTCTCACGATCTCAGCACTGCGATCGAGAGGCGCTTCCGGCCCGGGCAGCGTCGGTGCAGCCATGGGGTTACCGAGGGAGAAGAAGGAGATGAAGAGGTGGCAAAAAGGTGGGTAAGATAGTCCACCATTTATAGCCCCTTCCAAGTTGGTGATGGGATCTGACAAAGAGGCTAAGTCCTAGCTGATTATCACATTTTAATTACATTTTTATACCCTTATTACCTATGTTATATGAATAACGATATTACTAATAATCATTTTTATCTTATTTTGCAGGATAATAAAGAAATAATGAATAAAAGCCCAAATGACTCAAATTCTCTGAATTTCTACCAATTTTTGAAGCCCAAATCTGAAGACAAACGAAGGCCCAAGATACCAAGAGGATCCAAGAGAAATTCGTGAAGAAATATCAAGAAAAGACAAATTCGTTGGGAACCATCGGTTGACCAACCGGTTATTAACCGATCGCCAACCGATCGGTTTGCAAATGCATTCCAAATTAATGGTGGATTTCTTCCTTTTGGCTAGGTTTGATCCAATGGTTCACATCAACTCCAAGTAGGCTATAAATAGGGTGAAGGCCGAGGGTTTTGAGTGTGAAATATTTTGTAAAACTCCATTTGGAGAGGAGGGTTACTCTTAATTGAGGAGACCTTCCAAAATTGTAACTTTGTTACACAATAAATAAAATTTTCACCCTTCAATTTCCTTTCTCTTCTTCTAATCCAAGGACCAAAAAGAGGATTAGATTAAGATCGAGTTGTTGGTTTCTATTTTATTCTTTTTTCATTTTCTTTCTTGTTCATTTATTGCTTTGTAGCTTAGATTTACTTTCATGCAATTTAATTTCATGCAATTTACTTTCATGCAATTTACTTTCATGCAATGTATTTAATTCTTGTATTTACTTTCTAGAATAGATTTTTCTTTTCTTTAATTCACCTTGAGGCTAGAACCCTCTTGGGAATTACCCTTTTCTAAGTATGGAGCCAATATTTGTGGGATCCTAGAGATTGTTTGAAACTAGCTAACAAATCCAACTCACTCTCATTGAGATTGAGATAAGCTAAGTGGATCTACTCTAGATTCCTCATATCTTTAACTAATCCTCCATACTTTACATTCTTGATTTTGCACTTATCCTTGTTTTTCATTTGTTTGTTATTTCCTTTATTCTTGATTTTGATTTTCCTTTACTCTCTCCTCTCTCAATCTTGCTTTCTTTTATTTTGCATTTATTTTCTCTCAATCTCATATTCCTCCATGTGCATATAATCTCAAACTTAGTTTTGTTATTATGTGCATATAACCACCACCACACTCTCAACTTTATTTTCTCCTCTTTTGCACATAATCCACAATCCACTCTCTCTAACCTCTTCACCACCACTTTCACCATTTTCTCACTTTCATTTTATTTGAATAAACTCCTAATTGTCACGCGCATAATTTGAGAACCAAAACTTGAACAAAACTCTTCCTACTTCCCGTTCCTCGTGGGATCGATAATCTTTTATACTATAACTTGATAAAGGTTGTATACTTGCAACTTAGGAGGTAATCATTTATTTCCCATCACTAGCCTCAAACCCGATCAAAGCCTCAACAGAAGGCATGAATCAAGAGGAAAATCAAGCCTCCTCGAAGTCCAAGCTCGCCTTCCAACGGCTTGAGCTCGCCTAAAGTTGGGCTCGCCTGCCCATGGTTTGGGCTCGCCCAAATGCTTGAGCTCGAGATATGAGCTCGCCTACCAAGTGGCCTGAGCTCGCCCAAAGATTGAGCTCGCCTAATAATGAAGTTGGCCCGAACTTCATCAAACCCTCTCATGAGACTCAGCCCAATCACTGCAATCGAAGGCTCTCGGGACAATGAAGGGATAAACAAACACAAAGCTGCATTTATGAAGTGATTTTGAGACAATACATTTGAACAAAGTTATGACAACATGTTCAAAGAAACAAAAATATCCCAAAATCGAGGCAGAGCTCCAAGTCTAGTCGACGCAGTCTAACACCGTGAATGAGGCCAGTTCAGCCTTGAGATCAGCTAACTCCTTCGCCCGATTTGCCCAGACCTGAGCCTCCGCTTCCTTCTCAAGCTTCTCCTCAGAAAGTGCAGCAACGGAAGCCTCCTCTTCGCGATGCAATGCGTGGAGGACTTGCAACGCCTTTGTGAAAGCACGATGGATGCTAACGCTCTCACGCTGAAGGTCCTCCGAGTGGTAAGCCCCCGTCTCGCGCTGCAAACTGCGTTGTCGCTCGCGAAGATCCGCGACAATCGCCTCTTGCTCCAAAGATGTTTCGCCGAAGCTGCTCCGTGTTATTCTCGACTCGAAGCTTCTATGAGGCGCCACATCTCGCTGCGCTGGTCACCAAAGACCAGCCCTCCAAACGATGCGCTGGCTCCTCCCATCGGGCAAGCTTCCGGTCACAGCGTATGGCTAGCAGATCACCGCCAACACGTTGAACCTCCCCTAAGCAGCTTACCAAGGAAGGGTGAAAGGACGGAAGGTTCCCCACCAAGCCGATGGCGAGATCACTGCTTCAAAGCTGCTTCCAATCGCTGGAGGACACCCTTCACGGCATCGGGTCAGGTTATGCACTCGAATTTCAAATAATTGGCGTAGAGGTTGAATTCGAGAGGGGCCCGCCATGGTCAACAGCAGCTTCCATCCGTGATCTCCGATGCTAGCCTGATCGTGAAAACCGCCCCATTGGGCTGAGGAGTATACCACTGTGCCGGTGAGTTCAGCCTTTGCTCCTCCTCCTCATCGCCGAGATCGCAATAGGCTCTGAGTCCAAGGCCTAGCCCGAAGAGCCTCTGCCAACGCCTCATAACGATCCGACTCCTCCGCAGTTAGAGGCCTCTTCCCAGAAGATTCAGATTGCGAGACCTACCAAGAAGAACCTCTTCTCGAGCTGCGCAAATGCGAGAAAAGAGTGTTAGTAACATCGAATCTTAAAAGGAGACAGCGCGGTATCATTGCAAGTTTGAAGCCTTGCCACACAGGCGAGCCAACAAAGCTCGCCTAATCTGGCAAAGCTCGCCAGACGAGACAGAACTCGCCTAACAAGCCAGCTCACCTGAAAAGAGAGACCCCGCCTGAGTAGGCGAAACCCGCCTAAATATCAAGACTTCACCTGAGTAGACAAAGCCCGCCCCAGATGAACAAAGAATGTTCTTCTCATCTCCGAAACTTACCAGAGGGAGTTCGAGCCGTAGCGGCGGTGGCGGCAGTGGTGTCGGCATCACGAGAAGAAGAGGGAGCAGTCCTCCTTCCTCTTGAAACAGTCTTCTTGAAGGCCATGGCGGATATGAAGGCGAGAGTTCTGATTCTCTTTGGAAGCTCGAGCGAAGAGAGTCGAGTGCAGTAGCCCCTCAACGAGGGAGGAGATCAAGTCTTATAGAACGATCTCAACGGCTGAGATTTGATAGCCCACTAGATCAGATCGCTCACAACGATCCGATTTGACAGTTCAAATGAAATGGCCACAAATGAGGCGGGACGGTTAGCATTCCGCACGAACGGCCAAGATTTGGCGGTTCAAAGCACGATCTCTCGCCCAAACAACGGACGAGATCAGAGCACCGCTAAATCAACAGCTTAGATCGCGTGCATGAAGACGAAACATCGCTCACCAGATCACATTCAATGCAATCTGACACGCGCGCACCGCCTTAGCCGATGAACAGACACATGGCTTATCTCGCCTGTCGATCGTTACAGCTCGCCCAAAGCATGAGTTCGCCCAAACCTCGTCAGAGCCGCCCGAAAAGCTCAAGCCATACGAAGATGGTTAGACGCACCCAGGCCAATAACTCTCCTATTCAAAGTATTCCAGACCACATCTAACTTGATTTAGGTCTGAAAACTTTAAAGGGAGTCTTGTAGGTGGGAAAAATCGCCAACCCCGCCAGTCAAAGGGATGAACTCGCCTGCACGAGCTCAACACAGCTTATTAAGCGAGCTCGCCCAATACTCAAGAGCCGCCTGTTTAATGAACTCGCCCGCACGAAGTCGTCCCACTCGTTGAGCTCGCCTGCAAGAGCTCAAGAGCCGCTGTTCGCGAACTTCGCCCGCGCGAAGTCGTCCCACTCGTTGAGCTTCGCTGCAAGAGCTCAAGAGCCGCTGTTTAATGAACTTCGCCCGCGCAGTTGTCCCACTCGCTGAGCTCGCCGCAAGAGCTCAACGCCGCCACCGGGCCAACCCCGCCCGTGCGCCAAGCACGCCTGCAAGGGGGTTCGCCTGCACAACGAACACCAGCTCACACATTGAGGGGGCCCGCCAATTGGCCCCGCTTATTTAGCAAGCTCATCTGAGCATTTAAACAACTCTCAAGCTCGCCTGCTCGCCTATCTGAATAGTGCCAGTGGCCACTTACTTGGGGAAGTGGGCCCACCCACTTTTCACGTCCTGAGTAATGATGAGACATGGTTCTCATTACCCCTATAGCAGTCACATCCCGTAGCTAGAGGGCATGGTGCTCCTTACCTATCAGTGGTCACATCCCACAAGTCAAAGGGATGGCCTATCCCAGCCCTTTGCCTATTTATAAGCCTCCTTGGCAACAAGAAAAGGGGCTGAAGGCTGGGCTTGGCAACAAGGTGAGGAAACTACTGTTGGGAAGAAGGAGCAAGCTGAAGGACCATTCCCTTGCTCCATTAACTTAGTTCTGAGTGAGAGCTTGGATTGTTGAAGTAGACTCCATCTGAATCCTCAGATTGGGAGGCCCTCAAGTTCTTTACAAACTCTTGCATCGTAGCTCGTCTAAGCAAGCTCGGGTAGAACCGAACTCAACCACGCCGGAGCTTCTACTGCGTACTGAAGCTCGACTGCAACGTCGATCGGATCGTCCAAGGGAAGCAAACTCGACTCGAGCATCGAGGGAGGCATTCTACCGCTACCAACGAACCCACGTTAAACAAGAAGGGCCTTCCCTTCGCTTCTATTATAAAAAGTCAATTCTTGATTTGTAAACAAGCAATTCAACCAATACAAATCCAAGAGGATATTTTTACACTAAACAGCTATGTGATCGATGCGGAGACTTCTTATAACTTATTATTGGGTCGGCCTTGGATCCATAATAATATTATAGTCCCCTCCACTCTTCATCAGTGTCTGAAATATGTCGACACTAATAATGAAGTCAAGACGGTGGTCGCGGACAAACAGCCGTTTAAGGGGTTGGAGAACTGCTTCACTGACTCCCTCCTTTACGGTAATGAGTCTGATACTGAATCATCAGCCCAAGACACGGACATCGGTGAGGAAGCTGATGTCGAAGCCGGGCTTGATTATGAGGGGGGTTTTATTATAAATGATATTGTACCCGCTGTAATCAATCTTGACGATGAAGACTCGTCGGATGAAAGTTGTAATTGACAACTTGCCGATAATGAAATAAATGGTAACTTAGAATACTCCCCGTCTTTTATTAATGTAATTAAAGGATTGTATGAAGATCCTGAACTGCACATGCCGATCCGATCGTCGTGTGTGACGCAGAAGCAACTCCGAGATTCCTTCGGAACAACACTAGTCATCCCTGTCAGAACAGGAGGTGAGAAGGATTTAATCTACGGTATGGGAGAAGCATTCCCACCACTAGATCACTTCTTGAAGAAGGATACCGACGACGATAAGCCTGGCTCACATCTATCTAGATATAGTCCAGAAGCACGAGATCTCATGAAAAAGTGAGGGTACGACCTGGCGAGAGGCGAAGGTCTTTGTTTCAGGCGAGGTCCCCGAATTGCACCCGAAGCTGCGCATGTCCCAAAAGGGAAGCCCTTGAATTATTACGAATTCAAAAGAGGGTTGGGTTATGTATCTTCTTCAGAAGACGAATGTTGCTGATTCATTGGCGACCAAGTATCCGACGCAGGAGACGGACATTCATCGGATTCCTCAGCTTGGGACTCCGATATCAGCATCGGAGAAATTTTCAAAGGGTTAATGTCAAATATGACTACAACTGACCCAACCACGATGGAGGATGATGAACAGATGCCAACATGGGAAGACCCATGGATCCATCACCTCAATATGAAATACGGGGATCGATTCGAGCAAAGAGAACCTCCGACCGAAGATGCAAAAGTTCAAGTCGATATGGGTGACGAAGCCAATCCGAAGCCTATATTCATGAGCGGCAGTCTTTCCCTGGAAGAGAAAGAGGAATTGATTGCTCTCGTCCGGGAGTATATCGACGTTTTCGCTTGGAACTATGAAGATATGCCAGGGCTTGACCCGAACGTGGCTACCCATCGCCTCAATATCAAGCCGGATGTCAAACCAGTCAAACAACAGCAAAGACGCTTTTGTCCGTAAATCATAGAATCAATCGTGGCGGAAGTAAAGAATCTCATAACGTCAGGTTTCATCAGGGAAGTGCAGCACCCGGATTGGGTGTCAAATATTATTCGGTTCCAAAGAAGAATGGGACAATCGAGTGCGTCGATTCTGAGGGGATCGAACACGCATGCCCAAAGATGATTTTCCTCTTCCAATCACGGATGTCATCATTGACAACACGTGCGGATTCGAGAGAATGTCTTTCATGGATGGCTTTTAAGGTTATAATCAAATCAAGATGCACCCAGATGACGCGAAACACACGGTGTTCAGAACCCCCCTTGGTGTCTTCTGCTACACGGTCATGTCGTTTGGCCTGAAGAACGCGGGCGCCACATATCAGCGAGCCATGACGAAGATTTTTCACGAACATCTTCGGAAGACGGTTGAATGCTACGTTGATGATCTAGTCGTGAAAAGCCGCGACAAGAATGACCACATCAAAGACCTGAGAATGACATTCGATCTCATGCGGAGTCATTAGTTGAAGATGAACCCCACTAAATCTTTTCTCAGAATGTCCAGCGGCAAGTTCCTTGGATTCGTTGTCACCACTAAGGGTATTCACATTGACCCAGATAAAGTGAAGGCGATAAACGAATTAGAACCCCCGAGAAGCTTAAGAGAACTCGGAGGGTTACAAGGGCGATTAGCTTACATCCGGCGGTTCATATCAAATCTCTCCGGAAAATAACAACCGTTCTCCAAGCTAAATAAGAAGAGAGTATCATTTGTCTGGGACGACGCCTGTCAAAAGGCATTCGAGGATATCAAAGCATATCTAGCGAATCCTCCCGTTCTCGTTGCACCGAAGTCAGGTAAACCGTTCTTGATTTACATCAAGGTGACGAACCACTCGTTAAGCGCTTTGCTCGCGCAAAGGCGATGGCAGCGGTCCGCGAGCAAGCGATGTATTACCTAAGTCGGGCGTTAGTAGGTCTTTGAATCATGCTATCCGATGATCGAGAAGGAATGCCTAGCGTTGGTGTTCGTGGTTCAAAAGATGCGACACTACTTAGTCGGGTAGACGATTTACGTTATTTTTAGTGTAAATCCAGTCCGGATATTCATGACGCAACCAGCCTTGATGAATTGGCGTTTGGCTAAATGGGCCTTGCTCTTGTCCCAATATGACCTACACTTCAAGCAACAGAAGTCGATTAAAGGACAGGCAATTTGCGATCTTTTGGCAGCAAATCCAACAAAGGATACGGCCGAGTTGTATGATGACTTGCCCGATGAAACCCACGAGGTCAACACTACGTCACATCAGCAAATATGACAGCTATACTTTGACAGAGCTTCTCGAGCAACCAACGTAGCAAGCAGTCCCAGATGTTCTAAGATTTCTGTCGAAGTTGGAGTTGTCTTAGTTTCCTCGGGGAAGCACGCGATGCTGCGGGCTTATTCGCTAACCAAACCGTGCTCCAATAATGTGGCTGAATACAACGCCTTACTTATTGGACTCAGTTTTGCCAAAGAGCTGGGGGTAGAATATCTCGAAGCTTTTGGAGATTCTCAACTTATAGTCAAACAGGTTCGTGGGGATTATGAAGTCAGGAATCCGAACTTGGTTCTGTAACACCGGGCGGCTGTCGAGATGGCAGATTCGTTTAAAGAATTCTTCATTGAGTACATCCCACACCTTCAGAATGCATACGCAGATGCATTAGCGGCATTAGCGGTATCGTTAGCGCAACCTCCTGAGTCCGAGCAGCTGATCACTGTGAGAACTCACCAACTCTTCGTGCCAATATATGGCAAAGAAGTCGATGGCAAAGAGGTGGTCATCAAAGAGGTGCACTCAACCTGAATTGAATTAGAGCCTCGGGATTGGCGATTTCCTATAATCGATTATGTCCTACACGGTATTTTGCCAGAAGACGTAAAGGAGAGAGAATCGATCCGACGAAGAGCGCCGAGGTTCTTTTATAACTCAGAGACCCAGACATTATATCATCGCGGGTACGACGGCTTGCTGTTTCGGTGTCTTTCAAGCAAAGAAGCAGAGGAAGTTCTTAGGGAAGCACACGGTGGAGAGTGCGGCGCGCACCAACCTGGTCCCAAGCTTTATGATCGCATCAGAAGAATGGGTTATCTCTGGTCAACGATGGTTAATGATGCAATCGAGTACGCTCGAAACTGCCACGCGTGTCAAATACACGCGAACTACATGAATCGACCCCCGTATCATTTGCATCCTTTGGCTACTTCTTAGCCATTCGAGATGTGGGGTATGGACATTGTGGGTCCTATTTTTTCTCCGTCAGTTAAAGGTGATCGGTTTATTCTCACAATTATCGACTACTTCTCTAAGTGGGCTGAAGCAATTCCACTTAAAGAGGTGAAGACGAACAACGTCATCAGGTTCATTAAGCATCACGTCATCTATCGACACGGTGTGTCAAGGCGGATCATACATGATAATGGTCCTCAATTCATCAGCAATGCCTTCGTCAGGTTTTGCGAGAAGTTTAAAATCCAAGACGTCTCGTCAACGGCTTATTATCCCGCTGCAAATGAACTAGCAGAAGCGTTCAACAAAATGATCATTAAGATCTTGTCGAAGCTTGTGAAGACCAATAAACATGATTGGGATGATAAACTCGGAGAAGCACTCTGGGCATATCGCACCACGATTCGCACGCTAACTGGAGTTACCCCATATTCTCTGGTATACGGATGTGAAGCGGTGCTTCCGTTAGAAATCCAAATTTCATCACTTCGGATCGCCATCGCAACTGAGATAACGACGGAGGAACAACATCAGAGACGCCTTAAAGAGCTCGAGATATTGGATGAGAAGCGCTTGGAAACTCAACAATACATTGAGTTTTACCAAGCCAGAATGTCGAGAGCTTTCAACAAGAGAGTCCGACAGAGAAGCTTCAAGGAAGGAGACCTGGTCATCGCTGCTCGGCGACCGATAATTCGACTCTAAGAAGAAAGGTAAATTCAATCCAAATGGGAAGGACCGTTTGTGATAAACAAGGTCTACTCAAACGGTGCGTATCGCCTAATTACTCAAAATGGTGACAGGCAATTAATGCCAATAAATGGGAAGTTCCTGAAAAAATACTACCCTTAGTACATTCGGGATAACCCATATTGAAGGGAAGTTCCTCAGGAAATAATTCTCCATTGTCCTTGAGGATAACCCTAAATCTATCCTCCACCATAAATTCCCTCACTGATCAAACTCATTGGCGGTGAGTCTATTAAACAAAAATTTTTCTGGTCCAATCCACCAGCAGAATCCCCTCTTGATTCCTTTCAATGAACAAGAGGCCCACTTTCAAAATTGAGATCCCCTTCTGATAAACAGAAGGATTCCATCTTCCCCACTTCGCTCACGCCTTCCCATGGTTAAAATCGAAGTTGGAATTTCCTCTCGATAAACGAGAAAGTCATTTTTAAGATCAGGAAGCGAATCCTATAAAAGCGATAGCTATCTGAATCTTCCCCACTTTGGTCACGCCTTTCCACGGTTAGGGCCAAAGTTGGAATTTCATCTCGATAAACGAGAATTTTATTTTCAGATCAGATAATGAATCCTATAAAAGTGAAAGTTATCTGAATCTCTTTTCGATTCTCGGAGTGGAGATCCCACTCTTAGTTTCACCCCTTCCGATTCTCGGAGTGGAGATCCCACTTTTAGTTTCTTCCTTCCTAGAGAAAGAATATAAAATTCTTGCTCTCCAGGGGCAGAGATAGAACATAAAATCCTTCCTCTCTTGTTTTGGATTCATCTTTACCCTAAAAGAAGACCTGGAGACGGGATATAAAATCCTTCCTCTCCATCGTCGGGAAACAGAATATAAAATTCTTCCTTTCCCACATCAATTTGATCTTTCATTTACGGTTTAGTCTTTTATCCGATTGAAGAAGACACCAAGTTTCATCTTGGGGCATTTTATCCCGAATCCTAAGTAGGGATAAGCCAATGCCTACCACGCGTTGCCGGTTTAGTCTTTTACCGATTGAAGAAGACACCAAGTATCATCTTGGGGCATTTTATCCCGAAGCCTAAGTAGGGATAAGCCAACGCCTACCATGCGTTGCCGGTTTAGTCTTTTCTCCGATTGAAGAAAACACCAAGTATCATATTGGAGAATTTTATCCCGAAGCCTAAGTAGGGATAAGCCTACGCCTAACAGGCATGCCAGTTAGTTCCTAACTGTTCCTGAAGTCTATTCCCGTAAAGATGACGGCTTCACGATTCAACATCGTAGCATTAAGTCTAGGAGAGTTTCATTCTCTTAGCACAACGTTACGTGCGGAACGGGTTTAGGTAATCCGCACGCTAGCCCGACTCAAACGGTAGTCGGTAAAGGCTAATCAAATCCGTTGACGGCTGGGGATTGGCCAATAACCCTAAAGCCAATACCTACCACTCGTTGCCGGTTAGTCTCTTGCCCGTAAAAGATGACTAAGTCTATGTATTCGACATCATAGCATTAAGCCTAAAAGAGTTTCATTCTTTTAGCACAACGTCACGTGTGGAACGGGTTAGACAATCCGCACGCTAGCCCGATTCAAATGGTAATCGGTAAAGGCTCATCAAATCCATTGATAGCTGAAGGTTTGCTAAAAATCCTAGGAGTTGATCAACATAGGAGTTAAGCGAGCAATGAACTTCATTTATAAAGGAATTTTGAGACAATCAATTCAAGCAAAGTTGTGATAATACATCTGAACAAAAAATCACAACGACGTGGCTGGACAAAGAAAACAGAAAGGTCTTGAGACCAAAGCAACACATCAGACTTTATTGGCGCAATCTAGTAATGTGAAGGAAGCAAGGTCGGCTTTAACGGCGGCTAGTTCTTCCTCCTGTTTCACTTGAACCCGAGCTTTGGCTTCCTTCTCGAGTTCCTCCTCAGAGTTCGCAAAGAATAGTACCAGATGTTCCCGACGATCGCCGAGGACTTGCTTCACGCTCGCTGATGCCTCGACTCTCGCACACTCACGCATGAAATTCTTCAAGGTCTTCTCCCCTTGAACAGTCCTAATTCCTGTGTTATTGACATGGGTGTGGTACAAGTCTATCTGATACTGCAAGTGACGCTGCCGCTCATATGAGTTCGCAAAAATGACCTCTTGCTCTGATATTCTCCTCTCGTGAGCTGCACGTTCACGAGAAGCCTTGACCCGAGCCTCGCCGATGAGTCACCTTACCGCATTGCATGAGTTGGAAAAGACTAAACTATCCGCACGATACGCAAGAGTTAGCCAGTTGGTGAGCTTTTGATCACAGCGATTAGCCAGCTGAGGGCCACCGACACGCAGAATTTCCTCCAAGCTACTCAATATGAATGGGTAGAAGTCCATAAAGGTCGCCCATCTAACCTCGATAATAGAGATCGCCTATTTCAAACCATTCTCCAACCACGAAGAGACCCTCACGAATCGAATAGGGAACAATAGATTTCTAGCCCGGGGCAATCTCGGCGATAGGTTGAATCCGTGGAAGCGGTCCGCCAAGATTCTGAGGGTTGGGAAGTTCGTTTCGACCGAGGCCGTGGAGGAAGGCCGCGATCGATGATGGAAGCAATCCCTCACTCATCATCCGAAATTATGATAGTAGGCTCAGCCACGGTTTCTTCCTCATGTCACTGCAGCGGTTCGCCTCCTCTGTGGAAAGAGGTGTTCTCCTGGATGACCTTAAGAATCGAGACCTAACGTCTGGAGTCTTCAAAATAGACGAGGAATCGTCAGAGCATCCGTCTACCATAAGAGAACAAACAGTTAACAGATCATTTATGAGGAATATCTTAAAAGCTATATAAGGGGGTCGAACTCGTCTTGCGAATCGGCGAGATAGAGTCACGGTCTTATAGCGGGTGAAACGATTCCGGCCGCATTATGCACTCGTAGGACAACGTATAATGTCGTACAAATGAAAGTGACAATATACCCCATCCGGCGTAACATAATGCGGCATGGAATCGCCCCCGTAAGATAGGAGTTGACTAAGCAAACCTTAACTTTTAAGCAACGACCCTCACGAAGGAGAATCGCGGCTTTTCCCAGTTTGCCTCACAAAGGAAAATAAAGTGAGAATGTAGTAAACCAAATGCGAGTTTTGGATGCACTGAGAGGTGGAAAAGCTCACCAGAAAGTGATGAAGGCGCACTCGGGGGGTAACGGAGCAGCGCGTTGACTCCTCGAAGCACGGGATCTCCTCGATGATATCTCGACATGCAAAGAGGAATCATACAGGTCAGAATCCGAAATACAAAAGGGGAACTATGAATTCAGAACCAAAATCCTAAGAAAGCATATGGGATTTCTTGGTCGAATTTGAATTGAACCTACAAGGAGCATATGCGCTGACATCGGGTTTGATTCTCGCTCGAAAACCTTTCCTGACCAAATTTGGCCGTAAAATGACCAAAATACCCCTGGGGCCATGTTGAAATTTTGGCCATCTAGGTCACTTCCAAGTCCAAAAATTTTAGCCACCCAAATAGCCCTCAAACCCAAAGTTTTGGGGCTATTTTTGCACAAAACCCCCTGAATTTCAGCCTTTTTGCACAAAACCCCCTGAATTTCAGCCACAATTTGCATATAACCCCCCCAAATTTTGGCCAAAACAAAAATTCAGGAATTTTCAGCGATCATTGGCATACCAACCCTTCAAACTACAGTCTAATTTTTACATGAAAGTCCCTCAAACTTCAGCCCTCTTTCTCATGACCAAAATCCTTCAAACTTCATGCAATTTCACCCCAAAAAAATCCTAATTTCAGGTGTGCAATCAAAACCCTAATTTCTTGCACATCTACCCCCTGATTTGTATGATGAAATAAAGATCAAATATGCAAGAGTTATAAGGGTTTACCTGAAGAAAAGCTCGAGCTTGAATATGAAAGAGGGTGCTCAAAGGGCTTGAAGGGACTCAAAAAATATGTAGATTTGGAGGAATCCTTGAGCCCGACACGTGGAAGAAGCTTGGATCCCTGATGCTATTTAGGGTTTAAGGGAGATGATGTGAGGAAAAGAAGAAAACAAGAGAGAAAAAAGGGGGGGTGTTCGGCCGAAACAAGAGAGAGAGAGAGAGAGAGAGAGAGAGAGAGAGAGAGAGAGAGAGAGAGGCCGAAATTCTAAAAAAAAAAAAGAAAGAGAAAGAAAAGGAAGGGGGACCGGTCCTATTTATAAGGGAAGAGGGTTTTATTTGGGCCAAAACCCAATAGAAGGAGGAAAGGAAAAAGAAGAAAAAGAAAAAGGAAAACCTAGTTGAAGGCATATTTGACCAAATCAAGTTATGGTGGGTTTGGAATCCTAATCAAGGGTGAATTCAACTAAACCTAATTAGAGGAGGATTCGGCTAAACCTAATCAAAGAAGACTTGGAAACCTAATCAAAGGGGGTTTGGAATCCCAGTCACAACAGAATTTCGCCTATCCTAGTCACAGCAGGATTTCGGCTATCCTAGTCACATCAGGATTTCGCCTATCCTAGTTACATCAGGATTTCGGCTATCCTAGTCACAGCAGGATTTCGGTTATCCTAGTCACAGCAGGATTCGGCCAATCCTAGTCAAAGTAGGATTTGACCAAACTCGAATCCCCATCCACTTGCCTCATCAGTTTTCTCTCTCCCGCACGAGGTCGTCACCCATCAAGGGCCAATTCTCATATGGTTCGAATTATGCGAGCCCTAATCCTACTCCAACTAGGTATATGAGTATAAACTGTTTCCTAATTTTTGTCGAGAAGTTCCTGGAGAATAGTTTCATATTCTTAAGGATAACTCGTCAACCCTCAATTTCCTCCCACCGGGATACTCCAATAAGGTATACGAGTATAAACTATTTTCTATTTTGGCGAGAAGTTCCTGGAAAATATCTTAAGGATAACTCGACCACCTCCGAATGGGTATATGAGGATAACTTAATTCTCGAAACTCCAGTGAACGCATGAGTATAAACTGTGTTGATGCCGGCCAGCGCGTCGTAATAAAAAATCGCCGATTGGAGGTTGAACGTCAAGAGAAAATTTCTGATGCCGGTCAACGCGTCACATCTCACGAAAATTCCTCCCGCTGTGATTAGTCCTGCAATGAGCGTCACAACGGAGAGTCCACCGATTAAAGGGCGAACCCTCAATCTCCTCCCACTGTGGTTAGGCCTACGCCAAGCGATGCAACGGAGAATTCACCAATTCAAGGTTAAGCCTCACGGAATTGGATGGTTAGTTCGACGACAACTCACCAACACGAGCTAAAGCAAATAGTTCATTCATCAGCCTCGGGTCAAGATTTTGACAGTGGTCAGATAATAAATACAGCACCGTGATACTTTCAGTCATCCTACAAAGCACTGGATAGTCCGAAAGAATTAGAGAAGTCAAGATTCAAAGCCATTTTCAGGTCCCGCTATACCGACCGGTTTTGTTTATATCCAAAGTATTTCGGCTTCTTCTATAAAAGAGCGAGACCGAAACACTTTGGAGGGGGTATCTGTAGGCGTTGAAAATTACCTATAAGCTGCCGAACACAGCTTGTGATAAGGAGTTGACGATCGGCGAGCCATCCGACAGCATAACGGCGAACCGTCGATGATACAACAACAAGTCACCGCGACGCCAACGCATAAAGCAAGTCGGCCCCAACGCATAAAGCGAGTCGACGAAGCGTCCAGGTTAAT
This sequence comes from Asparagus setaceus, assembly GCA_012295165.1. NCBI lineage: Eukaryota > Viridiplantae > Streptophyta > Magnoliopsida > Asparagales > Asparagaceae > Asparagus > Asparagus setaceus. The sequence continues at coordinate 40,925,520 of CM022704.1, forward strand.
AAACCTAGTCGATGAAGTGCATAAAGCAAGTCGACGAAGCGCGCAAGGCTAATGAAGCGACGAATGCGTCTGGCGAAGGATAAACCAACTTTGAAGCTCGGATCAGCGAAAACCGATAAACCCGAATCAAATCGGCTCTAACACCGTGAGGATGGCGAAAAAATTGGAAGGCAAGCGGCAGGCGACTTCGGCCAAAACCGAGCCACTTCTAAGTGGCTCGGTGGCCTAGCCACTCTCAAGTGGCTCGGCCAAGGCCGAGCCACTTGGAAGTGGCCACACGGGCTTTGGGCCCAGTTCTGACCCGCATCCGCATTGAAGGCTATAAATATAAGGTGCAAGGCTCATTTGCACAGATCCGGAATTTTGGAGAGAGGAGGAGACTCTGTCGGATCAAGATCTGACTTTTGGCGATAAAGGCGAAGCTTTTGAAGATCCAGATCTAGCTTTTTAGGGAGGCGATCAACTTCGACATCAGATCTACATCGTTCCCTCGAGATTAAACCTCGTTTTGATCTCGAGAAGAGCTTTGATATCATTTAGTCGATCTCATTTATTTGGGTTCTTATTTCCATCGTGAAATAACCCCTCTTGATCGTGTAGATCTCGCACCGGATCCTAATTACGCGGTGGTCCACGGACGGAAAAGAAATTCCCGGCACAAGCAAAGACACCCACGCAAGCGAGGATCCGATAAACGGATCCCGCGTTTGTTCAAAAAGGAGAAAAAGTTGTAATCTTTTCGATTATTCGTTGTAAAGCCTTATAAAAAGGCGATCTTTTTTTTGAATCTCGTTTGTAATCCCATAAAGGTGTAACAGATTCAAGCAATGACAATCATACCGACTTTCCAATCGAGGCTGGGTCAACGGGCGGTTCCGCTGGCTGCCAGGAGGGTGAAAGGGGGGCGGAGAGGGGTGGAGGAGGGGGAGGGGTGGAGGGGGGAATGGAATGGGGAGAGGGTTGGAAGGAAGGAAGGGTGGAATGGAAGGAGGGAGGGGTGGACTGGGGGAGCGGAGGGACGGAATGGAAGGATGGAAGGAGGGGGGGGGGGGTGGAAGGAGGGGACCATGGACGGGAAGGGAATGGAAGGGGAAATGGTTTTAACTGACCAACCCGGATCTGGAATCAGGTAGCCTTTTAAATAAAAAATAAAAACAATTGGATCTGAATGAAAAAATTCCGCCTAGTTTGATCCGCCTAGATTGCTCCAAATTCTACCGGGTGATTGAAGATCAAGAATTGCCTTCAAGGAGGCTAGGATTGCTTTTATGTAGGTAACTCTTCTTTCTAGTATTTTCAATTACACCATTTAGTTAGTTTTTCACAATTAGAGACAATTAGGATTTTATAAAAAATATTTTTTATTTTTGTCAACCATAATAAAATTCATCCTTCACTTTGACATTTATTAACAAGATAATAAATTTAAACAACATCACACTTTCTCACATTTGTTTGATTGATAACCTTAATAAATAAAATAAAAAGATTTTATTTTTGCATTCTTTTGTAGTGGCTTTTAATTTATAGGGTTGCATTGCATATAATAGTCGGAATTCACCAAAGTGATTTGAGCATCTTGATTTGACACTCACTTGAAAATATTCTTAAGGGCAAAACCCATTAATCAAGATAAGGTGCGGGATTTCATCACCCTTTCCTTAGCCCACAAATCACTAATTTCTCACTACACAAAACCAAGCCTTTTAAAACTCATTAGACATTGGCCCCTAAGGATTCGAGCTCATTAAGGAACAATAAATCCTTAAGTGAACCGGTTCAAGTTTACTTGAATCAGTTAGTGTCTAAGGCAAGGTTTACGGGTTACGTAAAGCGCTCCGCAAGGAATGAGGTACTTAATTAATCTTTGATCTCCCTCTAGTACTATCATTACCTGGCTAACTGACGAGTAAACTTCCATCTTTTCACTAAAGGAGTTTTTGATTAGGTGCTTGTCTAGTTGAGTCTAGGCTTAACCCTAGAATTAAAAGTGATTGACACAAGTGATTGCATTGATTTATTTTAGTTAGGTTTTTCCTTTATCTTTCTCCTTTTCTCATCATCTTTTAATCTTTTATTTTTTCCCTTAAAAACTAACTTTTGTTTTTCTTAGAATTTTTTATTTCTTTTAGTTAAATAAAAAATTATAAAAATAATTTATTTTGGTGTATGCAAGTTTGAATTAGGGATAATACTGATCATTTTGAACCACTTTTTGAGACTAAACCAATGGAAAATCATAATCCACCTATTCTTCAAGACATATATTATCCTCAAGAAGAGAATGAATCGATTTTAGTTTTGAGAAAATCTTTGATGTGGAGTTGACGATTGTAGAGAAATCAGATCAGGTCTTTCAGAATGAGAAAACTATGTTAAACGCATGCTTCTTTAACTCAACTTTTGAAGAACTCTTTGCTGATAAACTTAGATTCTTGAAAAATAAACAAAAACCAAAATTTCATACCTCAACAATGAATCTTGGTTTTGAGGAAAATTTTAAAAAGAATCGGTTGTGATCAATAAGGAATCTAAGTTTAATCAAATTCAAAATGCATAACACCTTCGATGCCTACCTTTTATTGCTGTAGAAATTATTAAAAACCTTGGAATATTCAGAATTTAAGCACATCATTGATTATATCATTTTAGATTTCTTTAAAATTCAGGGTAGAATTTTCAGCAATAAGGTAGAAGTGGATGTAGAGTATGAGCTTTTCTTGTTTAATCCTTCATTCTACATCTTTATTTTTATCTCATAATAATAAAAGAATTTATTCTTCTCTCATTTGAGAGTTTCTTATTCTTTTGAAAAAAAGATATATATGAAAAAAGAGAAAAAATAAAAAAGAAAAAATAAAATAAAAAAAAAAAATAAAATAAAAAAAGAGGAGAAGAAATTTTGACTTCATCCTCCTCATACCAAAGGTAATTGCGCTTTTTATCAATCGAACAATGGTAAGTGTTTCAATTCTTATCTGCTTTATTGTGTGCATCATAGAATTTACATTGAGGACAATGCAAAATTTTGGCGTAGGGGTGGGTCTAGTCAATTTTTCTCTTATCTTAGTCATTTTTTCTTTTTTATCTTACCATTTTTTGTTTTCTTTTTATGTCATTTTTTCTTTTTCATGTGTCACTTGCCAACTTAAGAGAGTTGATTAATAATTGATCTATTTGATAAATTTTAAATTTTCTAACCCTTAGTTAGTTTTATACTCAAGTTCACTTTTATGATAACTCTAAATAAATTTCATAATAAATGATTTTCAAAGTAGTATACTTAACTTAAGTCATAACTTAGACTTTTAATTAAAGTAATGAAATTTTTACATGCTTAGCTTAGAGTTGAAAATAATTTTTTAAGTTGTCTTGATCTAAATATTTTTCAGATATATATACATATACACATATATATAGTAAAAACTAACTTTATAAAAGAAGAGTGCGGAAAATGGGCACCAATTAAAATTCTCTTAAAATCCAAGGTGGTTCTATCTTACTAAGTCTAAGTTGACCGAGTAATTAAGCCCAATGAGTATTTCCATACTTAATGACCTAAGGCCAATTGGGTTGGGATTCATTGGCCCCAAACTCGTTAAATGGTCACTTAGAAAGCCCGATCAAGAAGAATAAAATCACCAAGGAATAAAGAGTAAAAAAGTTACTAACAATATTTTTATATATATAGTTATATTTGTATATATATTCTTGAAAAATAAATTGATTAAGAGACTTGAAAATTATTTAAAATAAAGAGTTAGTATGTTCTTTTCAAAACTTTTAATTAAATTTCTAAGTTAGACTTAGTTTTGTATACTTATAATGAAAAGATTTTCTAAGAGATTTACCTTAGAGTTATATATAAAAATATTTTCTTGAGTAAAAACTAGCTTTAATTAGAATGTTTAAATATATCAAGTAAATTAATTATTCATAAACTTCTTTAAATTGGCAAGTTGATCGAATTTTGTGTGTATATTCACTGCAAACCCTCACGAGACTACAACTCGTCTATTATGGTAACTTAGAGGTTTAAAGGCTTGTTGTATGCGCTAAATACAACCGCGATTCCTGCGAAAGTGAGTTAGGATTTTTCTTTCTTTCCTTTTCAATTTTTTTCTTTGCCAGAGGACTTGCAAAAGTTTTGGTGTGGGGGTATTTGATCATCGCATTTTATTGCACTTTTATTCCCTCATTATCTATTTTATATGAATTAATATATCTTCTAATAATAATTTTTATCTTAATTTGCAGGTAATATAGAATTATTGAATAAAAGCCCAAATGAAGACTATTTCAAGCCCAAAAGATCTCTAATGAAGCCCAAAATGTCTAAATTCAAAGCCCACAACTAAGTTTAGAAGCAAAATCTCAACACTCATTACTTTCTTGATCAGAATTATTAATAACTTGGCTTGCAATTGAGAATCAAATTAAATATATAAAAAATAAAGTCAAATTCGTGCTCAGGATGGTCAACCGCAAAGAAAAGGCGATATCTCCCAATCCGGAAAGCAGAATTTAACATATTATATATAAAAATCACCTATCTCGACGAGACGGAGCCATCAAAATTACCAAATTCTAAAAATTTCATCAGTATCAGTTGGTTATGAAAGAAATCCGAATTTAAGTGATATTTATTCAATTATTTGAAGGCCAAGTTAAATTCTAAGAAGCCCAAGAGCATTTAAGAGAAGCCCAAGAATTTTAAATAAATTAAATATAAAAGAAATAAAGCTCACAAAGCCCATCTCTCAAGTATTGAATCAATGGTCTAGATTATTTTGAGAGATCCTATGGTTATGAGGGTTACTTGGGGCCTAAGCCAAATCCTATGATTGTGAGGGTTACTTGGGGTGGGGGCCAAGACAAATCTAAATATTGTGAGAGATTCTTATTATTTATAAATAGAGGGGTAGAGTGAGGGCTTGACGTGTGAAATATTTTATAATAACTCCTTTTAGAGAGGAGGGTTACTCTTAATTGAGAAGACCTTCTAAATTTATAACTTTTAGTTGTAATTAATAAAAAAATATTTTCACCCCTTCATATTTTCTTTTTTTCTCTTTGTCCAAGGATGAAAAGAGGATAAAGATGAAGATAAGATGAAGATGAGGGTTTGCCTTTTATTCATTTCTTTTCTTTTCTTGTAATATTTTCTTTTCTTGCTTATTTTAATGCTTTGTAGAGTAGATTTATATTCATATTTTTACTTTCATGTATTTACTTTCATGTCTTTACTTTCTTGCATTTATTTTGTAGATTAGATTTTATTTTCTTCTTTAATTCACCTTGAGGCTAGAACCCTCTAGGAAATTGCCCTTTTCTAAATGTGGAGCTAATATTTGTGGGAACTCTAGAAATTATTTAAAACTAGCTTTATATCCTACTTATTCACATAAGATTGAGATTAGCTAAGTAGATCTATTCTAGATTCCTCATATCTTTAATTAATCTTTCATATTTTCCTTTCTTGATCTTCCTCTTTATTCTTGCTTTTTATTTATTTATTTTTCTTTTATTTAATTCCCCTTGAGGGTAGAACCCTCTAGGAATTGCCCTTTTCTAAATGTGGAGCTAATATTTATGAAAACTCTAGAAATTATTTGAAACTAGCTTTATATCCTACTTATTCACATAAAATTGAGATTAGCTAAGTGGATCTATTCTAGATTCCTCATATCTTTAATTAATCCTCCATATTTTACTTTCTTGATCTTCCTCTTTATTCTTGCTTTTTATTTATTTTATTTATTTTTCTTTATTACATTCTTTATTTTCCTTCATTTTATTCATCATTCTTTCTTCTCTCTCAATCTTGTTTTGATTTTATTTTGCACAAATTCATAAACACTCTCTTAATCTCTCCACAATCACTTTTCCTTTATCACTCTCCTAATTGTCGCACACACAACATAAGAGCTGATTTTGATTAACTCATTACAACACTTTCCTCCTGGGATCGATAACTTTTTATACTATAACTTGATAGTTGTATACTTGCAACTTTAGGTTCACATTTATTTACCTATCATCCGTCCCCACCTCCACCGGCTTCCACCTCTCCTTTACAGTCATCTACCCTCGATATCACCCCACCACCACTCCGCCGCACCCATACTATGCACCTGCGCCCTAACCTGAAACCTAGAGTTCTATTTTCTCCTTCAGCATCCACATGCACTACTACCACGCCCACACCACTTCTTGAACCAACATGCTTTTCCATTGCTAATAAGGATGCTAAGTGGCACAAGGCTATGACTGATGAGTTCAATTCCCTTCTTCGGAATGACACTTGGTCTCTTGCTCCGGCATCTGCCACCATGAATGTGGTTGGGTGCAAGTGGGTCTTCAAGATCAAGAGGCGGGCGGATGGGTCGATTGAGAAATATAAGGCTCGTCTGGTTGCTAAGGGATTCCATCAGCAACCTGGTGTGGACTATGAGGAGACTTTTAGTCTGGTCGTCAAGCCCATGACCACCCGCACTATCATTGTCTTGGCTGTGTCTCATGGATGGTCTATTCGGCAACTCGATGTTCACAACGCCTTTCTCCACAACAATCTCACAGAGACCGTCTATATGTCTCAGCTTCCTGGTTTCGCCAATCTATCACTTCTGAATCCCATCTGCCTCCTTCATCGGTCTTTATATGGCCTCAAACAGACCCCCTGAGCTTGGTTTCATCAACTTTCTCAGGCACTAGTTAGTAATGGATTTACGGGGTCCAAAACTGACTCTTCCCTCTTTTCTACTCGAATGGCGAGATTCAATTATTTATTCTTGTCTATGTAGATGATATTATCGTGACAGGTAATGATTCGGCGTTTATATCTCGCCTCATCACCTCGTTGTCGATCGATTTCTCTCTTAAGGATTTGGGGCCTCTACATTATTTCCTTGACATTGAGGTGGTTCCTCAGCCCTTGGGTCTCCTTCTCTCTCAGCGGACATATATTGCTGAGCTTCTTCAGAAAGCGGGCCTCTCTGATGTCAAACCTGTCACCACTTCACTCTCTACATCCACGGTTCTCACTAAACTATCTGGTACTCTATTCCCCGACCCGACCAAGTACCGACAGATTGTGGGCGCTCTTCCGTATATCACTCTGACTCGACCGAATTTGTCCTTTGCGGTCAATAAGGTCTATCAGTTTATGCATCATCCGATGGAGGACTACTGGATGACGGTCAAATGCATCCTCCATTACCTAAAAGGGACACTCGATCACGGCCTATCCTTTCGACATGGCCCCACTGATCATCTTCAGGCCTTCTGTGATTCTGATTGGGCTGGATGTTCTAATGATCGCAAGTCAACGGGGGGTTTTGCGATATTTCTTGGTATGAATCTCGTCTCGTGGATGTCTCGCAAGCAACGCACTGTTTCCTGTTCTTCCACCGAATCAGAGTACAAGGCCCTTGCCGACACGTCAGCCGAACTGACCTAGCTTCAGTCTATCTTCTTAGAAATCGGTATCGCTCTCCATTCCCCTCCCGTGCTTTGGTGTGACAATTTGGGGGACACCTACCTGTCCGCGAATCCGGTTTTTCACACACGGACGAAGCACGTTGAGATCGACTTTCACTTTGTCCGCGACAAGGTTGCTCATCGAGACCTTCAGGTGCAGTTTATTAGCACGCAGGATCAACTCACGGGTATCATGACCAAGCCGTTAGCCAGGACCCGCTTTGAGTTACTACTGTCCAAGCTGCAAGTCGTTCCACGCCCTTTGCTTGCGGGGGCGTATTGAAGATATTATTTGATATTGATACTTGTAGATATTCAGTTAGATACTTGATAATATCTGTAGAGATTTGATTGATACTTTCCATCTCTTATAACCTCTCTATATATACACATATGTATATTGATTAATTTAATACATACAGATTTAACTTTTCTCCAAAATTATAAGCCCACAGTATTATTTGATGGCATATCACCATAATTTCTTGGTAAATTGTTGTCGGTGGTTTCATTGATGATAATGCGGGAAAGTAGAGATGAAGAGTGGATATATATTATGAATTGGAGAGAAAGATAGAGATGAAGAGTTAATATACATTATGAATTGGAGAAACAATGGTGGACGGCATTCACTTAGTTTGTCTTTTGTGTTTTATGAAATTTGTCGAACCTCAATATTCGCATTCATCTGTTCTTTCATATTTTCTCATTGCATATTTCTCCAAAAGAGACCAGAGTCAAAATAATTATAAATGTAGAATAAAACAGTGGCGGAGCCATGACCCATTAGGTAGTGGGGACAAAAAATTATAAATAAAATGTAATATTAGACGTCATTGCTTCAAAGAACTGTCGACATTGTCTTGATAGTTATGATCTTTTTAACATTTATCCATGACCTATTTAAAAATGTACAACTAAATGCTTTTTTGTATAATTAGAAATAATAAACTACTACTATAAATTGAGATTAATAATGATATCATAGAAAATAAAAATCCCACTAGAAAAGTGTTTTGATCGATTTTGGCCATCGTCAGGCCATGTTTTTTTTATTTTTTTGTCTTCTATTATGCAAATAAGCTTTACCCACTATATCACACAATTCACAAGTTCTGCTTTATGCAAAAATAATTCTAATAAAATCTTATGCAAAGTATTTAGAATATATAAAGCTTAAAGATTGTACCTATTCCCCAAAAAAAATTCAAAATTGTTCCATCTCTCCTATAGTTGCACCTTTCATTTTGATTTTCCTTAAATCGATCAATCCATAATGACGACAAAGTAAGAGGGGTCGACTAGAGATAATTAGGATTAATTAATGAGTATTTGGATTTAACTAAATATGCCTTATCAAACTAATTGCAATTAGTTAAAAATTTATTATATTTAACAAGATGGGCCTCCATTTAAAGTACATGTCATTATAATAAAAGTATAATTTATTTAAACTTGCAAGTGGGTTATAATAAATTTAAAGTGTAAATACCATGATAGTTATGTGCCTAAGACACCAACTGGGGATAAATACTTAGCTAGGGTCGTAATATTAGATTATATAGCAAAAACAAATTAGTGGGGGCATTTGCCCACACTTGCTTGAATGTGGCTCCGCCACTGGAATAAAATATCGTAAACTTGTTTTAATAGCAAAATTTTACGAGCTATCATGGACTATTAGGGATTTTGTATAAAAGGTTGGTAAACTTTTTTTCTAAGAAGATAAACTATTTTTAAAATGTCACAAATTTTCAATCAGTAGAAAATTTTATATAATATAAAACCACATAAATAGCATGAAATTTTGTTTTCCTTTACAAAATTACCAAACTACACTGAACTTTCAAAAATAACACTCGCTATTATGAACTTTATTTATTGTCAAATTTTTGTGCATTATAACAAAACTGTCGACATTGTCTTGATAGTTATGATCTTTTAACATTTATCCATGACCTATTTAAAATGTACAACTAAATGCTTTTTGTATAATTAGAAATAATAAACTACTACTATAAATTGAGATTAATAATGATATCATAGAAAATAAAAATCCCACTAGAAAAGTGTTTTGATCGATTTTGGCCATCGTCAGGCCATGTTTTTTTTATTTTTTTGTCTTCTATTATGCAAATAAGCTTTACCCACTATATCACACAATTCACAAGTTCTGCTTTATGCAAAAATAATTCTAATAAAATCTTATGCAAAGTATTTAGAATATATAAAGCTTAAAGATTGTACCTATTCCCCAAAAAAAATTCAAAATTGTTCCATCTCTCCTATAGTTGCACCTTTCATTTTGATTTTCCCTTAAATCGGATCAATCCATAATGACGACAAAGTAAGAGGGGTCGACTAGAGATAATTAGGATTAATTAATGAGTATTTGGATTTAACTAAATATGCCTTATCAAACTAATTGCAATTAGTTAAAAATTTATTATATTTAACAAGATGGGCCTCCATTTAAAGTACATGTCATTATAATAAAAGTATAATTTATTTAAACTTGCAAGTGGGTTATAATAAATTTAAAGTGTAAATACCATGATAGTTATGTGCCTAAGACACCAACTGGGGATAAATACTTAGCTAGGGTCGTAATATTAGATTATATAGCAAAAACAAATTAGTGGGGGCATTTGCCCACACTTGCTTGAATGTGGCTCCGCCACTGGAATAAAATATCGAAACTTGTTTTAATAGCAAAATTTTACGAGCTATCATGGACTATTAGGGATTTTGTATAAAAGGTTGGTAAACTTTTTTTCTAAGAAGATAAACTATTTTTAAAATGTCACAAATTTTCAATCAGTAGAAAATTTTATATAATATAAAACCACATAAATAGCATGAAATTTTGTTTTCCTTTACAAAATTACCAAACTACACTGAACTTTCAAAAATAACACTCGCTATTATGAACTTTATTTATTGTCAAATTTTTGTGCATTATAACAAAACTATCGATATTTTTCTGATAGTATGAAGTTTTTTGTTATTTAAAATTTAGGGTATGTTTATATATCATGTTACTACTTGTATTTTTATTTTTTCTGCAAAATCTCTAATAGCTAGTGGTGTATTTGCAGAACCTATATTCTTTTAACAGAGAGGTTATTCTAAAGAATTATCTTTATTCACCACATGACCAAAAAGAGGACTTTGTAGAATAGTTCATTGTTGAGAGTTATTTCTTTATGTTAGATAGGAATAGACCCCTTTTATTTAGTCCCACATCGGATAGAGTAGAAGAATGAGATCACTCCTCCTGTATATATAGATCCCAATACTAATGAATAAAATTGCACCTTTCTCTTAATTTGCCCTGTTTCTAACATGGTATCAGAGCCTCCAAAACCCTAGCCGCCAAAAAAAAATGCCACTGTTCATCACCGCCGCTACTGTTCATCGCCGCCGTCACTTCGTCATCTTCATCCTTTGGCGATTATTTCCTTCGTGAAATAATCCCCTCTGGACTTGACCCCTCTGGATCAAACCTTGCTTTGATCCTGAAAAGAGTGGTGATTTCGCTTGGTCGATTTCACTCACTTTGGCGATTATTTCCTTCATGAAATAATCCCCTTGATCGTGTAGCCCCCCCTCGTGTTGAGGAGATGAGATGAACGGGGGGCAAGGTGGATGATGAGAAGAGGGTGATGTTTGGAGACGAGGAAAGTTGAAGGCCGGGTGTGGGATCTAGATTTGTGGGATTGGTGTGAAGGAACCGAACACAAATTAGATCGATGGAGACCGGCACAAACCCGATGGCAGAACTCATCAAGAAGTTAAACCCGGAGGATGTTTCAACTATGATGCAGTTCATGAGGATGACAGCGGGAGAGGGCTCAATAAAGCCACCGCCCAAGAAGGTGGAGCTTCCACCTATCGATGTGAAGCTCGAAGGGCCAGCGACATATCTGAGTTGGTCGCGCTGGGTGAGATATACCCTTATAGGGAGGAACCTAGAGGGATATCTGACGGGAGAGAAGACTGAACCAGCTGAGGGCTCCGCAGGAAGAGATGAGTGGAAGTCCACACATATGTTGGTGTATATCTGGCTTCTCAATTCTATAGTCCAGCCAATTGCAGCCACGATAGATGGCCTTGGGAAGGTGCAGGATGTCTGGGAGAAGCTGGGAAGGACCTATGATGGAGTGGGGAATAACCTGAGGGTATTCCAGATCGAAAAGGAGATCAGCGTTACAGTAGAGGGAGAGAGGACTGTACAAGAGTATGCCACGGAACTTGAGCGCTTGTGGCTGGATCACGATCACTTCTCGTCCCTAGCAAGTTGCAAGGACCCTGAGTGCAAGGAGCGCGAGGCCTCTTTGCAGAAGAGGACCATGCTATTTCTCCGAGGCTTGGCTCCATCATTTGAGCAGAGGACGGAGATGCTACTAGCCCAGACGAAGATTCCATCTCTGGAGGAGGCAGTCTCGGCCATGATCTGGGAAGAGCCGATCGGTCTGGTAGGACAGTGGACTTTCGGGAGAGAAGTCAGCACTGGTGGTCTCAAACCTAGGTAACACTGGATTCAAAGGGGAGACTAGGCAGTACTTTAACTGCGGAGAGGTAGGGCATCCGAGGCAGATGTGCTCTAAGCCATCCAAGGAGAGGAACTGGGGTGGACATATGGCCGGGCCGTGGCTTGGCCGTGGAGGTCGACGAGGTGGAAGAGGAGGGCATCGGGCGAATCTGTCGGTGGCAGAGGAGGAGGAAGAAGCTGAGATGACTTTTACTGAGGAGGATCAAGCTCTCTTGGCGGCGAAAAGAAGCAGCGATGAAGCGGCGTGTCAGGGTGCATCTACGCTTTCTCAAGGAGACTATGCCGCTACGCCTTTCAAGACACCCAAATAAAGGTATGAACGACACACATGCCCTTGCATCCATGGCTTCCACTAGATCCACAGACTGGATAATGGATTCTGGAGCATCCAGACATGTAACTTGTAATGCCAGTGAGTTCTCGTCTTATACTCACCTAGCAGAGCCAGAGAGTATCCAGATTGCGGATGGTACAGCACAGGCTGTGGTCGGTAAGGGCACTATTAATTGTACAGGTTCTGTAACACTATCTAATATTTTGCATGCTCCTTCATTTCCTGTTAGCCTGTTATCCATTAGTTCCATTATCCTTCAACTGAAATGTATTATTTTTTTCGATATTCCTAAGGTGATCTTTCAGGAGAAGGGGACAGGGCGAAGACTTGGGACTGGCACATGGCGTAGCGGGCTGTGGTACCTGGACCGTGAAGGGATGGACTCAGCGCTGACATCTATGGTTGAGAGGATGGGAGCAGGAGGAACTGAGGTGTGCGCAGAGGATGAGTTGATGCTACATCATAAACGGATGGGACATCCTTCATTTAGTATTCTGGGTAAAATGTATCCAACCTTATTTTAGAAAGTTAATCAATAGAAATTTCAGTGTGATGCTTGTGAGTTTGGGAAGCTTACTAGAAGCTCTTATGTCAGTTCGGATAATAGAAGTTCCTGTAATTTTGAGGTGATACATTCTGACGTATGGGGACCTTGTTCAATAAATTCTATAAGTGGATGCAAGTATTTTGTTACATTTATTGATTGTTTTTCTAGAGTCACTTGGGTGTACCTGATGAAAAATAAGAATGATGTAGTTGGCTATTTCAAAGACTTTCATAGGCACATCCAGACTCAGTATGGTGCAGTGGTAAAGGTGTTGAGGTCAGATAATGGGACAGAATACACCAACAGAATATTTGGGGAGTATCTATCAGCTCAAGGATACAACACCAGACTACATGCACATACACCCCAGCTCAGAATGGGGTAGCAGAGAGGAAGAATAGACATCTCCTAAAAGTTGCTAGGAGTATGATGATGACAATGAATGTCCCAAAAACGTTGTGGGGACAAGCAGTTTTGACGGCTGCTCACTTAATCAATAGGATGCCTTCGAGTGTATTGAAATAGAAATCTCCGCGTGAGACACTGAAGGGAGACAACGGGGGGACCCTACCATTGAAGGTGTTTGGCTGTGTGTGTTTTGTGAAGGACAACAGACCATATATTGGGAAACTGGACCCCAGGGCTGTGAAGTGTATGTTCGTGGGATATTCTGGCACACAGAAAGGATATGTCTATTGGAGCCCAGTGGAAAAAAGGTTGTTTATCAGTATAGATGTGCGGTTTCGAGAGCTCGAGCCATACTACACATTGGGGGTAACTTCACCCTTTGGAGACTCGCCCGATACTGGAGGTATGAGGCGAGAGGGGGAGAATGGTGAGAGCTCAAGGGGGTCAATCCCAATTTTGGTCCCTTACTCAGAGGAGCAGGAGGATGAAGATGAAGGGGAGGAGGAGGAGACAAGGGGTGCTAAGCCTACAGCTCAGGGGGAGTTACGTACATATAGAAGGAGGGGAAAGCAGTCAGAAGTACCTACAGTGTCAGAGGTGCCTACAGTGCCAGTGCCCAGTCCCTCGTCCCGCTCTGCTCTAACTCTAGAGAAACCTACACCATCCTCCACTTCAGGTGATATCATTCCTTCTCTGCTACCCCTCTGTCCACCGATTATGCAGTAAGGAGGACTACTACATGATATCGGGTAATCCTCCTGACAGATATGGTTGGGATCTTGCTCAATTTATTTTCTATTCTAACATATCCCATTCACATGGAGCATTCATTACATCATTAGATTCTGTTACTATACCTAATAACTGGCAGGCTGCTAAGAAGGACCCAAAGTGGAAGGCAGCCATGCACGAGGAGCTGGGGGCTCTCGAGAAAAATCACACATGGGAGTTGGTGACACCGCCACAGGAAAAGAGCATGGGATGCAAATGGGTGTTTACCGTGAAGCGTAATCCGTATGGGCGTGCTGAACGCTACAAGGCACGACTGGTGGCAAAAGGGTACAGCCAGACATACGGCATTGACTACGATGAGACTTTTGCACCAGTGGTGAAGATGAGCACTATTCGGACACTAATCTCTCTCGCAGTAAATAGTGGATGGAAACTACACCAACTAGACGTGAAGAATGCGTTTCTTCATGGGGATCTAGTGGAGGAGGTGTATATGGAGATACCACCAGGATTTGGCACGTGACGCATGGGTAAAGTCCGCAGTCAAGAAGTCTCTGTATGGGCTAAAGCAGTCTCCCCGAGCATGGTTCGACAGGTTCAGGAGGGCTATGGTTGGTATGGAATACAAGCAGATTAATGCCGACCATACCGCGGTTCTTCAAGAAGTGGGGCCATATCACTATGCTTGCAGTGTATGTAGATGACATGATCATCACAGGGGATGATGAGAAAGAGATTGCCCAGCTCAAAGTGAGATTGAGCAAAGAATTTGAAGTGAAGGATCTGGGTCAGCTTCAATACTTTCTTGAAATAGAGATAGCTTATGGAGAGGAGGGGATTGTTCTCTCCCTGAGAAAGTATGCACTGGATCTTCTTGCAGAGACAGAAATGTTGGGGTGCAAACCTGCTATTACACTGATCGATCAGAGGTTCAAGCTGATTGCTGAGGTAGGTGAACCAGTTGATCGTGAGAGATATCAGAGGCTGGTTAGTAGGTTGATCTATCTGAGTCACACACGTCCAGACATTTCATTTGCGGTGAGCGTGGTGAGCCGCTACATGCATGACTCGAGGAAGGGTCATATGGATGCAGTATATCAGATCCTGAAGTATCTGAAGGGTGCCCCTGGCAAAGGGCTGATATTCAGGAGGAGTGACCATGTGAACATTGAGGGCTACTGTGACTCAGATTGGGCTAGCTGCGGAGATGATAGGAGGTTTACCTCAGGGTACTGCATATTTATAGGAGGCAACTTAGTCTCTTAAAAAAATAAGAAGCAATCTGTGGTGGCAAGATCAACAGCTGAAGCAGAGTACAGAGCAATGGCCGTGGGGGTTGCGGAGTTGATGCGGCTGAAAAGCATGCTGGTGGAGCTAAAGCTAGATCAAGGGGCCAAGATTAGATTGTGGTGCGACAACAAATCAGCTATCAGTATTGCCAACAACCCAGTGCAGCATGACAGAACCAAGCACATCGAGATTGACAGGTTCTTCATCAAAGAGAAGCTGAACAGTGGGCTACTGGAGTTAGGCCATGTTCCAACTAAGGATCAAGCTGCAGACTGCTTGACTAAATGACTTAGCTTAGTAGACCTAGCTAGAGGGTGTGACAAGATGGGCTTAATAGATATCTTTCGCCCATCTTGAGGAGGAGTGTTGAGAGTTATTTCTTTATGTTAGATAGGAATAGACCCCTTTTGTTTAGTCCCACATCGGATAGAGTAGAAGAATGAGACCACTCCTCCTGTATATATAGACCCCAATACTAATGAATAAAATTGCACCTTTCTCTTGATTTGCCCTGTTTCTAATATTCATACCGAGTTTCATCAATAAACGTAGCCATGTACGTGATACAAAGTCAAAAATGCAAGAGCTACACTATAATTTGATCAAACTGTATGAATCCGCTACATAGCTCACATTGAAATTTTCTTTTCTTTTCTTTTCTTTCTTTTCCATTTTTTTTTGGATAGAAACTTGGATTTTATTAATTTGAAGCAATAGAAATTACATCATGAAGCAGATCCTGAACAATGAACTCAGGACAAGAAGAAACCCAAGTATAACAAATGCTATTAGCAGCGCCAAACTTAGCAATGAAGTGAGCCACTCTATTGCCGATCCTATGAGTGAAAAGGAAACGACATTGAACTAGATTGTTAGCCTCTACGAGAATAGCATCACAAATGTGTCCAAAAGGAGTTATACTATTATAACCTCCATTAAGCTCATCAATCACTAGCTTGGCATCCGACTCATCTTCCAACTTCGTTCAACCCATCTGTCTAGCAAAGCGGACACCCTGAAGTAGACCTAAGGCCTCCACCATTGATGGCGTCGAGCCAGCAGAACAACTCCCTTCACAAGCACCTACAAAGATACCATGATGATCACAAATCACCACACCACAACCTCTCTCCCTCCCATCTTTCATAAAAGCCTCATCAACATTCACCTTCCACCAACCTTCAGCAGGAGGTTTTCAATGTATTGGTCACTGCAGCACCACACTTGACATGACAAATGTACTCCCTTCAATCTCCCTCACAAAATCAGCTATAAGCTTTACCCTTATATCCCAAGCTACTACTTCCCCAACTCGACATTGGTTACGATCAAACCATAAACCCCATAAACATATAACACATCGAACTACCTCTGTCAGTTGAAGTAACTCAAATACTTGTTGCCACCAATCCAGACCAGAGAAAATGAGAGCTCGAAAACCTGAACAAAGAGAAACGAATGCTGCCACACCTTTACTGCTCTCGGACACTGGAGAAGTACATGCCACTGCGTTTCTAAGTGATGGTCACGAAACATGCAACCCTCATCACAAATGATACCTCTGTGCTTTGAGGTTATTTCTTGTAGGGAGGATGCTATGAATTAGTCTCCACACGAAGATCTTTAACTTAGGTGGAACATCCAAATTCCAAAGGTATTTCCATGCCTCACTATTGTGAATCCCATCCATTAATCTTCTACCTGATTTATAATCATTTTCACACCATTTCTTTGCTACAAAGTATGTTGTTCGAACAGAATATTGTCCCGACTGATTGCATTTCCAGAAAGGGCAATCCTCACACTCATGATCAACCAATGGAATTTTCAAAATTGCTTGAGCTTCATCTTTCGGAAAAATATCTCTAATAATACCATCATCCCATTGTTTCACCTCCTCCTTCATAAGAGCATTAACTTTAATCTCCGCGTAACCCTCTGATGTAGAACACATTGCGGATACTTTCAGCGTTTTCGTCGATTTTTTTCTATTTTTAGTAATGTTTTAGGAGTCTGTTTTGATTAGGAAGCAAATCCAGTTTGATTCCAAATTTAACCGATTTACTTCCCTAATCGTAGGTAGTCTTTTGAGGATAGTTTTCTTATTTCTATTTTTGGCAAAGTTCGGGTCAATTAAAGTTCTTATTTCTATTTTTAGTAGGAATTCGAGTCATTGTAGGATTCTTATTTATTTTCTATTTAAACAGAGTCTTGTAAGCCCTAGAGGCATATCTTTTCATCAATAAAATTTCGTTTATTATATTTTCTTCGTGGATTCGGAGATCAACCCTCGGTGGATTCCGAGATTTCAACTTCCGCGCTGCGTCACCCTCTAGCATCGAAACTACTGTACGCTCACCACCTGTTATGGGAATCCATTAGTCACCCCATACCCTAGTTGTAATGTCGTTTCCAAGTTGGAGAAGTGTTGGTGGAAGGTTTTCCCATACCCTCTAGCAATAATTGGTTTTGCCTTCAAAATACTTTTCCAAGTTGGAGAAGCGTTTTTTTTCCACTACGCGTCCAAGAAAGAAGTGTTTGGAAAATATTTAGGTTTGAGAATTTTATATACCAAATATTCTTTATTATGCAGGAGCCTCCAACCTTGTTTGCCAACCATCATAAGATTAAAAGTTTCAAAATCCTGAAAACCCATGCCTCCATATTTGTTCGAATTACATAAATATTGCCAATTAATCCAATGAAGTTTCCTCTTGATGCTCTTTTGACCCCATCAAATTCGAACAATAATAGAGTTTAATTCACAAAGAAGAGTCTTTGGTACATGACAGCTCATAGCATAAGTTGGGATAGCCTGTGCAATTGATTTTGTTAATACCTCCTTACCAGCCATAGATAATAACTTCTCCTTCCAACCATTCACCTTTTTCCAGACCCTCTCTCAAAAAAATATAGCTGAATGTTTGTTTCTTCGAGCGCCCAAATAAAATTGGCAATCCCAGATATTTCTCATTCTCCAACGTTGCATGAATTCTAAGTTTGTTGCGTATATTGCCCATGACGATATGGGATACGTTATGGCTAAAAAATAAAGAAGATTTATCAAAGTTTAATTATTTGTTGACCTAATGCTGCAATTTATTGCATTCTGACATTGAGGCTTTAAAAAACAATAAGCTATCATTGGCGAAAAAAGAATGCGATATTGATGGACTACCCCTGCATATAGAAATTACATGTAAATCATTGGCTCTCTCTGCTGCATAAAGAAGACACGATAATCCCTCCCCGCAAAGAAGAAATAGATAAGGCAATAAAGGATCACCTTGCATATAGAAATTAAACCATGAGCTTCACCATTCAGCAATATAGAGTAAGTAACAGAAGAAATGCAACGCATAATCAAATCAATCCAGTTATCAGAAAACCCCATCTTCCCTATAACACCCTTCAAAAAGCACCACTTAACCCTGTCATATGCTTTGCTCATATCCAACTTTGCAGCCACGAACCCATCTGCCCCGTTTTTATTTTTCAAGTAGTGCAGTGCTTCGCTAGCCAATAGGATGTTGTCCGAGATCAACCTGCCTTTTATGAAAGCACTTTGACTGGGAGAAATAATTTTTTGTTAAAATAAGCTTCAAACGGTTCGCCAACACCTTCGAAATTACTTTATATGCAACATTACACAAACTAATAGGATGATATTCAGTAATCTTTTGGGGACTCTTGACTTTCTGAAATAAAATAATATTTGTATGATTTAAACCGACAAGCAAACCATTATTCTCAAAAAAAATCCTTAACAGCAAGAAATAAAGAGTTGCTAACTATCTCCCAATACTTTTGAAAAAAATAATGGATTCATCCCATCTGGTCCCGGTGCTTTGTTCAGATGCATATCAAATAAAGCTCTATGAACTTCATCAATAGTGACCAATCGATCAAGCTTCAAATTCATATCAGCAGAGATAGATGCCGGGATTTCCTGCAGACAACCCTCGATTTGGACCGAGCCCTTGCTTTGAAAGATATCCGAGAAGTAACCACAAATTTCCTCTCCCACGGCCTCTCTTGTTTCCTTCCATTCTCCATCTCCACCAAGTAACTTGTCAATATGATTTCGGCGTCCTCTTTCAGAGGCTTTATGATGAAAATATTTTGTATTTCCATCACCTTCTTTCAACCATACTGCTCAGGACCTTTGCCTCCATATCACTTCTTCCTTCTCCAGTATGTCATTCAATTCATCTTTCAAGTTCTGTTCTAACTCCGAAATAACATTGGATTTGGAACCACTTTTAGCAATTTGATCGAGGTCCTTTCGGATGTCTCGACATCTCATACGAATATTCCCAAAAGTGGTTCGACTCCAGTAGGCAAGTGCACTAGAGCATTTTGCAGTACTCGAACGAAGATCTTCCAAACCACCACCTTGACACCTCCTCTTCCAATTTTCCAAAATGACTTTCTCACAATCCATCGACCTCGTCCATATATCCTCGAATCTGTAATTTTCCAATTTTCCAAAATGAGAGAGGAATGACGCCTTTGAGCGGGCTCGAGCGGACCGCCTGGATGCCCAGAGCTTGTGGGTCGAGCTGAAGGAGGAGCAAATTGCTCATGAAAAGCTGACGCAAGAGAGCACTCGGGCTGTGCTGGAGCCCGAGCGACAGTGGGAGTCATCCTCTGCAGAAGTCCAGGCTCTGCAAAGCCGACTCGTTCATCTAGAGTCTGAGGCCCATCGATTCGAGGTTGTTGAAGGCTATCACCACAGCATCTCGGAAAGGTGGAGCTGGAGCTGGCCTGCAAGGCTGGCTATGACTATCTCGAGGCGCAGCTCCCGGCCGAGATCAGGAGGGACCCTGACCGCTTCCATTATCCTCCGAGGGTGGCCATCTGCCTTGATGCGCTTCGGGAGATCGAGAAGCAAGGAGGGGCTTGCACTTGATGGCGGGGATGGTGATAAGGATGGCGAAGAGTCGGCCGAGGAGGCTAGTGAGGGCTTAGCTCTTGATAGCTGGGCGGATCAGCGTGAAGAGAGAGAAGGGGAAGAGGTCGAAGTTGAGGTCCAGTCGACTCCTCTATCGCCTCCTACTGCTGCTCCTCCGAGTCCGACTTCTGCTACTGGTTCTATTGTTACTCCTCCCGCGTCTCTAAGTCATGCGCGTCTGCCGAGTCCAACTCCCTAGAGGCCCCAATGTATCTCTTTTTTACAGCACCTCTTTTGTACTGTAAATACTTTCAAATATATAAATGAAAAGATATTTTGTCAATTTAAACTGTGTACCTTTGTGATTGCGTTCTTGTGTGTTAAGAGTTTGCAATCTGCTTTGTTTAAGTACAAGTATGTTTTTGAGTCGAGGTGACTCGGCTGTGTTTATGGCGAGTGGGATGACTCGGCTTCGCCTTGGGTTTACTCGCGATGACACCAAGGTCTTGGGGTACGTGCCTTGGGCTTAGGAGGATGCCAAGGTCTTTTTATCGAAGACGTGCCTTGGTTTTACCCTGAATAGGAACCAAGGTCTTTGTGTCGGAGCCGACCGAGTTGATGGCGTGCCTTGGTTTTACCCTAAAATGGTACCAAGGTCTTTGTGTCGAGCTAACCGAGTTGATGGCGTGCCTTGGTTTTACCTTGAAAAGGTTCCAAGGTCTTTGTGTTAGAGTCGACCGAGTTGACGGCGTGCCTTGGTTTTACCCTAAAATGGTACCAAGGTCTTTGTGTCGAGCTAACCGAGTTGATGGCGTGCCTTGGTTTTACCTTGAAAAGGTACCAAGGTCTTTGTGCTAGAGTCGACCGAGTTGATGACGTGCCTTGCTTTTACCCTGAAAAGGTACCAAGGTCTTTCGAGCGGCAAAAACTGCATATAGGTATATAACACAAAAATATCTCATTTATGAGTATGTTTGGTTTGATTACCTTGGAGGAGATCATATGGGCCTTGTGCCTTAGGCCGAGTCGATGAAGATTGAACGGTGAAAACTACACAAGGGTATATAGCACAAAAACATCTTGTTTATGAGAGTAATCGTTAGTTTGATTACCTTGAAAAGAACCATGTGCCTTGGGCTTATTCGTGAAAATGATGCTAAGGTCTTTGGATGAAATAGGCTGAGTTGATGAAGATCAAACGGAAAATATTGTGTATAAGTTAGTACACAGCACAAAAAATACTTCTTATTTATAAAAGCATCCGAATTGACCATTTCTTAGAGAGGTGCTCTAGAATGTTTGTGACAAACCTGGCTTTCTAGCCTTAATGGCAGCTTCTTATCTCAGAATTTGAGCATAAAGGGTCGTCCATTCTTTGCAAAAAGTGATGAAGATGCCCCACGGTGGGCGCCAGTGTTGATGTCCAAAGATTTCAGCAGCGAGATTAGTAGATAATCCCGAATTTAGCGATGGGGCTTGGGGTCGATATGGACCAGGTGGGTCCCCTCATCTCTTTAGATGGCTGATTCCCTGTTCAGAATAAGATGGCTGCAAAATAGGCATGTTAGAGGGCCGGAGTTGGGTTCTCCGGTGATTCCTCCGACGATCAAGTCAGTATGTTGAGCTTGAGTGGGGAATCAGTGAACTGAAAGTAGTTCTAGGTGTGCGAATGATGAAGTTAATTAGCCAGAAATGGCGTCCCTGACCCCCATCAGGAGGGGGTTTGGACCGACCTCCTTATCATAGGCGATGAGCCCATATTTATACCTAGCGAAGGGGGATAGATGCGTAACTCCAGCCGAGTCCAGACTGGCAGCTGAGTTGGCAGATAGTATACAGGTGTCGACTGCGTATGTGTTGAGTCACCATTGACTCGACGTGATGGTGATTGAGAGGGCATGATGGTGATTGAGAGGGCGTGGTGCTGATGAAGTATGGTGAGTCATGGAGGCTCGCAGAGGAAATGATGAGGATGACCAGCTGTTGGCGAGGAGTTCGAGGACAAACCGCCTCTCGACTCGGCTCTACAAGAAGGACGACAAGTACCGCCTTTATTGTCGGCCTCGCAAGTTGTCGACCCGGTCTTGAGTATATGAGGGGGGTCGACTCAAATGATGAGGTTGAGTGAGAGTTGGTCTCAACTCGGCCTGCCTCGGGAAGGGACGAGTGCCCATGGTGCTTGAGTCGCCCTGGCCTGGGGGTGAGCTGATCTGATAATTAATGCTAATATGGGACACATGTCGACTCCAAGAGGAGGATTAACACTTTATATAATTATTATCATAACACTAATCCAGTAGGCTTTACAAGATGCGCACCACTCCATAATCTAGTTGTCTAAGCCGTAACAAACTATCACCAGTGTAATCCTAGCACAAACCTAGCAACCCTCAATTAAACATGGGTTGAGTACACCGACAATCCGATAAAAAACGATCGTAGAACAAAAGATTGTTTATCACACAAAATATCAGTTAAGAATAAATTATGATCTTACATCCCTTTTTATGATCAAATCGTTCTTCTAAAGGTAAGAAATCTGATCTAGAAGAACATTGGCAAATAATGAGATCCTAGGGCAGCAAACATCAACAGTGAACAATCCATGGATATAGACCACGACGACGTTGCAAACAATGAAGGTTAGGGATGATCTGGATAATGAGCTCAATCTTTTCTTCAAATCCTAAGCACTTCTCTCTCTTCCTCTCTCTTTTTCTTTGTACAATTAGGTCGACAAATACCGAAAAACGAGACAGAAGAATACCTATCAGGAGCGATCAACGGCTGAGATTAAATCTCAACTCAGCTGTTGATTTGGCCCAGCATCCATCTATGGACATACGCTCATCGATGGGTGAAATCCCCGCCATCGATGAAAAATTAGTCTTTGTAGAATTTCCCCATCGAAATAAGTTAACGAATCGATTGAAAGAATAGTAGGTCAATCGATTGATGAATGCTCATCGATAGTCAAAATGCCAATCGATGGGTAAAGGCCTATTAATTTAACTCCTTGTTGATTCATCATTTTAAGCGGAAACTTATATCCGCTAACGCTCATTTTCGACTCTATTCTTTGTCATCCTGCACAAGTGATCTCAAACACAAATTAGAAACAAATTGAAGTTTGTTATTAATCAAACAAAAGATATTGTACGGACAAGATCCTAACATAGTATGTAATCCATATATTTATTTGTTGGCTAGTTAAGTTCGAGTACAAATTGGTTATGGGTCTATTTATGTTCAAGTCTAAGTCCAAACATGTAGTAATACCTCTATGGGTCCTATCCAAATTAAGAAACAACCCATCCTAACACTAATCTTATTCACTGAAAAGTGAAATCGAATCGACGACCGTGACCGCTTGACTCTTATTTGCAAAATACATCACTATTGTGATATTCTCCCCCCAAAACATAATCCTCCTCTAATATTCATCTTCTCAATTCTCAAAGGCGTAAAGAACCTTGTTGGCCCCGCTCTGCCTCTTATTCTTATAATTCCTCACCCAATCAGCCATTAACACAAGGTTAGTTCAAAAGTCGAAACCGTAACCATCTTTGCTAATTTGATTTAGACTGTATTTCATCTTAATAGTTTAAATCTCAATTGATTAGAGCAAATATCGTGACTTTGATTAGCTAATTGTTATCCAATTATTACGGATTATTAGGGGTTTTGTTTTCTATGACTCCAACCTCATCGTGTGGCAAATTGGCGCCTATCAACCTAACAAGCTATCTCTACTACTTAATCTCTTGCATTCATATCGACTGTTAGATGCATTTTCATCCATTGAAGTACCCCGACCAGTGGCGGACAATGCCTTATGGGGTGATGGGGCAATAAAATTACAGATAAATAAAATATAGTATTTATAAATCAACTAAAATAAATTCATTAATATATATCGGCATTAATATGCACCTTGTCTTTCCATTAAAAAAAATGCACCTCGTCTTTATTAATACATTCCAACATCATTATACAACTAATCTTTCCCCATGGGCCATGGTATGACCTGTTTTACATCTTAAACAATTTTTTTAATGGAGCTTTATGCAAAATGTTTAGAACATGATGTCCAAGAGATTTTACTGTTTTTCACCAAAACCGTTATGGTGCCCTTCTAGTCACAATCTCTTTTTTTACTTTTATTTTTCTCTTGAAACCAATGACCCACGATGACGGTAGTGAGAAAAGGATTTGATCATAGATGATTAGGATGATAGTTAGGTTTAATTAATGAGTATTTCAGTTTAACTAAATGGACATTATTGAAGTCTAATACAATTGATTAAAAATTAATTATATTTAACAATATGAGCCTTCAGTTAAAATACATATCATGAGAAAAATAAAAAGTATAATTTATTTAGACATACAAGTGACCTGTTATGAAATTAAATCGTATACTACTAGTATGTTAATATCGAGTGGGGGTAAATATTAAGCTAGGTCTCAATAATAAATTATATGCATATGATGGGTATATCCTGAATAAATAAATAAATAAATCTTGAGTTGCAGTATTCGCCAACAATACAGTGAATGTGGCTTTGCCACTTATTTGAGATCAGGGCATGTGGTTTACAATAAAATTAGACTTGGTGATAATGATTAGTTGCAGTGTTGATTCATGGGATTTACTCACTTGTGAATCGTTGGTGCATAATAAAAATTTTAGGATTTTTGATATTAGTCTTATAAATCTTTAATATTTTGAAAATAATCACAAATAATTGAAATTGCTATTAAGCTTTTCAAGTCTTATATCTTGCAACTGCTACTCTTGAAATAAATGTCATATTATTTGAAATAAATTTCAATGGTATAAGCATATTGTCAATCTATCACGTCTTTAAAAAATAGAATGTATAGTTTGATAAAGTTGCTAATCCAGTTTCTTCGTTCTACTACTCACATACGTGCAATGTGATAACGCCATATTACATCTATTCTTTATCGATGCATCGTATGATACTCGTATCCTGCCCAAATAAAAGAAAACCCTGACTTCACCTTTATCCATGGGCTCCCAAGCTAATGGCCTGTTGGGTTACCTTTCGTAAAAATGTGCTGTAGCTACAGTAAAGATGAAATGAGTGATCCAATCAGATTCGATAGCTACAAGAACGCTGAGCCCATTTCATTACGCTTGAAATGCTTGATGCCAACTCATAATAAAGACCAACCAGCCTACAAGAATCGCGACTCATTTGAACAAACTAAACAGTAGCACGACATTTACAATGTTACACCCTTAAAATTGGCAAACAAGTAGCACCGACATTTACAATGTTACACCCTTAAAATTGGCAAACAAGTAGCACCGACATTTACAATGTTACACCCTTAAAATTGGCAAACAAGTAGCACCGACATTTACAATGTTACACCCTTAAAATTGGCAAACAAGTAGCACCGACATTTACAATGTTACACCCTTAAAATTGGCAAACAAGTAGCACCGACATTTACAATGTTACACCCTTAAAATTGGCAAACAAGTAGCACCGACATTTACAATGTTACACCCTTAAAATTGGCAAACAAGTAGCACCGACATTTACAATGTTACACCCTTAAAATTGGCAAACAAGTAGCACCGACATTTACAATGTTACACCCTTAAAATTGGCAAACAAGTAGCACCGACATTTACAATGTTACACCCTTAAAATTGGCAAACAAGTAGCACCGACATTTACAATGTTACACCCTTAAAATTGGCAAACAAGTAGCACCGACATTTACAATGTTACACCCTTAAAATTGGCAAACAAGTAGCACCGACATTTACAATGTTACACCCTTAAAATTGGCAAACAAGTAGCACCGACATTTACAATGTTACACCCTTAAAATTGGCAAACAAGTAGCACCGACATTTACAATGTTACACCCTTAAAATTGGCAAACAAGTAGCACCGACATTTACAATGTTACACCCTTAAAATTGGCAAACAAGTAGCACCGACATTTACAATGTTACACCCTTAAAATTGGCAAACAAGTAGCACCGACATTTACAATGTTACACCCTTAAAATTGGCAAACAAGTAGCACCGACATTTACAATGTTACACCCTTAAAATTGGCAAACAAGTAGCACCGACATTTACAATGTTACACCCTTAAAATTGGCAAACAAGTAGCACCGACATTTACAATGTTACACCCTTAAAATTGGCAAACAAGAGCACCCGACATTTACAATGTTACACCCTTAAAATTGGCAAACAAGAGCACCCGACATTTACAATGTTACACCCTTAAAATTGGCAAACAAGAGCACCCGACATTTACAATGTTACACCCTTAAAATTGGCAAACAAGAGCACCCGACATTTACAATGTTACACCCTTAAAATTGGCAAACAAGAGCACCCGACATTTACAATGTTACACCCTTAAAATTGGCAAACAAGAGCACCCGACATTTACAATGTTACACCCTTAAAATTGGCAAACAAGAGCACCCGACATTTACAATGTTACACCCTTAAAATTGGCAAACAAGAGCACCCGACATTTACAATGTTACACCCTTAAAATTGGCAAACAAGAGCACCCGACATTTACAATGTTACACCCTTAAAATTGGCAAACAAGAGCACCCGACATTTACAATGTTACACCCTTAAAATTGGCAAACAAGAGCACCCGACATTTACAATGTTACACCCTTAAAATTGGCAAACAAGAGCACCCGACATTTACAATGTTACACCCTTAAAATTGGCAAACAAGAGCACCCGACATTTACAATGTTACACCCTTAAAATTGGCAAACAAGAGCACCCGACATTTACAATGTTACACCCTTAAAATTGGCAAACAAGAGCACCCGACATTTACAATGTTACACCCTTAAAATTGGCAAACAAGAGCACCCGACATTTACAATGTTACACCCTTAAAATTGGCAAACAAGAGCACCCGACATTTACAATGTTACACCCTTAAAATTGGCAAACAAGAGCACCCGACATTTACAATGTTACACCCTTAAAATTGGCAAACAAGAGCACCCGACATTTACAATGTTACACCCTTAAAATTGGCAAACAAGAGCACCCGACATTTACAATGTTACACCCTTAAAATTGGCAAACAAGAGCACCTGACATTTACAATATTACACCCTGAAAAATTGGCAAACAGTAGCACCTGACATTTACAATGTTACACCCTTAAAAATTGGCAAACAAACAAGCCCCAACTCTAGCTGTTTGCATCAATACTGTACAATTACAGTGACATGTTTAAATAAGCGCATCAAAAGAACAGATAAAATGAGTAAAGAAGGTACGCTGGATGTAGGCTAGTCATAACAAACAAGTAGTCAAGGACATGAATTGAAAGTTGCAACTACACAAATTTCGAGTTGAACGAACAAATAAAAAGCATAGATAAAAGAAGAACCCTAGCATGAAAGTCGAGTACATGAAAGTCGAGTACGTTTTGTTAATGAAATATTCTACAGAAAACCCTAATCCAATTTCATGGTCCAACCCATCTTGTCCTCTGCAAGGCCCATCTGCAGATTTGTTAATGCAGAATAGAGTTGCTGTGATACCATGCCAACTCCTTTGTTCCCGTACTCCACCCTGCAACATGTGCAAACAATGTGTCAACAATAGGCAGGGGGCAAAAAAATCATATAGAGATAACCTCTATAGAAAATCATACAGGGAAGGAGAAGCCTACAGGTGTCCCAACCAACCAACTTTAAAGTTGGCAGTTATATTGATGCTTACTGTTTGCACTGATTTATAGTATTTTGTTTGTATTGATCTTTTAACCGTCTACACTGTTGTTTGTGTATCCTTTGAACCGGCTTAAAACTGATAAGAGGTTACATTGTCCTTTTCTCGATATGTTTCTATGAAGAGGACTCTCAAATAGGATTTATTTCCAAATATTATAATTTTAAAATTATTTTTCTTTTTATGACACTGGTGAAACTTTGAGAAAGGAGTGACCAGTGTCCAAATCCTGAATGCACTAACATAACTTAGCAATGACTTAAAACTTATTTTTATTTTTCAACAATACTATGAAATGCAATAACATCCAACCAAACAGGTGTGTCGAAATCTAAATGAAGCAGGATCAGCACATAGGACTCCAACTATTCCTAACCAAAAACGCACCATGCGCATCTTTTTTCTGTAGAAGGTGCTACTAGTTTTAAAGGCAAAGAGGAGGATAATGGGAAAAGAAGCCTCATCAGTTGGCCTTAATTCTCGATAACAACATATGGATATACTTGAGAACAATGGAAGAAGGTATAGAGAATGTTTCCACCTTTTCCCGAGGTATGTTATACTTCCCACAGGTGAGACAACCACAGCTGTTCCCGTACAGAAAACTTCATCAGCATCAAGCAATTCTTCTACTGATACGAGACGTTCTGCAACCTACGCAGTTCAATGGTTATCATATAAAAGAAGTAATCATGAACAGAAAATAGGTAATAAATGTTTTTATAACATAACAAGAAACATGTGCAACGAGGATAGGAAAGTTTTAGTTTAAAAATCACCAGGGATTTTGTCATATTAGACCCTAAAAGTTCTTTCTTAATTTTTTATGAGGCTTCCTAAAATTCATACTTTTAATTTACATCCCCAAATCTATTAAGTTGTTTTAAATAACAATCACAAATCTAATAAGTTGTCACATTAGGCTCTAAATTTGTTCTTAATAATCTTATATTAGACCCCCACTCTTCATATTTCTAATTAACATCCCCAAATCTATTACGTTGTTCTATAACAGTAAACAGTTGAATAACTACAATTAAATCTAATGAAGGGGTGCTATAAGAAATATAAGATTTACGACCTGTTTTAAAATTAAGAAAGAATTTAGGGTTTAATATGATAAAACCCCAGAAAGAATTAATGCAGAACGGCTAGTTTGACGGTTCGAGAGCCAGACATAAATCACCAAGATCTTAATCACTAACCGAATGCCTGTGCTGACAAGATGTTTGTACAGTGTAAAAACTATGAGCACTTGTAAAGCGTAAGACTATGAGAACTATGAGCACTAACTAATAATGGAAAGAATTCAACTCAAAAGCTATAGAATCTAACACATCAATCTAAAATATGCCGTAAAATACTTTTCTCCCAGAAAACATTATTAAACCTAATACCTGGTAACCCTGGCTCCGAGCAACATCAATTATACTTTTCCTTGTAATTCCAGGCAATATAGTCCCTTTTATCGCTGGAGTTGATATGATTTTGTCCTAAAACAGCAAAGCGCAAAAAGTAAATCACACCATCAGATTACTCACTGAAGAATAGACAAATGTATATTACAACAAATGGATGAAAATCACCATATATTTATATAAAGAGATGCTGCCATTTCAACCTTTAGTAACCCAAAATGAATATGCAGAGAATAAAATGTCCAAGTCGAACTCATGCCACCTTGATATGTTGCTCATATTGAAAAATTACATTATCTATGAGCAGAAGTAAAAAACCCTACAACAAGTCTGTCATAGGCCTTCTAGATTTTTCCTTGTCTAGGAGTATTGGAATGTTGGAGGATGCCAAAAGGTATTTTTAGGACTATGGAAAGCTTTATCTTGTCTATATGAATAGGAACTTTGGTACTAATTAAAAAAGACGCCTGATTCATGTTAATAGCCGGTCATGAAACTTTGTCAAATCTTTCTTATTCAACAAAAACCTCATTTTGATGAGAAAAAACAATGAACCAAGAACTGAAAAGTTCAATAAGATGCATTGGCAAATCGTTCAGCAAGATTTGTTCAATAGAAAACCACATTTTGATGTGAAAAGGCTTAGATGATTGTGAGAAGACAGACATCCCAAAAGCGCAAGTTCTACTTCCATATACCCATGTCACTCATGCCTAAGCAGAATATGGTCAACACCAAAACCTTCATCTGCCAAATAGGCTTTTTGTCTGTGCGCGTTTTTTATGTGTTGGTTTTTTTTGTTTTTTTTAGGGGGGGGCTACATCATCAGTCATCTCATCAGGAAATGCCTCAGGAGCGGGTCGAATAGCAAACCTTATGAAGGAAATTACAGCAAGACCTAAGTGGTGCAGTCCGTGTGTCAGGCCCATGCTCCATTAGGCTCTCCCAGACTCAAGCACAGGCACGCGGGCTAAAGTCTCTTTACACGCATACGCTAAGGCGCACACGATGCACGCGCCCAAGTGAAGCAAGGCGCACACCACACACATAATTTTTCAAGATGTTTATCAAGCACGAAAGAGCATGTTTATATATTTTCACATAAAAATATGTCAAGATAAATAATATCTACTATGAAATCACAAAATAAGGTCTTAATTTCTTATGCTAACACATCCAACATAGAACAAAGTTCATAGATTTTCAAATCAAAAGTCAAATCAAGACTAATATTGAAGCGAACTTATGTTCCTCAATCGAGCTACTATAAAGGTCTAACGGTTTTATTTTGCTTTTTGGGATATGAGTAATCAGGTATAAAGGCCCGATTGAAACGTTAAAGAACAAAACTATATGTGGCTATGCCTAGCATGCTCCCTACGTGAAGCACATGTCACTTGCGAGGCGCAAAGGCGCTGCTGCATTAGATGCGGGGCGCTTCGCCATTGCCCCGCATCACAGGGCGCATGAGGCGCAGTAAGGCGCGCGCCTTTGAAAACATTGCTGGCCAGGACCTAGGAGGCAGCATAGGTACCGGTTAGGCCTATGTTGGCACACAGCCTACTTTTTAAAACATTGACCTAAACAACACTTAAATCATTTACACAAGCCTATATTATCATTTCTACAATCTGCTCATGATTGTAATAACTAAACTCAAGTGATTTCCTACTTGTTCCCATCTTTGCCGCCTTGTCAGAGACACAATGGATTTTGCCTAAAGAAGAGAGGATGAGGATAGAGAAATCTAGAAATGGATTGGGTTTAAGGGCGTGCGCGCACACACACAGAAATAGAGAATTGAGTGATGATGTAGGCTTATATATGCATGTATATCATGTTGAAATGGGGGCAGAAAGAGGGAATGGGTTTCGGGGAGGAACAAGTAGAATCGACTGACAAGGAGGTGAAGAAAGAAAGGGCATGTCAATTTTCAGTTCATAATATAGAGGGGATAAAAAGGAAATTTTAATCTAAAACTTGTTGAAACTTTAACACTATAGGAGGATGGTATAATTGATGGATGACTACAATTTGGATGAGGCTGAAGGAGGGAAGGCCTAGGCGAGAGAGAGAGGCTGGAGGAGGAGAGAGGGACTAGGGGACAGAGAATTGCTGGGGATACTTTTCATGCCATTGTTACAGTGTGAAGGTTGGGGCAATTTCGGGTTTGGGGCAGGAATTTTAATATAAAGGTGGGATAATTTTAGAGGAAGTGGGATAACTATCCGACTAGTATTCCAAAAACCAAAAACTCCAACTGCCATTGTCTCAGTTCCATTATCAAATGACTAACACTATACAGTAAATTATCTAAGATTATCCTAATTATCCCCTAATTGTCTCAATGAATAACAACCCCTAATTGTCTCAATGAATAACCCCCCAAGTCTTGTTGAATGGGATTCTAGAAGACAAATTTGGCATGCAATAATATATAGCCAACCCAAAAGGCAAGAAAATATTAAGAGGTCCCTGAAAGAAAACTGTTTCCTTTTCTATTTTTGCTTTTAGAACTATGGAATAAATAATTAGGGCTCTGACCCGGTCCCCGGTCGGATCTCGATCTGATCTGATTACCACAGATTTGCACATGTTAGGTTCATTTAAATCAATTTATGCTAATTTCTTTTTTATACATATCAAGTATCATCATACTACGGTTTTTAGCATATTGTCTGTACATCAACCCTATACCTATTTGAAAACAGTAGTTTCAGTTTTAGTTCAAATTCAAAATGCTAGCAAACTTGTTTAATTATAATTGGCTAAAAGCAACAAATTTAATGGCAGTAACTATGATATGTTGCACAGAAAAATTGGGTTTGACCTTATACATGAAAACATAGATAATGTCATAAAAAACACTGCTTCGACCAAGGACAATAAAAGGTTGAACAGTGAAAATTGAAGAAAAAGGTAAAAAGTCTCATGCAAAAGTTCATGGAAGACAATCTAGTTAAAGTTTTTGAAACTTCTAAAACTTCTATGGACATGTGGAATGCAAGAAGAGAAAAATATGACATTGTATCTAAAGTTAAACAACTATTTCCTCAAGCATAGCACAATTCTCATCATATGCACGAGGGTAATAATGTCATAAAACACATTAATAAAATGATTGTCACAACTTAAAACACATCTACTGCTAGGCTTGGTATCCCAGAAAAATGCAACTATCTTTAATAACTTTCCCTATTCACTTGTTCTTGCTGCTAACATATTGGGAATGAATCCTGCCATTAAATATATCACTAATTTGTCAATGCACTTGGCTATAGAGCAAAACTTGATAACCATTTAGACAATGTTCCCCAATCCTAGTGTGACAGGTTAACATTAGATAGTGCAGACAACATATCTATATTAACAATCTGCTTTATCTTAGAGGTACTAGCAAAGTCTTAACCTAGGATATCACAAATCAGACTCATAAATAAAATAGGAAGAGTAGTTCAAATCAAAGATTTTATTAGCAGTGTTATTCCAAATTACAAGAGACAAAATAGTTCATGCTCAGGGACACATTTCCCCACAAAAAATACTTTCTTATTCTTCTCAATAGAAACTCTCTTATTATAAAATCTAACTTCTAGCTCATTTTTCATTAAGCTAGCAACGGACATCAAATTACGCCTAATTCTCAAAACATAAAAGACATTTTTATGAATGAGAACACTATCCCCAAGATCCAAACAGTAGAAGCCAACATTTTCTAAATCTATATAAGTATGTTCTCTCTATATATATATACTCTGCCCTCCTTACTTAAGTTTAGTTTAATCAGTCACTTCATGCTTGTTCTTGGCAATGTGCCTTGTTGTACCAGGGTCTATCCACCATCCTTTGATGTCTGTCATCACCGATTGCACTATGTCACTCTGACAAATTCTCACTTGTCGGCACCACCTTCTAGGTGCTTGTGTCCACATCCTTATTCTACTACTTTTCTTTTGGAACTTGAAATGTCCAAATTTCCCATAGTCATAGAAGGCTCCAGGAGTTACATTTTTCTTCTTTAAACTGTTGAGATTTAGAACCTTTCAAGTGTGATTTATTAGGGTCATGGTTTCTTCCAGTTTTTTGCCTCTGGCGCATATAATTTAGCTCCTGTTACGCTATGTTAAATTTTAGTTCCTTCCTACTTGCTATCAAGTCTTATTCTATAGCCAAGTGCATTGGCAAGTCAGTGATATATTTAATGACAAGGTTCATTCTCAATGTGATAGCAACAATAACTGAAGCGGGATAGACTATTAAGAATTATTGTCACTTGCATTCATTCTGCAATATTAATCCCACCGGCAGATAGGTCCGTAGCCATGAAATAATTTTATTGATGTGCTCTATGATGTTATCACCTTCTTGCATACAACAAGAATTGTGCTTAAGCAAGAGGAGTTGAATCGTAGTGGCATGGAACCAGCTTCTTTTGGTTTATGCAATGGGAATGGGAGCGTGCCACTTATTTAGAATTGGATATGAGAAGGTAGGCTTATACAGTACGCTAAGGAACGTGCTATGCTTTAGGTTTCGTTTTTAAATGTAGGAATCTAAGCATTTTCGCTTTTTTTCTTTAGTTACATATAGCTAACAAATGCAAATAGTACAACTCCGATTTATAACAGATAAAAACATAATAACAAATATCTAAACCAATACAAATAGCATAAATAGAAATGTTGCAAACCATTATATAAAAATATTGCAAACTAATTACGTTTTTCTGTTTAATTTTTGAAAAATGGTTATTCTTGTAAAATGTTACCTAATTTGATTTGTAAATCGGGTCGCTGGAGTTGGCGAAATGGGTCACGATGAAAACGCGACCCGGTCTGCTAGCTTTTCTTTTTCTAGGACGATTGAACTTGTGTCATGGCTCGCTATAGCATCCATGTGTCTAGAAATTTTATAAGTTTCAAAAACTTCAATTAGACTGTCTTTCATGAACATGTTTTATCTATTTTCTTTCAATTTTCACTGCTCAAAGCCTTTTTTCCTTAGCGGTAGAATTTTCGTTAGGGACGGACTAGTGGATTCGATGACATCATCTATGTTATCATGTATAAGGACATACCACCATTTTTGTGCCACAAATCATAGTTACTACTATTAAATTTATCAACTTTAGCCACTTCTAATAAAACAAATATTGCTAGCCATTCGGATTAGAATCAATTTAGAAATATGTTTTTAAAACATGTACAAGGTTGATGCATATACAGTGACTAACAAACAGTAGCATGATTTATTTGACATTATAAAACATAAATTAAAATAGATTAGCAATAGCACTAGTCCAAAGAACAATCAGCAACAAAACATCAAGCTAGAAAAGGAGAGATGAGAGAAAACCAGAGATAACTCCCAATCCCCAAGCCTAAAGCCTCCATTTAACAATTCTAGAACCTCAACAACCAAGCCAAAAAATAACCCTTCTTCCACTTTCCATCCTACCTGCCCGATCTCAGCCTCAATCGTTCTCAGTCTTTGTCAATAACTTACCCTCTTTAGTTGACAATAGATGGTTCAAAAAGGTTTTTTTTCAAGGTGCCATGTAGCCGATTCCTATATTCCTCATAAAAGAAGCAAGGAGGTTCTCGTTTCGATTTTATTAGGTTGGTGGAGTTTGAAGCTAACAGTGCAGTAAGGAACATCAATGTTCTTTGGGTGGATTACAAATACATTGTTGTGAACCTAGTAAAATATCATAATAGGAGAACAAAGCAAATGAGGGTTAGAGAAGAAATGGATGTTAATGCAAAGATATTTTCAGGCCTTCCCCATGTTGTCGGCCCCAACATTGTGCAGAATCAGTCATCACATTCGTTCAAAGAGGCATTAGTTAATCCAGACTTAGTTAATAAGTCATTAGACTCATTACCTATGGCAATCATTACCTATGGGCTATGGCTCAAGGCATCATATATCTTGGCATGTTGGAGTATTTGGACAACTGTGTCAAAGCTTTTAAGCAACAGGGTTAGCAAGACGTCATGTGCAACCATTTCACCGAGGTTGGAGTGTTCGACATCAAACTAAAGAGTTTGGGTGCCTTGTTATTTTCTTCACTTTTTGGACAATAATCTTTATAGAGTTTTAGAGGAAGATAGTTGGAAGTGGCCGCTTAATTGGTTTATTAAGGTCCAACATTGGAATTCTTTGATTGATCTTGGTGGGAGGCTTGCTTGGGTTTGCATTTCCAGTATTCCTCTCTGAAAAGATATTGATAATACTTTTGCTAACATTTTATCTAACGTTGGAAAGATGGTGTTGATTCATCCTTATTCATCATCAAAGAAATTCTTACCTATTGCTTTATGCCTTATTCATACTTATCAATGATCTACAATCAACGTTGTGAACCAGAGAGTTGAAAGGTCAAGTTAAGGTGCTTAAATCAAAAGATATAATTATTCCTTCAACCTTTTATTATGCATCTTGAAGGTGTGTTGGCACCGCAGTTTATTTGATTGATTGAGAGAAAAGGGCGAGGAGAAGGCGCCATCTCAACTTCATTCCTTGTCATCGCCGAGGATCGGTGTTGAAGAGACAATGAGAGGCGAGAAAGATTTGCCTAAAAACAAGAGCATGATATATTTGACATGTATAAAACATAAATTAAAATAGATTAGCAATAGCACTTGTCCAAAGAACAGTCAGCAACAAAACATCAAGCTAGAAAAGGAGAGATGAGAGAAAACCAGAGATAACTCCCAATCCCCAAGCCTAAAGCCTCCGTTTAACAATTCTAGAACCTCAACAACCAAGCCAAAAAAAAACCCTTCTTCCACTTTCCATCCTACCTGCCCAATCTCAGCCTCAATCTTTCTCAGTCTTTGTCAATAACTTACCCTCTTTAGTTGACAATAGATGGTTCAAAAAGGTTTTTTTTCAAGGTGCCATGTAGCCGATTCCTATATTCCTCATAAAAGAAGCAAGCAGGTTCTCGTTTCGATTTCATTAGGTTGGAGGAGTTTGAAGCTAACAGAGCAGTAAGGAACATCAATGTTCTTTGGGTGGATTACAAATGCATTGTTGTGAACCTAGTAAAATATCATAATAGGAGAACGAAGCAAAGGAGGGTTAGAGAAGAAATGGATGTTAATGCAAAGATATTTTCAAGCCTTCCCCATGTTGTCGGCCCCAACATTGTGCAGAATCAGTCATCACATTCGTTCAAAGAGGCATTAGTTAATTCAGACTTAGTTAATAAGTCATTAGGCTCATTACCTATGGCAGTCATTACCTATGGCAATCATTACCTATGGCAATCATTACCTATGGCAATCATTACCTATGGCAATCATTACCTATGGCAATCATTACCTATGGCAATCATTACCTATGGCAATCATTACCTATGGCAATCATTACCTATGGCAATCATTACCTATGGCAATCATTACCTATGGCAATCATTACCTATGGCAATCATTACCTATGGCAATCATTACCTATGGCAATCATTACCTATGGCAATCATTACCTATGGCAATCATTACCTATGGCAATCATTACCTATGGCAATCATTACCTATGGCAATCATTACCTATGGCAATCATTACCTATGGCAATCATTACCTATGGCAATCATTACCTATGGCAATCATTACCTATGGCAATCATTACCTATGGCAATCATTACCTATGGCAATCATTACCTATGGCAATCATTACCTATGGCAATCATTACCTATGGCAATCATTACCTATGGCAGTCATTACCTATGGCTCAAGGCACCATATATCCTGGCATGTTGGAGTATTTGGACAACTGTGTCAAAGCTTTTAAGCAACAGGGTTAGCGAGGACGTCATGTGCAACCATTTCACCGAGGTTGGAGTGTTCGACATCAAACTAAAGAGTTTGGGTGCCTTGTTATTTTCTTCACTTTTTGGACAATAATCTTTATAGAGTTTTAGAGGAAGATAGTTGGAAGTGGCCGCTTAATTGGTTTATTAAGGTCCAACATTGGAATTCTTTGATTGATCTTGGTGGGAGGCTTGCTTGGGTTTGCATTTCCAGTATTCCTCTCTGAAAAGATATTGATAATACTTTTGCTAACAGTTTATCTAACGTTGGAAAGATGGTGCTGGTTCATCCTTATTCATCATCAAAGAAATTCTTACCTATTGCTCTATGCCTTATTCATACTTATCAATGGTCTACAATCAACGTTGTGAACCAGAGAGTTGAAAGGTCAAGTTAAGGTGCTTAAATCAAAAGATATAATTATTCCTTCAACCTTTTATTATGTATCTTGAAGGTGTGTTGGCACCGCAGTTTATTTGGTTGTTTGGAGGGATCGACGAAAGTTTCAAGTCATGGTTCACCATTCGGCCATGAGGATAGCAATGAAGCTGATGATGTGGAGCTTTCCTAATATCAACAATACAAGTGGCAACATAGATAGAAGAGAGAAAATATTGAATTCAAAATGTAACATGGCCTAAGAGTCCATATGGGGTTATCAAAGGTGATAGATGTTAACGAGGGGTTGCATGCAAGAGTAGATTTTTTACAAAAGAATGTGTCAGACTTTAATAATGGGACTCCATAGTAGCAAAATCATAATCCCACATCCCAGCCTGATTCATTTGTTCCTGGACATTCAAAGATAGATAAAGGCCCAATTATGGCCCAAGGTGATGAGCCCATACTCAAATAGTCCATAAGTGCAATATGGATATTGCTAAGGATGGCCCTCAACTTATCAAGATCAAGTTGGTCATAGGCAGGCCCATTCTTGCTTAGGTGACTGCAACAATTAATAGAGAATTAGGGTCTCCTTTGCCATTAAACCAAAGAGAAAATACAAGTTTTTCACATTGAGCGAGAAAAGGAGGAAGTTGTTAGGGATTCATTGCAATCAAAAGCTCGATCTTTAGAGAGCAGGGAACCTTCTGCGGATGTTGAAACTTCTCTCTGATGCAGATTTTCAAAATCGGAACAAGTGTCATATCAATGAAGTAGTGGAGATTAGGAATTGCGGGGAAGCTTTTGCTTGCGGGAAGACGATTTTGAAGATGAAGTGGTGCGTCGTGCAGCTGCATTGGAGGAGTTGGGGATGCTAATCTTGTCTAAGATCTTTGCATCTCTTCAGGTATGTTGGTATTTATTTCTTTCACCATGAGAATCTTATCTTGGAATATTAGGGTACTTGGCAAAATCGAGAAGAGGTGTCTTCGAGTGAATGCTAGAAAATTGGGAACTGAGGTTATGTTTGTGCGAGAGACCAAGCTTGAGGAGGTGAATGACAAAATCATGAGGGGGTGTTGGAATAACAACAGCATCAGTTGGGCTTTTTCTCCATCGCAAGGTCATTCTGGTGGTATTCTTTCTTGTTGGGAGAAGGATATTTTCATGAAAGTCGCGAAGAAATTCATCAATTTTTTGTGGTTGTTTAGGGCACATGGATTTCTTTGAATAAATCATGTTTCTTGTGCAATGTGTATGGTCGTTCCGATCTGAATTCTAGAAGGAATGTATGGGATGACATCGTTGATTTAAAAAGCAGAGTTAGGGGTATGTGCATTATGGGAGATGATTTAGCTATAGTGCAACATAAATACACATCGTATAATTCCTCCAAGACCAGTAAACTTGATAGATTTTCATTGTCAATTGACTTCTTAGACGAGAATCAGAATATCTCTTAGTTAAGGTTGCAGAGATCAATTTCTAAATACTGCCAATTATGGTCGATTAGGGTACCAAACCGTTCAGATTTTTTAATTGTTGCCTGGAGTCTTCAGGTTTCTTGGAGATGGTGGATGTGAAATGGAAGTCATTTGATGTTCAAGGAAATGCATGTATTAGGTTATGGTCTAAGCTTCGCTTGTTAAAAACAGAACTAAAGAAGTGTAACATAGAGTGTTACAGCAATGTGGGGAACAAAATTAAAGAATTAGAAGCACTAGAATCAATGGATCAAAAACTAGAAGATGGTTTTTTCTCAGAATCAGATATCATTCCTAGGAGGTCGTTCTTTGTGAAGTTATTGAAGAAGTATCATGAGGAGGAGGTACGATGGAGACAGAAATCGAGAGATAGATGGATCAGGGAGGATGATCGTAACAACAAATACTTTCATAAATTGGCTAATTTAGAGGATTGCAAAATCAAACTTTTGGTCTTAATGTGATGGTGTTTGGGTATCTGATTCTAAGAAGATTAAAGATGTTGCAGATTTCTTCAATAACCATTCTAATTCCAAGAAGTTGAGGAAACCAAGCATGAAGTGTTGTTCCTTTCCATCTCTCTCTGCTTCAGAGGTTAGTGTCCTTGAAGATGTGTTCACTTTGGATAAAATTAGAGATGCTCTAATGAGTTGTGAAGGTTCTAAAGCACCGGTCCTAATGACTTCAACATGGAGTTCTTTAAGCAAGCTTGGAAAACAATCTAGCAAGATGTCTTTGACTTTGACCAAGATTTCTAGCATGAAAGCAATTTAAGGAAAGAAATCAATCAATGTTTGAAAAAGCTTTTTTGAAACTCGCTTTAAAATTTTTGAAGGTTAAACGCTTCAAAACTCAAGAGTGGAGCTATTTATCCCTTGAAGCTTACGCCTCATTGATTAAATCATAACTAAGGTGTGCGCTTAGCGCTTCACAAAATGCTTCTCTTTTGAAATGCACACTTTAGACAAGATAGGAGGATATAAAACGATTTTTGACTAACATTAAAGTGCTCCTATGTATCTTCAATAAGATATATATGTTATGTATGTAGCCTACTTTATTGTGATTTGCGTCTATACTTCACATATGTAATTCTTATTTACTAATCGGGACATGAATGTGCCTATTTGTAAATTATTATACCACTATTTGAAAAAGCCTATGACTGTGTGGATTGAGATTTCTTGGACTCGGTGTTAGCTCATATGGCTTTCGATCAGTTGTGGAGGAAGTCGTCATGGTTGTTTGAATAATTCTTTAGTGTCAGTCTTAGTCAATGGTAGTCCGATGAAGGATTTTCCGATGTAAAGTAGGCTTCGAGTGTATCGTAGGTTTCGACAAGACTGCCCTTTATCACCTTTTCTATTTCTTTTGGCTAGTGTAGGTCTTAACATTTTGCTTAACAAGACAACTTCTATTGGGCTATTCCATGGCATTATGATTGGTAAGAAGCAAGGTTTTAAATGTCGGATGTCGAGGACTCGTCGAACGATCAAAATCCATATCAGATTACGGAAATCGGGGATATATAGTAAATATCAAATTGTCTGATGTCCATATATAATATAATGTCCTAGTCTTTTGCTTACACTTTAGTAATCTTTGCTTATTCAGTCCAAAGTATTAAATTAAACATGGTAGAACATGTCAACATTACAAGAAGCTTAACAATATTATAGATAACTGAGAAATATTATACAATGTCGACCGAGAAATCAAGTAAAAGAGCCACGGTGGCTAAAAATGTTGTTGTGTTGTCACTCAGAGAGAGAGATAAGGAAGGTGAAATCATCATTGTCATCTTCTACTAAAACATAAACAATAGCAACAAATATACAGCCCTTATCCAAGTATTGTTCATCTTCATCTCCTGCTCTTTTGTTTTTCTCCTAAACTCATTGAAACTCAAATCCTCTCCATTTAATCTTTTTGTTTCTCAATCAATTCCGCATTACACCCTCCTTCAGCGAGAAAAGTCTCGAGAGAGGACGTTGGACCTCAATCTTCACATCACAAAGAATCAGTTTAGAGTCACATCAAATCACTTTTGAATCTCTTCAAAAGAAAGACCAGATTGATTGAGAGAAAAGGGCGAGGAGAAGGCGCCATCTCAACTTCATTCCTTGTCATCGTCGAGGATTGGTGTTGAAGAGAGAGCGAGGCAAAGAAAGATTTGCCTAAAAACAAGAGAAAAGGGGGAGAAGATTTTCCCTAAACAATGCGTGCGGTTTGTATTAAAGTTGTGGTCTTTATTAGGTTTGGGTTTGGATTTGGATTTGGGTTTGGTTTCAACCCAAACTGAACCCAAACCCAAACCGAAAATAAAACTTCAAACTGTGCAAATCGCCTAACTTTTCAATCAGTCAAAATTGCAAAAAACATCTAATATATCGCCAATATATGCTCAAAACGCCATACAACTTGAAACCCCACATATCCTTGCGCTTGGCCTTGAAAAACGATATGTCGGCCGACATTTAAAACCTTAGTAAGAACGGTTGGAAAGTCACCCATCTTCAAAGTTTTGTTTGGCTAACTGTGTTGAATGGTCATTCAAGGCATTTCTTGAAAGGCATAGGGTTAAACTATAGCTTGTTCAGTTATTTTGTCCAAGGTGCAAGAGAGTTTTTGAAGACAAAGTACATGCCATATTCAATTGTTTTTGGGCTGATTGTCTTTGGAATTCAATTCGACGTCCGAGGGTGCTTTACTAATTCGATTGAAACCTGAATCATTTAGTGGCTGGTCTTAATCTAGGCTCCATGCGTGATAGCTATTGGATGGTGTTCTGTTTCATCATTGTTTGGTGCATTTGAAATGCAAGAAATGAATTAGTTTTCTACAAGGAGACTAGCACTCTTACGACGGTGGAGCAAACTAAACTGTACACTTTTTCTCGTTTCAAAGTTTGGTGTCCCTTTCGTCCATGGGATCTTCATAATTGGTTTCTTCAACCGTATTATCTTAGCTTGTTCATAATGCTACAAGTGTTCAAGTGATAATCATGTAGCTGGTGGTTTTTGGTTGCTTTTTATGCTTTTGTTTTTTGGTTTTTTTCTTTTTTTTTTGTGTTGTTTTGTGATTCCATCATGGAATCCTTTACTTTGTTTTTATGCTTTGATTAATTCAAACCCTTTTCGCTGAGCAAAAGATACTTTAAAATAGATTAAATAAACTTGGAGGGTGTGGATCAGTGTGAATCGAATCATATCTAAGATCAGAACAAGTCGTAACATTGTCTGGAATGAGCGGATCAGATCTGGGGGATCAAGTGCAGATAGTTTGAATGAAGGCTAATCGAGGCGCAGAGCTGTTAGAGGCGGAGTTAAAGTCAAGCGGCGGCAAATTTGACTGCACTCAATTGGATCAGTGTGGAGAGTCAGGGTTGGTTCTGATCGGTTCTGACGATGTCAGGTGGCGTCAAAACTCTATGGAGAGGCAAGATTGAAGTTGTCGCTGATCGGATCTGAGAAGAGGGATGCAGCTTCATCGTCTATTAGCAAAGGCAATAAAGGTTTCAGGCGACTGAGTAGAGGCAACGGTGATCAGAATTAGAGTTCTAGCCAGCAGTTGAAGCTTGTAGAAGAAGAGAAGCTTGTTAGGTTTGAGGTTCTGATCCAAAGGAGGGTGGCTCAGATCTCAAGGAGGATAGGGAGCGGACCTCTAGGAGCTTTTGCACAGTGAGAAGAAAAAGTGGTTATTATTGGGGGGAGAAAGCCTCCTCTAAGGGAACGAAACTCGAGAAGAAAATTTTTCATTTGGATAAGGGGACAAGCTCTGATTATTATGGTTGGTAGAGGAGAAAGAACTTTTGAAAACAGAGAGAATAGCTAACTTCCTCAGTACAGGAGAATTTCTTGCAGACGGGGATCTCTACTCTGATACCAGTAGAGGTAAAGGGATCAGAAAGAGAGATTGATTGAGTACCCGGTAGATTACTTTTGAATTTTTCTATGCATCTCATTCATGAGATTATCATGCTATTTATAGACTTGCTGTAACTTCCCAAAGTCTCCCTAATTTTCCTCTAACCAACCAACAATTTCTAAAATCTCTCAAGTAATTGATTTTGTGGATATTGTGGGTAACAACTCCCACAAAATCCCATGGATGTTCTCTTAGTTAATTTGGTCAACTTCACTAGTAATTAGCAATAAATATAATCATGTTAACATAAAACTGATAAATCCATCCGAAAATGAAAAAGGAAAGTATATACACCAGAAACATTAATTAATATGAATTTATGAAGTAAACTAGAAGTGCATCGGGTAAGTAATCAATAGCTTCATAAAAGAGAAGGTTCTGGGCTGACATACCTTAACAACAAAAACATTACATGATGAAACTTCCTCAAGGTATTTCTTGCAAACAGAATCAAGGTACAAAACATCAGAGTAGCCTTTTGCCTTAGCTATTGACTGTGCCCTCAAAACCTACAAAGCAATCATAAAGGACAAGCACTGGTGAGTATGTGAATAATTACTACAACTTTCATCTTCCGATTGATCAAGCATTTAGGTTCCAAAGATTATAGTTCACAATTAACTGATAATGAAAAAAAAGGCACCAGGTTAAAAGCCATATTGCAAATAAGATACACTTAGTTTCAATAGATAATTAATGCCCTCTGGGAAGAAATGTACACAACTGATGTAGCACTGCTAATCATTAATTACGAAGAGGTGGTTACCGATGCATAATTTCCGATAGTTTTTACACCACCAGTTCCTCCAGGGGTTGCACGATGAAAATCGTTTTCAACAATCAAGTTTATTGGAGCCAAGCCCTCCTGCAGACATGTAGTAGCTATGTGATTAGTTGTATACACTTTAACAGATAAACAACAATTAAACAAGTTGGAGGCAAAATACAGATGCTACAGCTAGAATCTTAGAGATGCAAGTTCATGAACCAAAGTTGTCAGGTTTAGCCTGCCGCTAACTCTCTGAAGTGGCTGAATACATATACTATGATTAATAAGCACTATATTTCCATGTGGTCTTATGTGCAAGGACAGAAGGCCAATTGAATCCAGTGAGATACATGTGCAGAATTCAGACCCGCATGTTGCATGGTTGCAAGAGCCATGACCATTATAGTACTGGGGCACCCACTACTTAAATCAACAAGAACGTAAAAAAGCCATCTTGTTAGAATAAAACAGGAATAACGACTATGCAGCATAAGAAAATGTGACTTAAAGTACCTCAAAAATATACAGTATCTTCAAAGCATGAAGTTGTCAAATATACACTAGTTAAAGCAAAAGTTTCTAGCAGGTTTGATTTCCTAAAATATACTTGAATACAGTCTATAATAAATAAAGCTCATAGCTAACAAGAGAGAATAGTTTCTGGAATTACTGTACATTATTTCTATTTCGTGACCACTGAATTATAACTTATAAGATAATGCAATATAATAAAGGTAAGTTGTATAATTTTCAATTATAGTGCATTGCATAGACAATTTCACTCCTGCAATATTAAACATGAACTTTCCAATTTGTGTTAGAACACTGCAAAATGCTAGTAACCATCAGAATCATGATGGTTGAGGTCATAGGGTCGCAATGTTGAAAATAACGATAACGCATAATGTAACGCTCTACCTCCTGTTAGAGGTTAAAGAAAAAAAAGCATAAAACGTAAAACATAACGTAAGTTATTTTGTTTATTAATTATTTACATGTTCTATAAATACAAACTATTCATAATGACTTTAATAATTAGAATCAACAAAATTTTCAAGGACAAATTTTCAAAACCAACCCTTTTAGA
Source organism: Asparagus setaceus (assembly GCA_012295165.1). Taxonomy (NCBI): domain Eukaryota; kingdom Viridiplantae; phylum Streptophyta; class Magnoliopsida; order Asparagales; family Asparagaceae; genus Asparagus; species Asparagus setaceus. The sequence goes on from CM022704.1 coordinate 40,970,422, forward strand.
ACTTTATTTTCAAAAATCGACCTATTTATCTTTTATTTAGCATTTTGACCTAGTTTCTACCGGTCAAATCGATCAAAATGCTAAATAAGTTGCTAAAACTTCACGGATTTACAATCCGAGTTTTGCACATAATTAAGAATGGCTAATCATGATTAGTCGTTTAATTATGTGCAAAACATCACGCGATTCTAAATCCCATGAAGTTTTGCACATAATTAAGAATGGCTAATCATGATTAGCCGTTTAATTATGTGCAAAACATCACGCGATTCTAAATCCCATGAAGTTTTGCACATAATTAAGAATGGCTAATCATGATTAGTCGTTTAATTATGTGCAAAACATCACGCGATTCTAAATCCCATGAAGTTTTGCACATAATTAAGAATGGCTAATCATGATTAGTCGTTTAATTATGTGCAAAACATCACGCGATTCTAAATCCCATGAAGTTTTGCACATAATTAAGAATGGCTAATCATGATTAGTCGTTTAATTATGTGCAAAACATCACGCGATTCTAAATCCCATGAAGTTTTGCACATAATTAAGAATGGCTAATCATGATTAGTCGTTTAATTATGTGCAAAACATCACGCGATTCTAAATCCCATGAAGTTTTGCACATAATTAAGAATGGCTAATCATGATTAGCCGTTTAATTATGTGCAAAACATCACGCGATTCTAAATCCCATGAAGTTTTGCACATAATTAAGAATGGCTAATCATGATTAGTCGTTTAATTATGTGCAAAACATCACGCGATTCTAAATCCCATGAAGTTTTGCACATAATTAAGAATGGCTAATCATGATTAGTCGTTTAATTATGTGCAAAACATCACGCGATTCTAAATCCCATGAAGTTTTGCACATAATTAAGAATGGCTAATCATGATTAGTCGTTTAATTATGTGCAAAACATCACGCGATTCTAAATCCCATGAAGTTTTGCACATAATTAAGAATGGCTAATCATGATTAGTCGTTTAATTATGTGCAAAACATCACGCGATTCTAAATCCCATGAAGTTTTGCACATAATTAAGAATGGCTAATCATGATTAGCCGTTTAATTATGTGCAAAACATCACGCGATTCTAAATCCCATGAAGTTTTGCACATAATTAAGAATGGCTAATCATGATTAGTCGTTTAATTATGTGCAAAACATCACGCGATTCTAAATCCCATGAAGTTTTGCACATAATTAAGAATGGCTAATCATGATTAGTCGTTTAATTATGTGCAAAACATCACGCGATTCTAAATCCCATGAAGTTTTGCACATAATTAAGAATGGCTAATCATGATTAGTCGTTTAATTATGTGCAAAACATCACGCGATTCTAAATCCCATGAAGTTTTGCACATAATTAAGAATGGCTAATCACGATTAGCCGTTCTTAATCATGATTAGCCGTTCTTAATTATGTGCTAAACTTCACGGGATTCTAAATCCCATGAAGTTTTAGCAACTTATTTAGCGTTTTCGACCCAGTTTCAACCAGCTGGCTGAAACTAGGCCGAAAATGCTTAAATAAATCTCAAACATGTTGATTTTTTAAAATAAATCTCAAAAGGGTTGGTTTTGAAAATTTGTCCAATTTTCAAACATAACATCACAATTAGGAACAAGATTTCCACATCTCCACATCTTGACAAACTAAGACTAAGAATTTAATATGCACAACCATCCTCAATCAAAAAGTACACACAAATGTAACATTATTTGAGTGTCTTTTATCAAGATTCCTTAGCCCTCCTCCACCGGAGCCTATGATCGAGAGATTTTCCTCACCCCTCTTTCACCAAGGCAAAAAAAACCCCTATAAAAAATTCTCAATGTATCTCTCTCCTCACCTAAAGCCTCTCAACTAAACAAACAAACAAACAAAAAAAATCCAACAAGTCATCTAACTCTTCAAGTTAAGAAGACCTAGCTCCTGAGTCCCAAAAAAAATACACTTAGCTATTTGAATAAAAAACTACAATTAGTCCCCAAAATCCAGTTAGTTATTTGAATTAAGTCCCTCTGTTACCTACTCTGTCTAAAATTCTAACCACAGTTAGGTTAGTAGTAAACCATGGCTGGGTAATTACAAAATTACACTTAGCTAAAAACTCTACCCTCTCTCTCATTTTTCCGCTTAATCATGTGAGGAAAGGTTAATTTTTAGTTGTTGCTAAGATCGGTTAGGAGAAGGCAGGCTTATAGTAGGACAATTATGTGAAATTTCTAGTTTGTTGTTAAAGTTGTTTTAGCTGATGTGATTGATGCCCTCAATTAGGATTTATCTTTGTATTCAGCTAAACCTATTTTGAATTGGATTAAGATTTAACTTTTACTGAAAAGAAATTATTTCAATTGCAATTGATTATAACTGAAAAAAAATATTATATCTAATAATTAAAGATAGGAGAAGAAGTTTATAAATACTCCTAGAAAGATTCATTGTAAATATGCATAAAGAAAAGTTGCATAAATGTGAGGGAAGCTGAGTAAGGTAAGGATAAGAAACAAAGATGCATCCTATGGTTTAGAGAGTCGCATTTGTGAGATCTTGAAGAGGATGCTTGCGGTTTGTTCATAGCATGCAAGGAAGACGAAGTTCTTGCATCTCATGTAATACAGTTGACTCCTTCCTCTTCCCATGGACATAGGTATATACCTAGCCACTGGGCCGAGCCCACTGAAAGCCCGGCCGGCCCGACCCATGTGGGTTGGGCATAAGCCCGGCCTAGATTAGTTACGAGTCGAGTTGGTAAGAGGTCCCAAAACTCGAGCCCGCCCCCTAGCCTAGCCCGAATGAAGCTGAAAATCTACTAACAAGTTACCATGATCCATTAAATCCTAAATTCAGGCCCAAAACCAGGCCTAATACTATTGGGCCTCACTAATTAAAAAAACATTTAAATAGCCGACAAAGCTACGTGACCTTGTTGACCACTCGCATCTACCTTCTGCAAGAGAAACTCGCAGCAAGTTGAGTTGGGCGAGCTTGGACCCAGCCCTGCCCAAAGCCCAGCGAGCAGGCTGGCGGACCGGGTTTGGGCAACTGCCAAGCCCAGAATTAAAAAGCCAAACTCGGGCTAGAGACAAAAGCCTGAGCCTAGCTCGTGGCTAGTTTACATAGGCAATTGTCAAACCATGTTCGGTAGTTATTTTTTGTGTTTGATTTACTTGTCTGTGAGATTGTTGATATTGTTTCATCTTGTTATGGATTTGCTCCTTGAATTTTCTCTTTGCGAGTAGGTTAATTGCCCTTTATCGACATAGTAGATCTAAGTATCGGTCTTGGTCCCTACTGCGTCATTGCCTATTTCCCAACACTCCACGCATATTACCATGCCCTTTTCTAGTGAACTTGAACCCCTTGAAGCCCCAAAAGACATCAGAAAACCACCTTGTGTTGAGTTTTCACAATAGTTTCATGCATATCACAAATCAAATAAGTTTCTAGCATATTAGCTGGGAAATTAAGTAACAAACTAAATGGACACTTCTAGCTGTGTGCTGGTTTCTTGCTTCAAGGTGTATAAATAAACCTTTCTCCTACATCCAAAGTTTAGTTCTTAACTAATTCCGGAGAAATATGAAATTTATGTTTTCATAACTGAATTGCAGTTCAATATGGAACAGGAGTGTTTCATATATATTGTAGTTTTGATTTATATTGGTTATCTCATTATTTTCAGGTTCTTTATTTAGTAAATGCATATAAGTTCCAACTTCTAATCCATAGTATCCTATAGGTGCTGGTAAGACATCTAGGTCATCTATATGATATTCTTACATTGGTTACCCATCATCCTCTTTACCTCACAAGACGTAATAATTAAACCTAAAATAGGTAACTTCTCACATATCAATATTTCCTTCTAGAACCCTAGTTTTCAGTTCTCACAAATGGTCATGTCAAAGTAAAGGAGGAATAAGCACAAGCAGTTGGAAATTAACAATCAATCTTCAAAAAAATCTGCCCTAGAAGATGTCATGAAATTTACAAACGTAACCAAAAAAAGATATGCATCGGAAATCAAAAGATAAAGAATACACATTAAAGGATTAACAGGAAAATAAAATTCAAAGGGCTTCGATATTAGTTCCTCAAATGTTCATATTTTGATATTAGTCCCCCAAATCTTCATATTTTGAAATTAGTCCCCAAAATCCAGTTAGTTATTTGAATTAAGTCCGTCTGTTACCTACTATGTCTAAAATTCTAACCACAGTTTGGTTAGTAGTAAACCATGGCTGGGTAATTACAAAATTACACTTAGCTAAAAACTCTACCCTCTCTCTCATTTTTCCGCTTAATCATGTGAGGAAAGGTTAATTTTTAGTTGTTGCTAAGATCGGTTAGGAGAAGGCAGGCTTATAGTAGGACAATTATGTGAAATTTCTAGTGAAAGTGATAATAATAAAAGGGATAAAGAAAAGAATATCCTCATTTGGTTCGAGATAAAGAGTCACCATGTCTCAAAAGCAAACTACAACATATGCATGTAGTTCAAAAATAATATAGTTGATTCCTATTTTTTAGGCTCTGTCAAGATATCTAGGTCACAGGATTAAATATCATCTACATGATTTCTTACATTGGTTACCCATCATCCTCTTTACCTCGTCAGCACGTAATAATTAAACCTAAAATAGGTAACTTCTCACATATCAATATTTCCTTCTAGAACCCTAGTTTTCAGTTCTCACAAATGGTCATGTCAAAGTAAAGAGTGAACACAAGGTAGGAAGTTAGCAGCAAATCTTCAAATATCAGTCCTTGAAGATTTCATGAAGTTACAAACCCTAATCAAAAGAACAGATGCATCGGAAGTCAAAAGATAATGAACAACATAAATTAAAAGATTGATTACAGTAAAATTCCATAATTGTTAAAAATACAAGGATCTCATCGTAAGCAGCCAATATAAAAAATCGCTAATGAAATGCAAGATTGTTTTAAGAAAAGGGATAAAGAAAAGAATATTGTCATTTGGTTGCAAGAAAAAAAGTCCCTATATCTCGATAAGCAAACTACGCCATATGCATTAAGCCCAAAAATTAATATAGTAATTTAACAAACCTTGAAGTAATTCCCAACAGGGGAAACAAAAATAAGAAATGTGTATTCAGGAGCAGGAGCAAGACCAAGAACAGCTCCACTTCCCATTAGTAATGGTCTGATATATAAGGAACCTTTGCCTGCAGGAGGTACCTACATCAAAACAGGATAAAATATATAGGACAACTAGAAATTTATCGTTTCATTAGTTAATAACAAAAATGATGTTTTTATAATACCCAACGTCGATTTGCTAAAATAGTTTCCTTAACAGCATCCACAAAGTGCTCAACAGAAAGTGAAGGCATGCACATCCTTTCTGCACCCATCCTCATTCGCAAAGCATTTTCTTCTGGTCGAAAGAGTAAAATTGACCCATCTTCTTTCCTATAAGCTTTTAAACCCTCAAATAATCCCTGAAAAAAATATATAATTTCAAGGTTTGATAGTGACACAAGTATTTCATTGTCAGGTAATCAACTCAAAGCCATGCTGATAATAAAAATATATTTTGACTTTTGAAATCCCAAACTATTGGACAAAGAAATTTCCGTTGCCGATGAATACGATTTTCATTTCCTGAACTTAAAAGGCTGGAACACTTCCTAGAAAAACATGTACTGCCATATCTGAGAAACATCATTTTGAAGCATAAAGACCAAGTGCAGGGTGCAGCTAAGTTTTTTTTATTACATTAAAAGAGAATCTTAAAATGTAATAAAGTTGAAGAAATATTTGTTCCAATAAATTCCACCATCTAAAGTCAATTTATTCATCCAATGAACTGAAATATATAGATGTCTAAACAAAATAGTCGGGTTAACTATTACCACTTAGCATAAAAGTCATACTTATCTATATACATATTAAAACAATTTGGTTTACCAATGTAGATAGTGGCTTGTCATAGCTACAATTAATATACTTTAATATTCCTTTTTTCCTAAATCTGTACTCTATATAAAAAAGCCCTTGAGACCTGCTTAATTTTCGTCGAGCTGCTACTTGCGTATAGCTTGGTCGGAGCTACTTGCTTCTTTTAAGTGTTTTTTGGTGGGCCCCACTTGAGACATGTGCTCGCTTCTTCCAACCTGATATACATGTGCATTTGTCAAACCAACCTGCTTGATTTTGCAGAACGTGCTTCCTTCTCACAAATTTTCCCTCTTAAAGTGTCACTAACACGTGTCAGACCCAATAAAATTCACCATCTCTTCATACTCATGACCATCCAATCTTATCTCTGCAACCAAGCCTTCACTCCATCACCTACCTCTCTCAATCCGGAACCCCTGCTCGAACCCAACAAATTCAACCTCCCTCACTCCAATCATTGCTACCAATTGCATGGTGACATCATCACAAACCCCTCGTGTTGCTCACCTAATGTTTTGAGCTTGATTCTCGTCTTCAATATGGATGCGAAAGAGAGAAAATTTTCACTTTTTTCAAAGATGAAGTGGGAATTGATAAAGAGTAAGATAATTCGAAGATTTTGGGGGAAATAAATTCCTATGTTAATTAGGAAATTAATCATTCGTGGTTAAGGTCTAACTATATATGGTTAAGATTTTGGAAGGAATATGTAATCGAGGGACCTATTTCGAAATGATTATAGGATTTGAGGGATCTAAGATCCATTTCAATTATTTGGGGAACCAATATCAAAATATTAAATATTAAAGATTTGAAGGACTAATATCGAAATAATCCTATTATATATCAAGTAGAAATTCACAATTCTTACATTTGAATAAATGTTTTATTTTCCACAATATTAGTTATATGTTTAATGAGGGTACATTAATCATATTTGTGAAAGAAAAGATAACCTAAGGACCTATTTGGTTATCTTAAAAACCATGGCAAAAGTATCTTAAAAACCATGGCAAAAGTATCTTAAAAACCATGGCAAAAGTATCTTAAAAACCATGGCAAAAGTATCTTAAAAACCATGGCAAAAGTATCTTAAAAACCATGGCAAAAGTATCTTAAAAACCATGGCAAAAGTATCTTAAAAACCATGGCAAAAGTATCTTAAAAACCATGGCAAAAGTATCTTAAAAACCATGGCAAAAGTATCTTAAAAACCATGGCAAAAGTATCTTAAAAACCATGGCAAAAGTATCTTAAAAACCATGGCAAAAGTATCTTAAAAACCATGGCAAAAGTATCTTAAAAACCATGGCAAAAGTATCTTAAAAACCATGGCAAAAGTATCTTAAAAACCATGGCAAAAGTATCTTAAAAACCATGGCAAAAGTATCTTAAAAACCATGGCAAAAGTATCTTAAAAACCATGGCAAAAGTATCTTAAAAACCATGGCAAAAGTATCTTAAAAACCATGGCAAAAGTATCTTAAAAACCATGGCAAAAGTATCTTAAAAACCATGGCAAAAGTATCTTAAAAACCATGGCAAAAGTATCTTAAAAACCATGGCAAAAGTATCTTAAAAACCATGGCAAAAGTATCTTAAAAACCATGGCAAAAGTATCTTAAAAACCATGGCAAAAGTATCTTAAAAACCATGGCAAAAGTATCTTAAAAACCATGGCAAAAGTATCTTAAAAACCATGGCAAAAGTATCTTAAAAACCATGGCAAAAGTATCTTAAAAACCATGGCAAAAGTATCTTAAAAACCATGGCAAAAGTATCTTAAAAACCATGGCAAAAGTATCTTAAAAACCATGGCAAAAGTATCTTAAAAACCATGGCAAAAGTATCTTAAAAACCATGGCAAAAGTATCTTAAAAACCATGGCAAAAGTATCTTAAAAACCATGGCAAAAGTATCTTAAAAACCATGGCAAAAGTATCTTAAAAACCATGGCAAAAGTATCTTAAAAACCATGGCAAAAGTATCTTAAAAACCATGGCAAAAGTATCTTAAAAACCATGGCAAAAGTATCTTAAAAACCATGGCAAAAGTATCTTAAAAACCATGGCAAAAGTATCTTAAAAACCATGGCAAAAGTATCTTAAAAACCATGGCAAAAGTATCTTAAAAACCATGGCAAAAGTATCTTAAAAACCATGGCAAAAGTATCTTAAAAACCATGGCAAAAGTATCTTAAAAACCATGGCAAAAGTATCTTAAAAACCATGGCAAAAGTATCTTAAAAACCATGGCAAAAGTATCTTAAAAACCATGGCAAAAGTATCTTAAAAACCATGGCAAAAGTATCTTAAAAACCATGGCAAAAGTATCTTAAAAACCATGGCAAAAGTATCTTAAAAACCATGGCAAAAGTATCTTAAAAACCATGGCAAAAGTATCTTAAAAACCATGGCAAAAGTATCTTAAAAACCATGGCAAAAGTATCTTAAAAACCATGGCAAAAGTATCTTAAAAACCATGGCAAAAGTATCTTAAAAACCATGGCAAAAGTATCTTAAAAACCATGGCAAAAGTATCTTAAAAACCATGGCAAAAGTATCTTAAAAACCATGGCAAAAGTATCTTAAAAACCATGGCAAAAGTATCTTAAAAACCATGGCAAAAGTATCTTAAAAACCATGGCAAAAGTATCTTAAAAACCATGGCAAAAGTATCTTAAAAACCATGGCAAAAGTATCTTAAAAACCATGGCAAAAGTATCTTAAAAACCATGGCAAAAGTATCTTAAAAACCATGGCAAAAGTATCTTAAAAACCATGGCAAAAGTATCTTAAAAACCATGGCAAAAGTATCTTAAAAACCATGGCAAAAGTATCTTAAAAACCATGGCAAAAGTATCTTAAAAACCATGGCAAAAGTATCTTAAAAACCATGGCAAAAGTATCTTAAAAACCATGGCAAAAGTATCTTAAAAACCATGGCAAAAGTATCTTAAAAACCATGGCAAAAGTATCTTAAAAACCATGGCAAAAGTATCTTAAAAACCATGGCAAAAGTATCTTAAAAACCATGGCAAAAGTATCTTAAAAACCATGGCAAAAGTATCTTAAAAACCATGGCAAAAGTATCTTAAAAACCATGGCAAAAGTATCTTAAAAACCATGGCAAAAGTATCTTAAAAACCATGGCAAAAGTATCTTAAAAACCATGGCAAAAGTATCTTAAAAACCATGGCAAAAGTATCTTAAAAACCATGGCAAAAGTATCTTAAAAACCATGGCAAAAGTATCTTAAAAACCATGGCAAAAGTATCTTAAAAACCATGGCAAAAGTATCTTAAAAACCATGGCAAAAGTATCTTAAAAACCATGGCAAAAGTATCTTAAAAACCATGGCAAAAGTATCTTAAAAACCATGGCAAAAGTATCTTAAAAACCATGGCAAAAGTATCTTAAAAACCATGGCAAAAGTATCTTAAAAACCATGGCAAAAGTATCTTAAAAACCATGGCAAAAGTATCTTAAAAACCATGGCAAAAGTATCTTAAAAACCATGGCAAAAGTATCTTAAAAACCATGGCAAAAGTATCTTAAAAACCATGGCAAAAGTATCTTAAAAACCATGGCAAAAGTATCTTAAAAACCATGGCAAAAGTATCTTAAAAACCATGGCAAAAGTATCTTAAAAACCATGGCAAAAGTATCTTAAAAACCATGGCAAAAGTATCTTAAAAACCATGGCAAAAGTATCTTAAAAACCATGGCAAAAGTATCTTAAAAACCATGGCAAAAGTATCTTAAAAACCATGGCAAAAGTATCTTAAAAACCATGGCAAAAGTATCTTAAAAACCATGGCAAAAGTATCTTAAAAACCATGGCAAAAGTATCTTAAAAACCATGGCAAAAGTATCTTAAAAACCATGGCAAAAGTATCTTAAAAACCATGGCAAAAGTATCTTAAAAACCATGGCAAAAGTATCTTAAAAACCATGGCAAAAGTATCTTAAAAACCATGGCAAAAGTATCTTAAAAACCATGGCAAAAGTATCTTAAAAACCATGGCAAAAGTATCTTAAAAACCATGGCAAAAGTATCTTAAAAACCATGGCAAAAGTATCTTAAAAACCATGGCAAAAGTATCTTAAAAACCATGGCAAAAGTATCTTAAAAACCATGGCAAAAGTATCTTAAAAACCATGGCAAAAGTATCTTAAAAACCATGGCAAAAGTATCTTAAAAACCATGGCAAAAGTATCTTAAAAACCATGGCAAAAGTATCTTAAAAACCATGGCAAAAGTATCTTAAAAACCATGGCAAAAGTATCTTAAAAACCATGGCAAAAGTATCTTAAAAACCATGGCAAAAGTATCTTAAAAAAACCGTGGCAAAAAGTATCTTAAAAACCATGGCACATATATTATGAACAGATTCCATTTTGAGAGATTTGAAAAATAGAGCAAGTACATGCAATGCACGTGCCCGTCTTACTAGTCATCCTAAAAGCCAAGTAGCACATTTGGTTAGAGTTTTTTATCTCATGGCACAGGTCATAGCTTCGACTCCTCATTTGACGCATTTCATTTTCTAGACATACGGAACTACTATGCAACACCAAATTATTATTCGTATAATAAAGAAAAATATATTTACCTATTAACCCAAGTTTCAATAAAATTTACTCTAAAGTTGAAATGGAGTTCCTATGTACGCATGGCTGCCATCACTCTAAAAATGTCTTGGTATAATAAAAAAAACTAAAAAAGGGTTATTTAAATATTAGTCCCTCAAATATTCAATAATCATATTAGTCCCTCAAATCTTTGAAATTGCACATTAGTCCCTCACATCTTAAGGTGTCTTGCAATTTGGTCCCTCAATGAAAAACATACCCCCTCAGTTAATGTTTTTTGAAGGGTTGCTTGCAATTGGCGGTGTTATCAATGTGTGATGCGCAATGCAGGGCGCAAAGTCTCTTTACGCATACATGCACAAGACGCAATTATATGTGTGCACCTGAGTGACGTGAGGCGCACACCACGTATAATTTTTCAAGATAGATAATCAAGCATGAAAGAACGTGTCTATGAATTTTCACATAAAGAAACAATATCAAAATAAATAATATATAGAACATAATCATAAGATAAGGTCTTAATTCATAATGCTAACACACCTAACATAGTAGTAAAGTTCACGTTTTTCAAATCAAGTCAAATCAAGACTAAGTTGAAGAAAAATCAAATAGTAAAAAAGAACGATTGGAGTCCTCAATCAAGCTACTAAAATGGCCTAATGAGTATATTTTTCTTTTAAGGATATAGGTTATAGAGTACAAAGACTCAAGTGAAATGTTAAAAGAAAACAAAAATATACGAGGCTATGCCTTGAGCTGACTTGTGTGAAGTGTCCACATGCAGGGCACTTGAGAGGAGCAAAAAGGCACTGTTGTATTAGATGCGGGGTGCTTGGCCACTGCCCCCACATCGCTGGGCGCATGAGGCGCAATGACGTGCACGCCTTTGATAACATTGCAATTTAGCATTGTAAAGCTTACACCTTTTTTTCGAACTTTGCTACCCTAAGATTTTTTTGACCCTTTGATACCCCAAAGTTCACAACATTTTAACTCTGATACCCCAAATTTTTTTGACAATTTGATACCCCAAAATTTACACCTTTTTTAACTTTCATACTGCAAAGTTTTCACATTTCTAACCTTTGACACCTCAAAGTTTTACATTTTTTAACTTTGATACCCAAGTTTGCGGTATCAAAGTATCAAAAACAAAAGTTTGGGGTATCAAAGTTAAAAATGTCAACAACAAAACTTTGGGATATCGAAGTAAAAAATATCAAAAACAATGTCATAACAAAGTGTCAGAGAAAACATTTAAGGTAAAAAAAAAGGATACTAAAATAAAAAAGGTGTAAACTTCAAGGTACCAAAGTGCAAATATACCTTTTTGAGCAAGAAGAGTTTTGGAAGGGAAAACATAACCGAGGGGTATTTTGGTCCTTGAGGGACCAAATTGCATGAGCCCTTAGGATTTGAGGGACTAACGAACAATTATTGAAGATTTTAGGGACTAATACCCAAGGTTTTAAATGTCGGATGTCGGGTTCATGTCGGACGGTTGAAATCCATGTCGGATAGCGGAAATCGGGGATATATCGGGGGACATGGACTAAATATCGGATTGCCATATCGGGTGGTGCGCCTATGTATAATATCATATCCTAAATGCAATCTAAGCATTCCTAAATTCAATTTAAGCATACTTTATAAATTTTATAGTCTAAACATATAAAAAAGTAAATAATATATGATGTTTAGGGTCACTAACTGATTGTAGAAATTTGATTCTCGATTGCATCTTGAAACCATTCACCAAAGGGAGAGAGATATAGATTGAGAGAGAGACAAAGAGATTGAGAGAGAGACAAAGAGATTGAGAGAGAGACAAAGAGATTGAGAGAGAGACAAAGAGATTGAGAGAGAGATAGACTCAGAGAGAAAGAGAGAATCGAGACTCGTGAGAGAGAGAATGAGAGAGAGAAAGAGATAGAAGAAGATTCACCACCACCGAGGGAACTTGAAGTCGCCGGTTCCGGCCGAAGGGAAGAGAGAGAGGAAGAGGCTGATGGTTCAAGTCGCAGCCTCACAGGAGGAGAGAGAGAGAGGACGAGGCGGTGATGGTTCAACCCGCAGCGACGAGGATTTTCGAACTTTGCTACCCTAAGATTTTTGACCCTTTGATACCCCAAAATTTACACCTTTTTTCGAACTTTGCTACCCTAAGATTTTTGACCCTTTGATACCCCAAAGTTTACAACATTTTAACTCGATACCCCAAATTTTTTGACAATTTGATACCCCAAAGTTCACAACATTTTAACTCGATACCCCAAATTTTTTGACAATTTGATACCCCAAAGTTTACAACATTTTAACTCGATACCCCAAATTTTTTGACAATTTGATACCCCAAAGTTTACAACATTTTAACTCGATACCCCAAATTTTTTGACAATTTGATACCCCAAAGTTTACAACATTTTAACTCGATACCCCAAATTTTTTGACAATTTGATACCCCAAAGTTTACAACATTTTAACTCGATACCCCAAATTTTTTGACAATTTGATACCCCAAAATTTACACCTTTTTTCGAACTTTGCTACCCTAAGATTTTTGACCCTTTGATACCCCAAAGTTTACAACATTTTAACTCGATACCCCAAATTTTTTGACAATTTGATACCCCAAAGTTCACAACATTTTAACTCGATACCCCAAATTTTTTGACAATTTGATACCCCAAAGTTTACAACATTTTAACTCGATACCCCAAATTTTTTGACAATTTGATACCCCAAAGTTCACAACATTTTAACTCGATACCCCAAATTTTTTGACAATTTGATACCCCAAAGTTTACAACATTTTAACTCGATACCCCAAATTTTTTGACAATTTGATACCCCAAAGTTCACAACATTTTAACTCGATACCCCAAATTTTTTGACAATTTGATACCCCAAAGTTTACAACATTTTAACTCGATACCCCAAATTTTTTGACAATTTGATACCCCAAAGTTTACAACATTTTAACTCGATACCCCAAATTTTTTGACAATTTGATACCCCAAAGTTTACAACATTTTAACTCGATACCCCAAATTTTTTGACAATTTGATACCCCAAAGTTTACAACATTTTAACTCGATACCCCAAATTTTTTGACAATTTGATACCCCAAAGTTTACAACATTTTAACTCGATACCCCAAATTTTTTGACAATTTGATACCCCAAAGTTCACAACATTTTAACTCGATACCCCAAATTTTTTGACAATTTGATACCCCAAAGTTTACAACATTTTAACTCGATACCCCAAATTTTTTGACAATTTGATACCCCAAATTTTTTGACAATTTGATACCCCAAAGTTCACAACATTTTAACTCGATACCCCAAATTTTTTGACAATTTGATACCCCAAAGTTTACAACATTTTAACTCGATACCCCAAATTTTTTGACAATTTGATACCCCAAAGTTTACAACATTTTAACTCGATACCCCAAATTTTTTGACAATTTGATACCCCAAAGTTCACAACATTTTAACTCGATACCCCAAATTTTTTGACAATTTGATACCCCAAAGTTTACAACATTTTAACTCGATACCCCAAATTTTTTGACAATTTGATACCCCAAAGTTTACAACATTTTAACTCGATACCCCAAATTTTTTGACAATTTGATACCCCAAAGTTCACAACATTTTAACTCGATACCCCAAATTTTTTGACAATTTGATACCCCAAAGTTCACAACATTTTAACTCGATACCCCAAATTTTTTGACAATTTGATACCCCAAAGTTCACAACATTTTAACTCGATACCCCAAATTTTTTGACAATTTGATACCCCAAAGTTCACAACATTTTAACTCGATACCCCAAATTTTTTGACAATTTGATACCCCAAAATTTACACCTTTTTTCGAACTTTGCTACCCTAAGATTTTTGACCCTTTGATACCCAAGTTTGCGGTATCAAAGTATCAAAACAAAAGTTTGGGGTATCAAAGTTAAAATGTCAACAACAAAACTTTGGGATATCAAGTAAAAAATGTCAAAAACAATGTCATAACAAAGTGTCAGAGAAAACATTTAAGGTAAAAAAAGGATACTAAAATAAAAAAGGTGTAAACTTCAAGGTACCAAAGTGTAAATATACCTTTTTTGAGCAAGAAGAGTTTTGGAAGGGAAAACATAACCGAGGGGTATTTTGGTCCTTGAGGGACCAAATTGAATGAGCCCTTAGGATTTGAGGGACTAACGAACAATTATTGAAGATTTTAGGGACTAATACCTAAATAACCCTAAATCATCATTATTTTTTGGTGTTTTATTACTAATGTCACGACACCGAGAACTATAAATTGATTTTTTGCATATAAGACAAAAGTTTTTTAGCTCGACATATTTTTAAACTCAGTCACTTTCAAAATAAGGTGTTATGCATATAGACCCAATTTTTACCACCTTTAATTCTTAAACTCATCAACTTCCAAAATACTCTACTAAATTAATCTTAAACCCAATTAATATTTCAATAATTTGGTATAGAGTGCAAAATTCCATGTAACTTACTATGTATTTGTTCTAAGTGATTATGTATATGGTATATTTTGAACCCCAATTTTAAACTATTTTTTTGGTTTCTTTCACAATACTGCCTTAGCAACGCGCGGGCCAAACATGTTTTTACTAATGTCTTGACGTCGATAACTATAAATTGATTTTTTACGTACAAACCAAAAGTTTTTTACCTCGACTTATTTTTAAACTAAGCCACTTTCAAAATAAGGTGTTTTGCATATAGACCCAAAGTTTTACCAACATTTATTCTTAAACCCACCAACTTCCAAAATCACTCTTAGATCCAAAATACTCTACCATATTAATCTTTAACCCAATTTGTATTTTAATAATTTGGTATAGTGTAAAATTCCATGCAACTTACTATGTGTTTGCTCTAAGTAGTTATGTATACGGTATATTTTGAATCCGATATTTAAACTATTTTTTTTGGTTTTTTTCACATTAATGTCGCAGCAACGCACGAACCAATTTTACTCGTCTATATACTAAAACTAATAAGACTATCATTGTAACTATTGTTCATAGCTACGGGGATAGTCCACTAGTTTAGTATACATGTAAAAAAGAGCCAATAAACCCAAACTTTTATTCCAATACCTTCTAAGCACACTCACTTTCAACATCATTTCTAGGCCCAAATACTCCATCAACTTCAAAAATATATAATAATATAATAAATAAAGTATAATATAAAGGGTTTTTTTTGCATATATACCTAAATTTTATCCCCATTTACATTTAAACTTACCCACATAAAAATAACTCTTAGACCCAAAATTACTATACTACTAAGCTTTTAGAACTTTTAAGTTTTTGGACTTCCATTGTTGCTACGCGATGTTCATCCCAAAAGCATTAGTAGATACGGAGAAGTAACAGAAGAAAGAGTTTTTTTGCCTATAAACCTAGGAGTTTTACCCTGTTTATTTTTAAACTCGCCCACTTTCCATATAAACCCATTAACCTTCATTTATATTAGTTTTAATTTTATTTTGTATTTCAAAAGTTTAGTGTGCCATGTAAGTTGCTATATTTTGCAGTAACTTGCTATATTTTTCTTTCAAGTCGTTAAGTAGACATGTATGTTTAAACCAAAGGTGTAGGGGTGTAAGTTGCTATAGCTTTTGTAACTTGGTATATTTTTGTTCTAAGTGGTTAAGTATAATCTATTACCATAATTTAAGAAAAGCCACACTTTTGGCTCTACCCCTATGTGTGTCAAGATATAAAAAAATTCAACATATGTCATCAACATTTTAAAAACTAATTAGAAAAGACCCTAACTACCATCCACTACTTGATAACTCCCCCCACTCTCCACAATTTCTAATAGTAACATATTTTATATCACTTTGGCATTAATTTTATGAAAAACTATTCATATTAGTATTGATTATTAAGATGTCAAAAGTTTTTTTACGCACAGGTTTACTATGTAATGCACGCATCGCGTGCACCGGAGAACTATTGTATTTTTAAACGAAGTTATTAAACCATTAGTTTTTCTATTTCACACTAACATTGCAGCATCAGGAACTATATATGGATTTTTTACTTATAAACCCCAAAGTTTTACCGCCGTTTATTTTTAAATCCACTTACTTTCAAAAAGAGTTTTTCGCCTGTAATTCAAAGTTTTATCCCCATTTATTTTTAAACCCGTCCACAATCAAAATAATTCTTAAATCCAAATTACTCCAACAAATTAATTTCAAAACTTATTTTGTATTTCAGTTGTTTGGTATATAGTGTTAGTTACTATGTTTTGTTGTGACTTTCAATATTTTGTTGTAACTTACTAAAAGTACACTATATATTTTTAAACCAATTACCTTAAACCATTATTTCAGGTTTTTCCATGCTTATGCCGCACCATCGCGTGGATCAATTTTGTTTGTTTAATGACTAACAAAGACAAATAGAATGTGCCACTAACCTGCCCATAATTTAAAACACCAGATGATGGGCTCAACTCGATGGGTCCAAAACGCTGCAATTCACCTGTGGAAAATGTTCCATTTTGAGAGCATTTTGCAATATACATATAATCTGTTGGCACAAGTCCAAATCCAAGATTGTCCCAGTTTATATCAGCCAACTCAGAGGCTTCCCTGTTGGATTCCAATTAAACGCATCAAAATTTGCCACAAAGTGTCATTGAGCTTGAATGAAAATTACATTTTAGTAAATAATCATAAGCCTAGATAAGAATTGTAGAATAAATGACTTCAATGTATTTTCTTAGTAGCAATCTGAGTGGTAATACATAGGAAAGTCTGTACCAGGATTAAGTGTCGTATGTTGTGTGATGTTCAAGAATGCTAATGGATTCTTAAAACAAGCCCAACTATAATTGAAGTCCTTTCTTCTATAATTCTTATCTAGGCTATGTTTATTTGCTGAAATGTAATTTTGTTATACAGACCCAACAAACATAAGAAAATGAGATTTCAGCAAATAAATATAACCTATATAAGAATTATAGAAGAGATGACTTCAATGTATTTTCTTAGTAGCAATCTGAGTGGTAATATTGATGCAGGACGTCAACTACATAAGAAAGTTTATACCATGATTAACTGTTGCATGTTATGTGTGGTGTTCAAGAATGCTAATGCATTCTTAAAACACACCCAAATATAATTGCATTATATAGTGTGGTTATAAGAGTAGTTAGTACATAGTTGCATACTTGCATGGAACGTGGATCA
Organism: Asparagus setaceus; assembly: GCA_012295165.1. Classification (NCBI taxonomy): domain Eukaryota; kingdom Viridiplantae; phylum Streptophyta; class Magnoliopsida; order Asparagales; family Asparagaceae; genus Asparagus; species Asparagus setaceus. The sequence goes on from CM022704.1 coordinate 40,988,224, forward strand.
CTCTGATTCATTAAAATGGGAATGGGAACAGGAATAGGAGCGTAGTACGCCACTTATTTAGAATCGAGGACGAGAGGTAGGCTTATACAGTATGTTAGGGAATGTGATATGCTTCACGTTTGGTTTTAAATATAGGAATTTGAGTCTCTGAAAGAGTCAAATTCAAGAAATATGTTAGTTGATATCTGCAATGATAAAAGAACCTTGAAACTCATGCTGCAACTAATGTACGCATACTTTATTTGCTCAAATTCTCACACTCTTTGTCAAAAAATGATTGTTCTTTTCCAAATTTTAACTGGTCACCGGAGTTGATGAACTAGGTCACATTTCCCCGCAATTCAGATCATTAACACTTCCCGATCCAAGACGTTAGAACCCGGGTCATGGTTCCAGAGATTGTCGCATGTTCCATGCAACTATGAGTTAGTATATAGAAAAATAGAGAAAAATTGTTTAGTCTCACATTGGAACACTGTGATTTTATTCCATTTGCTTTACTACAAATAAAACAAGACTATCCCTTTCCTCAATCAAGTCACTTCTGCAACAAAACATGGTATCAGGATAAAGTTTCTACCTCTTGAAATTCTCTCCTAAAGCCTGAACCTCGAGTTGTCAAAGGGGTTATTATTGGAGCATCATCTCCGCACTTTCCTCTTATTGCTTCATCATCTTCCCACCTTCTCTTGAAATTTTCTCTCCCCGACGGTTTGACATCTCCACAAAGTTTTCCCCTCTCATTGTCATCTTTGCAAGCTTAAGAAAAATAATAAGGTGTCCACACCCACGTCCCGTTTGACACAAAAATTGTGAGTCTAGTGGCTTATATATAGGGCCTGGTGGAAAGACCAAGCACTTCCATGCAAGCTGTGGAGATCATATGCATACATGTAGAGACTCGATGGCATGTTACTCATATAAAAAACTGCTTTCTTGAAGAGCAATTATTTGTAAGAGCATATCGTTGTTAAGAAAATACACTAATTGAAATATTGCTGATGATTTGATCAACTTCCTTTTATCTATTATTGCTGATTAAGTTTTACTTCAACAATATTCCAACTAATATATCCTCATGTCTCCAAGTCTGAGACTCTACTATATATCTCCATGTCCAAGACCCTACTACATATCTCCATGTCCAAGACCCTACTACATGTCTCTACGTACCTCACTACATGTCACTATATTTTTGAAACCAAAGATGTGTGATTTTGTGAGTCTCCAGACTGCAACTGTAAAAGTGAACTGCAAGAACTATATGTGAAGTCTATGCATGTTTTCTTGAACGCAAGAAACTTGAAATTGTTTAGTTTAGCCTACTATGTTATTCGACAAAGTTTCAGCTGATGTTATTGGTGATAAATTTGCAAAGAATTGGAAACAAGATAACTACTTAGTATAAAGCAGGAAAATTGTCTTTTTTTATTCAAATGATCAACTTGATTATATTTTCATTAAAGCATCATATAGAAGTTTTTCGCTTTTATGAAACAAGGTAGGCATGATTAAGATAAATACTCCAGCATGAGATTAGAGTAGTTAGTAGTATTAAAAAAGTTAGGGAAGACTGTTAATTCTCAATGGAATAGTAATGTATTTGCTTTACTATAAATAAAACTTTTCTTTCTCCGGGACCAAGTAACATTTTCAACATAATAGTGGCAATTTAAAAATAACATCTTAGAAGAAATATTACTTGCTTATTGCATAATTAACAATAAATATGCATTAAAGTCTATAGTGTAGTTTAGGAATTAAGCAAAGATCAAAACTTTGGAAACTACTACAATTCACATCTTTCCTGAATACATATTTCAATTTTCAAATCCAATGACTTTGGTCCCCAAAACCCAAATTTCTTTGGAATACTAGAATTCACATGAGACAAAAGGCAACTGCTCTTAACAACAAAAGTGTTTTTGTAGGTCTTCAAGGTTGTATTTTCACTTGCTTGACGCATTTTGAAGATAAAACTGCGAGCAAATTCTCATTACAACTTAAATATTTTGCACCTACTACTTCATATTTTTCCTTATACCAGTGAATTCACAGTACTAATAGAACAGAATTCACAGTACTAATAGAACAGAAAGAAATTTTACTTCTTTTATTACTATCACTTGATTTAGACCCTAAGTTCATCCTTCAGAGATTCTAAAGAAGGCCTAATATAAATGATTTTATGGGTGAACAGCGCATTCTCTAGATGATGCGGAGCAAATAGAGACCAATGCTCATTTTTGGATTCTCTCGGCTCTGTGCATGACCTTAATTGTTCTGCTCATAATTTCTAGAGAAGTTCAAATGATGCCCCGTTTTAAGTGTTGAATTGATATGAGTCTAGTTTCATTAAAGACTGGTTTTGCAGGATTTGGTGTTTTGTGCAGAAAGTTATTTGGGAAATACCAAAGCATAGTAAGACTGGACTTACAAAGCCGTTTAAGTTTTCTAGGGTATTTAATTGGGTCTTTTTTCATGAAAATCACCTTTAAAGTAGGCCAAATAGAAAGAAACCACCTCTCAAGTTTTTTTCATATAGAAACCACTTTATAAGTGGGTTTAGTCTTTCGATCAACCACCCCAAGGCAATTTCTATTCAATTTTTACCTTAAATACCAAAAACTCCTCCCTCCTCCCACCTCACCCACCCTAACTATCCCCACCCACCACCACCTCCTCCCTTCTCTCTCACCTCCGCCATCTTCCTCCTCTGTGCAAACCACGGTTGAGATGGAGGAGGGAGGGTGAGATGGGACGAAAAAGAAAGGAAGAAGCAAGATTACAGAAAGCGCTAGGCGGCCTAGATATTGAACTTGAAGCCTAGAGGCTAGGTAGCTAAGCGGGGCCAAGGCAGTTTCCTATTTTTTATTTTTTAAATATAATAATTGATAATTAATGTCAATGTTATAGAAAGCATAGGCATCGGACTGGCGCCTAAACAAATTTGGAGACTGGAGGAGTTTAGAGGTCAGAGGAGGTAGAGGAAGTGTCCATAATTGGAGAATGGAGGAGTTTGGAGAACGTGGAGGCTGCAATGGAGAAAATCACGTTCAAGGCCTAAATGGTGGAGTCCGCGTGAGAGGTCCCAAAATCTAAGTGGACAGCCTATGTCCTAGGCCATGCGCTAGGCGCGCAGCTTAGGTATTGCCTATGTCTAGGTAGGCCAGGCGGAGACTTTTAAAAAAGGAGGTAGAGGACGTGTCCATGATTGGAGAATGGAGAAGTTTGGAGGACGCGGAGGCTGTAATGGAGAAAATCACGTTCAAGGCTTAAAGGGTGCAGTCTGCGTGAGCGGTCCCAAAACCTGGACGAACAGCCTAGGTCCTAGGCCTAGACGCTAGGTATGCAGTCTAGGTACTGCCTACGTCTAGGCAGGCTAGGCGGAGGCTTTTTAAAAGTTAGGACGGAGGGTGAGTAGAAGAGGAGGGAAGATGAAAGAGAAATAGAGAAGAAAGGAGGAAGAAGATGTGGAAGAGAGAGAAAAGCAAATGGAGGAATGAGCATGGGTGGAGGAGGGCAGAGGTGGGGTGGATGAGGAGGCAGGAGGGAGGAAGGAGGAGGGTATTTTGAGTAAAAGTTGAACAAAAATTGCCCTGGGGTGGTTGATTGAAATCTAAACCCACTTATAAGGTGGTTTCTATAGAAAAAACTTGAAAGATGGTTTCTATCGATTTGGCCTTTTTTAAAGATGGTTTTCATGAAAAAACCATATTTAATTAGTCAAATATGTCTTTTAGTATTTCATGTCATTTAAATGTTTTCTAGAATTATGAAATTCTCATGCTTGAAGGGATATTTCAAGCCTTTATATATCCTAGTGGTCTAATGAAAATGGAGTGGTTGAGTTTGATTAAAATTAAGCATTATGCTTATCTTTGCCCTACATTTTTAGTGAATTTCATTTAGTCTGAGTGTTTATCTATATCTCTAAGGTGGGATCCTTAGAATGGTGATTCATCACATCTAGAGTGGTAATATTTGTATATCTAGATTGATCGAGTAACCCTATTTATTAGTCGTTTACTCTGACGGCATGTTTGGATTTTCCCCAAGTGAGGGGAAGTTAAGTGAACATAGGATAAGTTAAGATTTCATCCCGTTTGGAAAGTTTAATAATGTGGAGGGAAGATAAGGGAATATGTTAGATTTCCTCACCTCATAACTCCCCAAAATTATCTACCACAAATGAGTTCCCAACAAGGTTAAAAAGTCCCCTAACTTCCCCTACCTCACATTAACCCCAATCCGAACAAGCCTTAAGATGGTGACATTTGTATCCTTGGAGTGATCGGCTTCCTAGCTTTCTATTCTCACATTTTCCTCTCATCCACCTCACCCAGAGCTTTCCAGCATCACTAGAACGGGTTTTGGAATATTCCTACTGTTCATATAACACAAGATCTGAGATATTTAATGGTTTGCATGAACTATTCAAGATTAATATAGATAGAGCCTAAATTTCTTTGTTGAGCACGTTCATTAATCAGCAAGTTTGTAGGTAACAAAATCTCTAACTAACTTAACAAGTTTAACTTTAATCATGCATTATTGCTCCTATGAAATGAAATATTTTCTACTAGTTATTTTTGTTGACTACATTTGTAGTTAGCAGTTGAAACTATCAAACATAGAATTAGTACATGATACATTATTAATAATCTCAAATTCATTAGAAATTGTCATTTACCAAAACCATCAAACTCAATAGTCAATACTCTTGATTAAGCTTGATCCATAGGTGAAATTACAAAAGAAACAAAAACAATTAAATTAAATTTAAACAAAAACCTAAAAAAGGCTTACGTGTAAGTCGTCGCCTCAAATGCTTGGCATCTTGCGCTCGAAGCCACTAGAACAGTCGAAGGCACGAAATGTAGCCGATTCTTAATCTACCAACAAAAATAAAAAGATGAAAAAATATCATAAGATCATGCCAAACCGCAATCTTTTGATCTAATCAACGAAGAAACCCTAACCTTGAGAAAAGAAGAAGAGAGGGAGGTAAGATTCAGATGAAGCCTGGTGTCTAAGAGAGGGGCATGGCCGTGGCTAATGCCGAGCTGAGAAGAGAGGACCAGAGACCGCTCCATTGACCTCCGATGCTCTTTGGGGGGGGGTTTCAGTTTTTATGGACGTGTGTTTTTTCTCCCCAATGGCGGCTGTAACTCACAGTGACAGACTATTGTTAGTGATGGAAGCGGGTCGGATCTAATTACAAACTATGACCCGACAGAAATCAGACCGGTTGTTTTCGTGGGTCCGCTTCCTTGAATCCACACCCGTTATAGATGGAGTACACGGTGGGTCCGGGTCCGGCCCGGAGGCCGGCCAGGAAATTGTCCACTTTTTTTTCTTTGCTTAAAAATCATTTTTGGAAAATTTTTTAGGAGTAATTAAAAATAAAATATGCGAAATTTTGATAAAAAATCAATCATGTTATTAATCATTTATAATTATACAATTTGCAAATATAAATATCATACAAATGAAATGATAAAAAATAAAGTCTTTATTATTAATCACTAACAATTATAAATTTTTTGGAATTTGTTGCATCACAATAGATGAATACATCCCAACTAGGTTGGCACCTACTCATCTATATCACTATCATTTGTAACTTTTCCAAAATAAAAATTTACAGGTAAGAAATAAAAATTACAAACTAATTAGTAATTTCTACTCTCTAATCTTTATCTCTTTCTCCTAATGTCAACTCGTCACGTTTATCTTCAATACTAGCCATCCGATCAATTCCTTGAGTTCTCTTTTCGGACCTCCACCAATCTTGTAAACACATTACAGCCTGGACGGTAGACGGATCTAACGATATTCTGTGGTCGTCGATCAAACGCCCCGATGTGTAAGGCGATTCAAGCTATCAGAGAAACATTCACTGTTAGTAAGTCACAAGCCATGATGGAAAGTATAAGATATGAAACTGTTCCATATACTCTCCACCATTGCAAAGTATCGAAATCACTATTTTGATCATTAACTAAAGGTGCAGTTAAATATTGTTCAATTTCAGAAATTTGGGTTGATGATGATCTAGATCCGGATCCACCACCAATTAGCCTCGCTATCATTTGCCACCTATCAAAACTCTTACCTTTGCCCCGGCTTGAACTCATAGAAGCAGAAGCTACATGTTGATGTATACCTACACCATATCGACCTGCATACTCCTCATATAATTTTTAAAAATAATATTTAATGGTATTATGATGAGTAAGAGCTGTAATAGGACCGTAAGAGCTGTAACAAGACCATCATCAGTGTCTATTATCATGTTCTCATATAAATCATTTAATAAATTTTGAAGTCCAACATCCTTCAAACATATATCAATAAGAACTCCCAAACCAAAAATAATAGGAATAGGCCTAAAATACTTATTAAATTTACTTTCCATTTGAAAAATCATATTTCCAAAATAATCATCCATACGATAATTATTAAAAAAAAGTTTGAATATTTAAAACTTGTAAAGCAGCTTGAATAATAGTTGGATAATAACAACCAGATAATAACATAGTAGCATCATAAAAGTTTGTAACATTTCTTTTACACTATATATAACTGTCCATTCTTCATCGGTTATTCCATACATACTACCGAGCTAGAACTAGAAGTATAAAAGCAATAAAATCATTTATAATTTCTTTATACTCTATTGCTACATTTAACATTGCATAGGTGGAATTCCACCTATGGTCAACATCTTTGGAATTAACTTGGGTTTCAAATTTTTTTCTTTTACACAATTATTTTCATCTTTTAAGTCTTTGATCGAAGCATTATGAGCATAAGCTATAGTCCTAACCTTTTCTATCATGGGTTTAATTTCATTAAATGCATTTTGAACAATTAAATTTAAAATATGACACATGCATCTCATATGAAAAATATCACCTTGACATGGCAATATTAAAGATGATTTGGTATGATCTACACTACATTATTATTACTTGCATTATTTAATGAAAGAGAAAATATTTTTAGAAATTTCTAATTTTGAAAGTTCATCTATTATTAAATTTGCAATATTAGCACCAGTGTGTGAATCTTCAAATGCAATAAAAGAAATAACTCTTTTAAACATTTGCCAACTATCATCAATCCAATGTGCTATGATACATAAATAACCAGTTTGTACTCTAGATGTCCAAATATCAGAAGATAAAGATAATTTACAGTTTAAGTTTTGAAAATAAGAAATTATTTTTATTTGTTCCTCGTGATAATATTTCAAAATATCACGTTGACAAGATTGACGAGAAAATTTTTTAAATGAGGGATAAAAACCATCTCTAATCATATCCTCAAATTCATCATCTTCTACTAATTTAAACGGAAGGTTTTTAAGAACGATAAACCTGATGACGCATTTCCTAGCTTTAATTGCGTCGTAGTTCCAAGCTCCGAGGCTACCAGAGGTTGATGATTAGGCGAGCATAGATTGACGGATGTCTCCTTGAGACGTTGTCGCTTGAGCTCGGTTGTGTTTTTCCAAATGGCGCTTGAGGTGGTTGGGGCCGCTCTTATGATGAGCTTGAAAAATATGGCCGCACAATGTGCATTTAGCCTTCTAGGTGAGAAGTTTACCGTGTTGATCCTTGGTGACTTCTATCTTCTCAAAAAAATTCCACACGTCGGATCTCGACCTTTTAGGAGGCCTAGTGTGACGCCCCTGGTTTCAATAAGGCTGCAGTCCAAGGTGAAACCAAGGATGTCTAACCTGCCATGCATCCACACAGTGCAATAACATGTTTCACTAATCACAGTAATATCCTCTAGTGGAGTCAAAAGAAGTGTATGTACAAAACAGGCAAAATAAAGAAAATAAATACAATAGACATGATGAAGAAAGATATCTCATAAATGAAATCATGTCTCAACTTATTAAACTGAGATATAACAGATCTCTAAAATAAATATTAAATATCTCGATATGAGTCAACTGGAAATGTAACTAAGGCTTACTGCCTTTACAATATGAAAACAAAACTCTCTAATGTCTGAATGAAAATACAAAACTACAGTGGAGCCTCAAATGGTAAAATCATGTGACGGCGACTATGCTAGAACTCCGTCATCCTGCGTCTCTCCGAAACTTTGAGCTGCCTGAAAGAGAAATTTAAAACAAAAAGAACAACAACAAGAGCGTCAGAGCGCTATAGCAAGATCACCTCCATTCGTCCCAGGAGAAGGGCTGCTAGATGAAGTGGAGGCTCTATCTATTAAGCATAGTCTACCTAAATCATTTTTCCCGTATCTAATGGAATTAATTTTTAGACACCTACAAATCGAGACGTAGTACGTCGAGCGAAATAATCCAAACAAGAAAACCCTTATGTATATACCATATATCCCAAATTGTAAACATCTAAATATTAATACCGAACTAACAATAAATAATCTAAATGAATCAACAATTAGAAATACACAACACGAGACTGGTACGTCGAGCGAAATAATCCAAATAAGGAAACCCTCATGTATATCCATATGTCTCAAATTGTGAATCGCTAATCACTGATCCCAACCTGAGAAAATAAAGAAAAGGAGCAATAAAAGAGAATAAAGACATCAACATATCGTATTCATAATATCTCCCACTATCACTAGGAAGATAGAATGAATATCAACATAAATCCGGTGTACTTTCAAATAAAAGGACCATCGTCTATATGTTTTAGTAGCGAGTCAAAATATAACTGGCATCCGCCAATAACTCAGGCTATCAATTAACTATCTCAATGTAATCCTCGTGCAAGATTCTGTTACATAGCATTATCATGCGCAACGGACTATCCTGTAGGTATTCTAAACAGTGTACACGGCTCATTAGTCTCATCGTGATCTCAGTGCGTAACATGAGTGCGGAACGGCCTACCATATAGGTATCCAAATAGACGGCTCACAAGCCTCATCGCACCCTCGTGCGGACGGACTGCTATACAAAGCATCCAAACCTGACTCAATGGCCTGTACATATGGAATATCGACGCACTACCCCACGTAGTACTGAGCTGAGCTCATCAACGATATCCATCTCGTGTATAAACTGTGTATATCTAGAATATCGATGCACTACTCCACGTAGACTGAGCTGTGCCCATCAATAATATCCAACGTGTGTATAAATAACTCCAACTCAAGTGTAATCAACTCAACACTTGTCAAATTCCCCTTTGGGATACTCATATGTGTACTACGACACTATTCGTGTACTCGTGTGTATGCTACTACACTATTTGTGAATTTACAGTAAGGAAGTGCGCTCAAACCCGCAAACATATCTCCAACGGATGCAAAACAAAAATTTAGACAATTTTAGTAGTCTAACTTATGAACATTAGTCGACTACTCATAAACACACGCTTCAATATACCAACTAGACGAGTAGCCTAACTACTAAGCCTAGTAGTCGACTACTCTGTCAAGACACACATTCTTTCGCACAAACCGTGCTTATATCAATTGTACATATCATAATGTTAAAACGAGATTTTATACTTGGCATATGCATCATGAATTATCTGAATCATCAAATTAAATTATTATATCTTCCAAATTAGGGTTTAACATCCTAATTAAATAATTTCTTCAATTATCTCATATGTAAACCAAGTGATTATTAACACATGATAAAACTACTCATGAACAGAGGTAAAATTTATTAAACATGTTTATCTTACTTAGGTATCACAAACCTAGGGTTTAAGCATGATTAATTAACATGAAAAGTCAAAGAAATATTCACGTAATAAATCAATTATTTCATATCAAAGATATCTCAGCTGAATATATCATTAGTAAATTAAGCATATCTTTCTCTAGACAAACTCTGTTTAAGAATAGTTTGTCACTTTTAGAGACCAGATTCACATAGAAATCATTTGGCACTGATTTGGTTTAGTTTGGAGTTTATTTGTTATCTCAAATTACCAGTTAAAAGCTACACACGCAGCAGTTTTCTGCAGGACATATCATTAGTAAATTGAGTATATCTTTCTCTATACAAACTATTTTTAGAATGTCTTTCTGTTCTAAAACTAGATTCACATATCTTTCATTTGACACTATTTTAGTTTAATTTTGAGCTTATTTTCTATCTCAAAATTTCAGTTAAATATTATATATGTGCAGCAATTTTTCTCAGAAAAATATATATCACAAGATTAGTGTAGAAGAAGAGCCCCAATATTCAAATAACTAGGGTTTTCACAAGGTAGATCTTAGTTTACCAATTTAAAATAAAATTTATATTAATCCTAATCATCATGATCATTTTTCTCTCATAAACAAGAAGAAAAACATGTAGATCTAACATTTGTTTACAATCTAACATTAAAAATCTATTCTTTTAACCCTCCAAGTTAAGATTTAGACATGTAAATATAAATCAAACATCTAAACTACTTATTTAACTATGGGGATGGGTTTGGATACAAGTGATCTTGCCTCATCACGTGTGCAAGCCTTTGAAACTGAAGTGAACGACTCGCCGCCAAACGCCCTAGATCTCGCTTTTCTCGCTTCTCTCCTCACAAGGCGCTCCCAAAATCTCAACTTTAGGGATAGGGTTTGAGAGAGAGGAAGGGGCTGCTAGGGTTTGAAACTCTAATAAAAGATAATAATTTTATGAAAACACAGGTATATATATATATATATGCAAACCCGAATTAAACCCGTTTGACCGAACCAGAAACCTAGTCCGACTGGGAAAAAGATCTTCGGTATTTTGACTATAACTTTCTCATATGACCTCGAATAAGATAATCTAAGACTTGTTGGAAATCTGTTGAAGAGACCTACAACTTTGGTCTTTTAAGTGTTTTAGATTCTAACTGTATCAGTGTGTAAAACCTATAAACTCTTAACTGGTCATTATTTCGATTTCTCTTCGTGCATGATTTGTGCATTTGCACTCATATATACACAAATATATGTTGAATTGGGCTCAAACCCGAAAACATATCTCCAACGGATGCAAAACAAAAATTTAGACAACAGCCTTAGTAGTCTAACTTATGAACATTAGTCGACTACTCTCACTAACACACGGTTTGTTATACTCAACTAGGCACGGTGGCGGAGCTACTAAGCCTAGTAGTCGACTACTCACAAGACACACATTCTTTCGTGCACAAACCGTGCTTATATCAATTGTACATATCATAATGTTAAAACGAGATTTTATACTTGGCATATGCATCATGAATTATCTGAATCATCAAATTAAATTATTATATCTTCCAAATTAGGGTTTAACATCCTAATTAAATAATTTCTTCAATTATCTCATATGTAAACCAAGTGATTATTAACACATGATAAAACTACTCATGAACAGAGGTAAAATTTATTAAACATGTTTATCTTACTTAGGTATCACAAACCTAGGGTTTAAGCATGATTAATTAACATGAAAAGTCAAAGAAATATTCACGTAATAAATCAATTATTTCATATCAGCATATCTGCGGTTTCGCAGAATATATCATTAGTAAATTAAGCATATCTTTCTCTAGACAAACTCGTTTAAGAATAGTTTGTCACTTTTAGAGACCAGATTCACATAGAAATCATTTGGCACTGATTTGGTTTAGTTTGGAGTTTATTTGTTATCTCAAATTACCGGTTAAAAGCTACACACGCAGCAGTTTTCTGCAGACATATCATTAGTAAATTGAGTATATCTTTCTCTATACAAACTATTTTTAGAATGTCTTTCTGTTCTAAAAACTAGATTCACATATCTTTCATTTGACACTATTTTAGTTTAATTTTGAGCTTATTTTCTATCTCAAAATTTCAGTTAAATATTATATATGTGCAGCAATTTTTCAAGAAAAATATATATCACAAGATTAGTGTAGAAGAAGAGCCCCAATATTCAAATAACTAGGGTTTTCACAAGGTAGATCTTAGTTTACCAATTTAAAATAAAATTTATATTAATCCTAATCATCATGATCATTTTTCTCTCATAAACAAAGAAGAAAAACATGTAGATCTAACATTTGTTTACAATCTAACATTAAAAATCTATTCTTTTAACCCTCCAAGTTAAGATTTAGACATGTAAATATAAATCAAACATCTAAACTACTTATTTAACTATGGGGATGGGTTTGGATACAAGTGATCTTGCCTCATCACGTGTGCAAGCCTTTGAAACTGAAGTGAACGACTCGCCGCCAAACGCCCTAGATCTCGCTTTTCTCGCTTCTCCTCACAAGACGCTCCCAAAATCTCAACTTTAGGGATAGGGTTTGAGAGAGAGGAAGGGGGGCTGCTAGGGTTTGAAACTCTAATAAAAAGATAATAATTTTTATGAAAACACAGGTATATATATATATATATGCAAACCCGAATTAAACCCGTTTGACCCGAACCAGGAAACCTAGTCTGACTGGGAAAAAGATCTTCGGTATTTTGACTATAACTTTCTCATATGACCTCGGAATAAGATAATCTAAGACTTGTTGGAAATCTGTTGAAGAGACCTACAACTTTGGTCTTTTAAGTGTTTTTAGATTCTAACTGTATCAGTGTGTAAAACCTATAAACTCTTAACTGGTCATTATTTCCAGATTTCTCTTCGTGCATGATTTGTGCATTTGCACTCATATATACACAAATATATGTTGAATTGGTCTCAAATCAATTCCTAGCATACTCAAACATTAATAAAATATATTTATCACCATATAACTCATTTATTATTATTTATTATAAAATATTCAAATTTTCGGGGTTTTACACCTAGGTGTGGCATCATCGCCACCAGATTCGAGATCAACATCGGTAGGAGTAGGAGGAGTAGCTGTAGCTCCTATAAGTGTAGCAGGAGTAGGACTCATTTCAGTATCAGGAGTTGAAATTTGTTGCCCTTCATAATCGGAGGAGGAAGTCATTTGATCGCAGAATTAGAGAGTATAAGAGGGTATTAGAGAGTATAAGAGAGTATAAGAGAGAAGTAGATGAGAAATTTAAATGAAAACCTCTTCTATTTATAGAGGTAGCCCCCTAGCCAAATGACCAAAATACCCTCAAATTTTAGCCTTTTTTGACCATTTTAGGGGTATTTTGGTCAAAAGGCCAAAATGGCCGTTATGGCAGCCCGGACCGGGCCCGGGCTGCCCGGTCAACGGTCATTTTTTTTACTATTTTGACCGGGCCGGGGCCGGGCCCGCCTGGTCAACCCGGTCCATCGGGCGAGCATCCCCGCCAGTCCAGCGGCCTTCAGCCGGACGGGCATCCGCCTGCCATTTTCTGGCGGGCGGGCGTCGGTCGCGGGTTTTAGTGGCCCCGGCCCCGGGCGAACACTGCCTCGGCCGGGTTTGAGCTTTGCGGCCCGCCATGGACAAAGATGGACAGGCCTAAGTACACGGAGTTGCACAAGGCACATCCATCTCCAATTTCAGGGGCCATACATGCCTGCTATATGTCTATGCCCGAGAGTGTTCTGTTTCAAGTAAAGAACTGTGCGGTTGAAAGAAGATCATCAGATGAAGGGGCACAAAAAAAATCAGCATCCGAGGAAAATTTGTATCCATATTTGTTAAGATACGAATATGGTTCCTAAAATCTATATCCCGATATCTACAGATACAAATATGTGGTGAAATATCTGAATCTGTATCCGAAATATTTAGAGATATAATGGTCATATAGTTGCAACAGTTCTACTCCTTAGATTAGTGGACTTGAGGTTAATTTTGATTATCGGAGATCTAGTCTTAGATTTTTTTTTTTAAATTTTGGGCTCTAATGAACATTTCAGTGGACTCCCTTGTACCATATGAACTATATTATTTTTAATATTATATGGTTCTCTCATATCCAATTTGTATATGTTTATATATCCGCTTATTTATGCTCATGCATATCCACATCCGCATCTAATTTTAGCGGATATGGATATAAAATTTCCTTATCAATATATATCAGTATTCGCACTCGTGATTGGTAAGGGGATATAGATATAGCAAGTCTCATACCCAAGTCGTAACTGAACTGTTTGCACCCCTAATTAGAAGCGAAGTAAATTTTAAAAATAACTTTCAAAATCACAAAGGAAATAGCTGTAAATCATTCTTTTTTATTTATTTCACACATGTTGAAAGTAGTGTAAATAGTAATGTTTCATCTTCATTCATCTTTTACTTTGCATAGCAACTAGTCTTTTAGCCCGTGCTAAGCATAGTCTTATCGAAATTCACCTATATTTCGTCGTATTTCAATCAATCGTATCCGAATAGAATTTAAAAGATTTTACTAACTCACCCTCCCCCCCTCGAAGCACAACAACCCCACCCTCCGCCCGATTGAAGTTAGAAAACATGTCCCCGCCTGAAAATCATGATATTGAACAAATTATATAATACTATAATTAAAATTAAGATTATTTAAACTAATTTTTCATATGAAATGAATAAAACGAAGATAATCAAAATATATCTAAATACAACTTGAATGTAATTAAGATATAAGACAGTTTAATATTCAAAAAATATTTTTCGCAAATGATGCATCACAAGAAAAAATCTCTATTAATCAACCAATCATAGAATGTAATAAGCAAAATATTAGGAAAAGCTCCAATAATTTTCAATCATTTTTTCTCCGTCTTAATCTTATTCTTCAAAGTTGAAAGAGCTGGTTCTTTGTTCATCTCTCAGAAAATGTAAAATATATTTATTAAGTAAATTTAACATTAAAAATTATATATTAAAAGAGTTAAAATATAAATAATCCAACCTGATTGTATCCTTATTTTTCAATGGTTGTAGGTGGGTTTTAAATGCGTAAGAGTCTAGCGTAGCAATAGGTGATATATCTAAAATCTTTCTTCTGTCTTTGCTATTAGTTGTCGATATCGGTGTGAATAAGTCTGGATTTAATTCACCAGATTGATTATAAATGATACCATCTTGATTCAACTCAATTGGTTTCTCGTCCTGTGATAATAGTACATTCGTCTTAGAATAACATAAACATGATTTAATTTTTACAATAAATAAACTAATATTAAATTTATCAATAACCTTCTTTTTAGAATTTGTATTAGAGGTATTTTCATGAGTCGATAAGTCTGGAGTATATTCAATGGATTGACTGTCATCACCATCAACCGATGTCATATCAAGAGATTTCTCATCCTTTGATATAAATAAATTTAGTATCAGAATAATAAATACATTGCATAAAATTATAGAATATAATATTTTTAATGAGATTATCGAAATGTTACCTTTCCATCAGTTATCAGTAATAGTCCCTTGAGTTTTTCATCATCCACATCATCATCAATGATTTTAATAACTGTGTAGCCTTCAATGCATTTACTTGTGTTGAACTCTGTAATCTTAACATGGAAACGCACATTTTTACCGATTAATCTCTTGCTAGCAAGTGGAATATCCTTATTTTCTGCATCCTATTTAAGAAAATATAAAATTAATTTTTAACTTCATCTAATCAATTAAAAAACATATTAAAACTTTAATTTACTTCGAGATAATTTACTAAATTCAACGAAGTTGCTGATTCTGAAGGCTAATTTTCATCAAACGAAGAACATCGTGATGGAATACTACAAATGTAGTGATGCATGTTCCATCCGTCACTTGTAAGGTAAGCTTGTACTTAAAGTTAAATAACATATTTGCGTCATCTATTAAGATTATTCAATTTAATTTTTCTAAACAGTAAATTATTGATATTTATAAAATTTATAATATTCTAATTACCTTTCTTCTACATATTTGATTTTCTTATTGTGACGACTGCAGTAAAGAACCTCATTGATCCCTTTCAACTTGTTATTGCAATCAGCATGAGAAGGATATCGCCAACACAACATTTCCTCAATCCCATGATTTGAGCATTGCAAAAGAAATATTTCTTCTAAAAATAATATAGATAAATAATATAATCATCAAGTGAATTCTAAGAAAACAAAATAAAAAATAAAGTGCATGATAAATGAATTAAAGTATTAACTTGAGGGTCTAAGTTATGTATTTATATAGGCTTGTATTATAATTTAAATGATATATATTTTTATAAATTATTTTAGTGATTTAAATTAAATGGACCAAGTATATTGTGAAATAATAAGACAACTCTTGTCATTGTATCCTGTTTTTATATACATATAGTGTTAAAACTATAATTGAATATATATAAAATTTAGTGAAAAAGTCAATACTAAAAATATTAAAATTCATTTACATTGTCATCGTTTAATTCATTAACTATAAAATGTCATCAATTGTACCAACGTTGATTTCAAACTTCACTTGTGTGCTTTGTAATCTTGTTCCGTCTCAAAATTTGGTATTGAGTTGGCGAATCAATAGAACTGAGAAAAAGTAAAGAAAAATAATTACTTATGTTGGTAATTCTAATCATTCTCAATATATTTTATGAAAATAGAATTATATTATTTCACCAAAAATTATAAAATACCTTTGAGTTTGAACAACATCCTTATTAGCACTCAGTTTATATAAAACTTTGTAGCATAATGGGACTAAAGGCTTGTTAATCCTTTCAATCGCTAAAAGAAAATGAACAGAAAAATAATAACTTAGAAAATATGCAATATTATGTAAATCTTGAATTATTGCAAGTTTATAATTAGAAATAGAAATATAAATTATCATATATATATATATATATATATATATATATATATATATATATATATATATATATATATATATATATATATATATATATATATATATATATATATATATATATATATATATATATATATATATATATATATATATATATATATAGTAATGATATTGTGAGATGATGAGCTCAAATCTTAACGTAAGCTAGACTAATTGGCTCATCAAATTCATGATCGGCACCTTACATCTTGTTCAACATGTCATCAAATATATATGGTAAAATTTTAAAATAATTTAGAGTCTTCTAGAATATGAGTCAAACTAGTTTGATATGTTGATTTTTCAGGCAGTGTAATAGTCATCCCTTCTACACACAGCTAAAATAATAATTAAAAATTTCAAAACAATATAAATTTTTTTACACATAGATCTTGGTGAGTGCAAATCACGATGGCGGTGCCGATCATCATTTCAAGTAGCCTATTGGGTTAGCTCACGATAAGAATCTGAGCTCACCATCTCATTTTATTATTTTTCTACATATATATATATATATATATATATATATATATATATATATATATATATATATATATATATATATATATATATATATATATATATATATATATATATTTTTTTTTTTTTTTTTCATACCTCGAAATCTAGAGTACAACAAACTGTCATAATAATAACCATTGAGCTTTGATTCTCCCGTTTCAGTTTTTCCTCCAGAGCACATGCTAAATCTTCCCACAAAGTGATAGTTATAGTGTTAAAGCTGATAAAAGAATAAAATATATATTTAATATTTATGTTATAAAATATATATTTTCATGTTTTTCATATAAACAATAATAAATTTGTAACTTACTCATTATCATGCATTGTAAAGCTTCTAAACAAAACTTTTTTTTCCATTCCTGTCCATGCTATCAATCACATAAATTTTGTCAACCATTCCAATCACATCTATATAAGAAAATAATTGAAATTTAGTATACTTTGACATGCATGATGTTGATGTTGGTTATCAAACAGTTAGTTTTATGTCGGTAGGCCGATGAGGGAAGTAGCGTTCTCAATCTTCTTCGGACGACTGGACCTTGGGCCGATAGCTCCATCCTGCACATGAAGAGTACTAAGATGTCGGAGTTGGGATCTCCGGTGGTTCCTCCGATGGTCAAGTTAGTGGAAAGCTTGAGTGGAGAAGATGAATAATAAGAGAGTTCTCTAGGGCAGAGTTTTGCTTACTTGACCATCGGAGGAACCACCGGAGATCCCAACTCCGACCTCTTAGTACTCTTCATGTGCAGGATGGAGCTATCGGTCCAAGGTCTAACCGTCTGAAGAAGATTGAGAACCTTACTTCCCTCATCGGCCTACCGACACAAAACTAACTGTTTGATAACCAACATTAGCAGTTTGGCGCCCACCGTGGGGCCTTTCATTCTCCTTCATACAAGATGTCTGGTTCCGATCACCCAGGTTGATCTTCCAACCCGTTCGCTGGAGAGCCGTATATGGGCTATGTCACTCAGGCCCAGTTAGGGGAATCCACTCAGAGGATTTCTCAATTTCTCCAGCAGCAGTTCGCTGCTTTCACCAATGAGCTCCTCAGCCGGGTTCCTCCCTAACAACCTGCTCCATCATTCGCTCCTCCCCCGCTTTCGGCGGGCCAACCCTTCGTCCCTCCTCCTCCGAGGCCCACCGCTCAAGCAGTGCAGCAAGCTCCAGAGGACTATGCTGAGTACATATCTCCCCCACCTCACCAGCAGACTCGCTTCATAGTCCCTCCTTGGCAACCTCCGTAATATATGGAAGCAACGGGGGAAAGCCCTAGCTTTGGTCATGATGGCCAAGAGCACACCGCAAGGGCGACATCGCACGGACCCCGGCAACCTCACGCTCCATGCCCTTCACCCACCAATCCTGCGTCTGGTTACGACCGACCTTCAACCCCATCGCCAATACCATTGGGGGGAACACTCTCCTCTCTGACTGGATCATGAATGCCTCCTGTGAGAAATTCAAGATGCATCACATTGAGAAGTATAAAGGCGAGGGAGACCCAGCTGACCATGCGCAAAATTTCTATGACATGATGACCATGCCACAGGTATCAGACCCAATCATCTGTAGGTCTTTCTCAATCACCTTGACGGGAAGCGCTAAGCTATGGTGGAACTCATTGGAGAAAAAGTCCATTAATAACTTCGAATAGCTTAGCCAGAAGTTTGTGTATCACTTCTTGGACGACACCAAGCAAAAGCTGCCTTCCCACGTATTGCTGCAGATGATACAGGAACCTGGAGAAAGCCTTAGGGACTACTTCAAGAGGTTCCAAGCCAAAAGACTGAAAGTCGATGACCCTGGCAACATGGTCGCCATGGCTGCTATCGCAACCGGGCTAGAAAGCAAAAACTCTGCCCTAGAGAAGTCTCTTATTATTCATCTTCTCCGCTCAAACTTTCCACTAACTTGACCATCGGAGGAACCACCGGAGATTCCAACTCCGACCTCTTAGTACTCTTCATGTGCAGGATGGAGCTATCAGCCCAAGGTCCAGCCGTCTGAAGAAGATTGAGAACCCTACTTCCCTCATCGGCCTACTGACACAAAACTAACTGTTTGATAACCAACATCAACACATGATAATCTAGGAGGAATATAAATTTAATACATACCTACAAGAAATTCTTTAGAATCGATTCTTGATTCAATCTCTTCATAAGGAAGAAACTTGAATTTGTATTTTTCTATATCATCATTATCCTCCTCTAAAATTTTGATGTTTGTACGATAACCTAAATGAATTATAGGAATAATTTCAGTATAAACTGATATTTTGATTAAAATTAGATTTTTAAAATTTCAAAATTATAGATATTTTTGGAAAAATATAAAAATCAAAATTTATGAATAAAATCATTATTAAATTTAGTATAGCGTGTAAATTTGACAAATATTTTCTTACAAATTTTCAAAAATACGTAAAATTTGAGGTAAAATTTCACTTTCGATTTTAATATACACTAAAAACTTTTGCAAAAATATATTTACTGAATCAATAAATTTGGTAATTCAAATAAATCATGATATTTTGCATATAAAAAGTACATTCAATAAATTTTCAGAATTCAAGAAATATCATAATTCAAGTAAATCATGCTAGTAACTATTATAATAGGAAATTTAACAATATCCGAGCTTAGTTGTTGAAGTCATCTTTGATATTCAATCCAAATTAGTTTTGGAATTCAAGAAATTTAGTAATTCATATAAATCATGATATTTTGTATAGAAACAAGACATTCAAGAAATTTTGGAATGCAAGTAATATAGTAAATAAAGTAAATCATATTAGTAAATATTCTAATAGGAAATCTACCAATATCGAGCTTAGTTATTGAAGTCATCTTTGATATTCAATCCAACTATTTCCAAATCACTACCACAATATTAAACATAAAAAATAAAAATAAGCTACACTTAAAAATCAAAAATATATATTTATTGAAAATATTAATCTAAAAATTACGATTATTATTAAAGTAAA
The DNA here is from genome assembly GCA_012295165.1 of Asparagus setaceus. Classification (NCBI taxonomy): domain Eukaryota; kingdom Viridiplantae; phylum Streptophyta; class Magnoliopsida; order Asparagales; family Asparagaceae; genus Asparagus; species Asparagus setaceus. The sequence goes on from CM022704.1 coordinate 41,008,453, forward strand.
AATAAAATATTTTCCACAAATTAAAATAATAGGAAATTTACCAATTTCCAAACTTAGTTATTGAAGTTATCTTAGATCTTAGATATTCAATCTAGATATTTTCTAATCATGACCTGCAATTTTAAACATAAGCCAAAAATTGAAATAAGATACAATCATAATGCATGATAAATATTTTCTAAGAATTATAATCTAAAATATTATATTCTAAAAGAGTAATAATTTAAAATACTTTCCAAATTAATTTAACAGAAATTTACCAACATCCGAGCTCGCTTATTAAAGTTATCTTTGATATTCAATCCAACATTTTCTAAATCACGCCTGCAATATTAAATATAATAAAAATAAAAATTAGCTACAGTCATAAATCATAACAAATATCTGCCACTTAAAATTAAGATCTGAAAATTAAACAGATCATGCTTATTTAGTCCGTGATTAATATTATTAGTGTCTGAAAAATTACTTCAAATTGTAGGATACTATAGAATTATAAAATATTATTTATTTTTATCATACTGAAGAATATTTTTATCAATTTCATGAATTGTCTATATTCAGGAAATTTGAAAATCTAAAATTTAGAAAATTTTCACTATTTATTAATTTTCGTGAATTATCGATTTTAGAAATTCTGAAACTAAATAATTTTGAATAAAAATAAATTTTCACAAATATCTAAAAATAAAAATCCAAAATTCAAATTAATTTCAACATTTCCAAAACTAATTTTTAATAAAAATAAAATATTCATAAATATTTAAAAATCAAAATAAAAATTCAAATTAATTTCAGTATTCAATAATCTCATAATTACTATTTAAAAAATTTATAATTAATTTATTTCAAAATTGGTATTAACTTTGGAATAATTTGAAAAATAAGAACATGATCTAAATTTGGTAATTTAATTAAAGTTTGATTTTTCCAATAACTTCCTTGAAATATAAATCTATTATACATAAATTAGGTAACATAAATTTGGTTATTTTTTTTAATTTCAGTATTAATTAATCTCAAAATTCTTATTAAATTTAGTATGAAAATAAATTTTCACAAATATTTAAAAATAAAAATCCAAATATCAAATTAATATCAGAAAATTCAAAATGAAAAACTGGAATAAATTTTCAGAAATATTTAGAAATAAAACCAAAAATTCAAATTAATTTTATAAATTCCGAAATTAAAATTTTTGAGTAAAAATAATTTTTAAATTGTTAAAAATAAAAATTCTAAAATTCAAATTAATTTTGGAATACATTAATCTCATAATTACTATTTTTACAAGATTTTCAGAATTAATTTATTTCAAAATTGGTATTAAATTCAGAATAACCATAATTCAAATTAATATGAGAAATTATGGAATTAAAAACATGGATTTTACAAATATTATAAAGTAAAAATGTGAAAAATTCATATTAATTTTGAAATTTTGAAACTTAAACGTTTTCGAATAAAAATAATTTTTGAAAATAGTTAAAACTAAAAAATCCAAAAATTCAAATTGATTTTGGGATTAATTAATTTCATAATTAATATTTTTAAAAATTTAGGATTAATTTATTTTAAAATTGGTATTAAATTTAGAATAATCATAATTCAAATTAAGATGATAAATTCTGAAATTAAAAATATGTATTTTTAGAAATATTTAAAAGTAAAAATTCAAAAATTCAAATTAATTTTGAAATTCTTAAACTAAATAATTTTGGTAAGTTGAATTTGGTAGCATAAATTTGATAATTTCAAATTCTTTGAAATTTCGATATTAATTAATCTCAAAATTAGTCTTAAATTCTGTATGAAATTAAATTTTCACAAATATGTATATGTTAAAAAATTAAAATTAAAATTACTTTTATAAATTCTAAAATTAAAAATTTTGAAATGAAAATAAATTTTTAGAAATATAAAAATAAAAAACTAAAAATTCAAATTAATTTCAGAAATTCCAAACGTAAAACTTTCGAATAAAATTAAAATTTTAAAATATTTAAAAGTAAAAATAGAAAATTCAAATTAATTTTGGTATTCATTAATATCATAATTACTATTTTTGAAAACTTTAGGAATTAATTTATTTTAAAATTATTATTAAATTCTGGATAATTTGAAAAATAGGAATGCGATCTAAATTTGGTAATTTGATTAAAATTAGATTTTTAAAAATTTAAAATTTCAGATATTTTGATAAAAATCTTAATTTCAGAAAAATAATATATTTTGTTTTCAGATATTTTGAACAAAAAGTTAAATCAAACTGTTAATCAAATATCTTTTATTCTAATATACGTAATAAATCAAGTCTAGAAATTTCAATCAAAATATGCATCGAATTATTAAATAAAAATAAGCTTTTGATATAAAAAATTTAAAATATTAAAAGGTGCATAGAATATTGTACCGAAATTAAACTTGCAGATAGTTAGATGGTGGGTGTCATTTGATCTTCGAATTTCCAATGACGATGATCAATATTCTCGAGGGTTGTAGAATAAATACCTGAAATTCTATAAACTTGAGTCCACACGAATAAGTAAGAACTAACATGCCCTCAATTAAACAAAACAACTACTTTATTTTCACTTAATACACTATACCGTTCTAAATCTTACATATAAATCATCAATAAAATTGGATAATAAAATAAAATCAAAATTGATATTGTAAACTTACAGCAAATTGGGTAATTAAGCCTTGCATAAGGTAACATACGCAAAAACCAACACACTCTTTGTTCACAATATTAATTTTCACTCGTATAACAATATGATCTCTATGCATCCACATTTCTTCATATACGAATAAATTTACAATTTAGATTTCAAAATTAAATACATAAAAAATCAAAATTGCCTATCAACTCTGCCCATAGCTTTTACGCCACATTAGCATACTTGCTCCTCACAAAAGCATATCCCCATAACTCTCCAGTTTTATTCTAGAATAAATAATCAATGTTTAAGCAAACAAATAAAAAATAAATAAATAAATATAAATAATTTCTCAAAAATTTCATAAAGGAGGAATCTTTAATGACAATCAATACCTAAAATTCCCAAAAATAAATATATACACGATCTTTCAAGGACATAGATCAACAGCCATGGAACCCGCTCCAAAAATCAATCAAAAAAAAGTAACTCAGAGGAATTTTTGAGGGAGGAGAGATTTTTCCTAGGTATTTAATCTCGGAGGAATTTTTTCTAGGGAAGAGGAGGCATTTTTCTAAGATTCCGATCTTGGAGGATTTTTTTTCGAGAGAGGAGGAAGCGTTTTATGAGATTTCTGATCTCGAAGGAATTTTTGAAGATTTGGAATTAGTTACAAATTATATGGTAATTGAAGAAATATAGGAAATTACTAAATAAAGAGATTTTTAAATTAACAGCTTAAATTAATTGGAGGATTTTTTTATTAGATGAACGGTGTAGAGATGTGGACACGTGTCAAAAAATTTTATGAAGGAGAAATCTGATGTGACATTCTCTGGTGAGTTTGAAGGCTTTTTGGTTTTGCTTTAATGTATCCCTAATAAAAGATTGTAAAGAGAGGTGTTTTACTGAATTTTTAGAAGTATAAATGGAGAGATTAATAAAAAAAACTATTTCTCTCATATTCAACAACATTAATTTTAGCTACTTCTGAGTATTGAAGGGTAGAAAAATTTAAGAAATATGAATGTGACATAAACACCATATTAGCATTTAAGGAAGTATCAGAATAACATATAACAAAAAAAAATTTGCGAAGAAGAACTAGCCTCAACGTTATTTACCTCAGCTATTTCATATCTGCTTTCAAGCAAACAAACAGGTCATAAATAAAAAGGGCCAAATACCAAATTGGTGTTATAAGTAGACCATTTCTACTTGTTTGGTACTAAAAGTTACTCTGGCGTCTTTTTAGTATTAAAAGTATATCACTTTTACCTATTTGGTACTAAATCTCATTGCCAACAAAATTTTCTAGCGAGAACTATAGTTTTTTACTAGGAATATTTCTTTCACCCCCTGACCTCTTAAAGTTATTATATTTTATACCATTCTTCTCCTTCAACTTCCCCAACTCAAATTTCTTCTATCCTTTTACCTAATAATATCCTCCTTCACACTCTCTTTCTCTCTCATCAATGGAGCCCCCTCTTCTTCTTCAACCTCTCCCAATTCAAACCCAAACTCTAACTCAAATGATGAGAGAGAAGAGAGTTTGGCTTAGAGTTTGGATTTTAATTGGGAGAGGTTGAAGGAGAAGAGTGGACTCTATTGATGGGAGAGAAAGAGAAGGTGAAGGAGGATCTTATTAATTAGTGAAGGAGCAGAATAAATTTAAGTTTGGAGAGATTGAAGGTGAAGAAAGGTGTAAAATATAATAACTTGAAGAGGTCAGGGGTGAAAGAAATTTTTCTGGCAAAAAATTAGTTCTTACCCGAAAAATTCACCGCCGACAAGATTTATTAGTACAAAATAAGTAAATGTGATCTACTTTTAATACAAAAAATATGCCAGAGTAAATTTTAATCCCAAACAGGTAAAAGTGGTCTACTTTAATAATGATCTAGTAATTTAGCCTAAAAATTGTATCAAATGTAGTTAACCTTCTTTTCCTTCCTTTTGATAATTGAAAAGCTAACTGGATTGAAAATGAAGAATGTCATTATTTCTGAGAAAGTGAACCAAAATAGAAAAAATAATTCTTAAGTCTCTACTATTTTCATTTCACTTCTTTTATAGGATTTACATTTCACTTTTAAATATTAGTTTGCACCTTTTCAATGAGGTGAAGAAATAAAACGTGCATGTCGCATGCCTCATCCAAATATCTATCTTTTTCACTTTACATTATTCAAAACAAAAATTTTAAATAGAATAATAATGAGAAAATAGTACTTTCTCTTAATTAATTTTTACTTTCGTAATTACACTCCTATTGTAATCTCCTAGTGTTTGGCAATAAAAGTAAACATAATGTAAAAGGTTAAGCAATTATTTTCTTAAAAGATAATTTTTCATTACATGTATTTGCTGATCTTGTTCGAACAATAGAAGAGAGAAAATATGGTTATTGAAGCAGTTGAAGTGAAATGTCAAAGAGAAAGAATAAAACTAATTTATCGCATCCCTTATTCACTTACCATTCAATTCTCACTCCTTTTCTAAAATTCAAAAAAATGAAAAGGGTAAATTATTGAGGTAACACGCTTCAATTTTCAATTATATTTTAATCATCATTTTATCAAACGTATAAAAGATCAAACAATACACTTAATTTTTAATATTGATCCACGTTCTAGTATGTTTCAAGCAAGTTAAGAAGATGATTTCAGCCCATTACCACTCCAATGGTACGCCCGGGCCTAACTTAGTTACTAGAAGATCCCGAGATTAGCATATAGACTATTTATTAGAAAAAAAAGACTTAATTTCAGAAACTCACCTGTCTCCTTTTGAACTTTGGGGCTGTGAGAGAGCCAAAATTTTTATGTCAGTGGCGTTCTCATATAATTTACTATAGTTATATTTGCAATTTACATCGACAGTTTTACAACTTTATCTTTTATAGTGGCGCCTTATTCTAATACTACTAGTGTTTGTCATAAGTAATAAATGCAAGAAAAATTAATAAAAAAATGTATAAAGTAGATAATCTACTGGTGTCCTATGACATCATTAGACACTATGGCTCACCTTGCTTGTTTGGAGGAGTTACACTAAACTCCTCCCGAACTTTTTTATTCTACTAAATTCTTCAACTTTAGGGGTTATTGCATATACAATCTATCTAAACCATTTTTTATTCCACTAAATAATACTTGAAAATTTCTCATTTAATCTCCAAATTAGCACCATCAACTCTAACATGTCATGTGTAGAGGTGCAAAAAATATGCATCCAAGAAAAATATTTGTATCTAAAAGTTTAAGTTATTAGATATTTGATCCAACTATATCTATATTTAGGTCCACCATGGCCACCACTCATTTCTAATTCTTTCAATATGGAAATATTATTGACAAAAACGTAAAAGTCCTAACAAAAAGCTACGATCAAAACTATTCTGACTATTTATTTCTAATTGACATAATTTTAGGACTCTATAAAATAGTAATTTGTTAAAGATTAAAAACTTCTTCTTCTCAACCTTCAAATCCTTCTCTGAATTCTTATACTTGATTTATTGGTCCATAAGTTTTTAAGATGATATATTTATCAGCCTAAAAATGATGGCCAATACTTTTAAAATTTTTGCAATTTTCCTCTTTTGACTTTTTTTCCTTTCTTCCACTTTCCTTTTCTAATATGTACAACAACGATGAGTACAAGATACAAAAACATGATGGCATTTCCCTTAAATTTTTCTAGGTGAAGCATTTACGTTTGTTTTGGATAAGAAAAATAGTTGAAGAGGATAGGAGTTGAAATTGTTGTTGGGTCAGAAATATTGAGAGAGGAGAAAAGGAGTTTCGATTGAACAGTGTCGGCTTACCCTAGATAAGGAGCCCTCCTTTATATTTATATCACAATATAAATTACATAATTACACATACACGCTTGTTTACGAAATAACCCTTACATATATATTATTAACCCCGCTTAATCTGATCGGGTGGATGAACAAAAAGATTAGACTTTAATAACTAAAACTGCTGAGCTGACAACCCTTTAATAAATATATCAGCCAATTGGAGATGAGTATGAACATAGCGAACAAGTAAATCACCATGAACAATTCTTTCTTAAGCAAAATGATAATAAACCTTTATGTGTTTTCTGCAATCATGAAGAACGTGGTTTCGGTGATGTAAGTGGCACTAATATTATCACAAGAGTGTAACATGATATAATGGCAAGCTCACCAATACATATCGAATCCATATAGTTTCAAAGAACAAGATATACTAATGTTATGTACTCACTCTATAAAGGACTTGGAAATAGTTGGTCTTTTCTTAGAGTACCAGGTCAGATTTTGTCCAAAAAATATTGCATAATTAGAGATGGATCTAGAACTATCCGGACAACCTGCACAATTTGCATCAGAGTATGCAACGACAAGTAATAGACATGTTGCCTAGCGAAGTGATAAACTATGATCTGGTGTGCCCTGCAAGTACCTATATATTCTTTTCACATCATGTAAATGAGTTGTATGAGGAGCGTACATAAACTGGGAGACAACATGAATGACAAAAATAATATTTGACCTTGTCATTGTAAGGTATTGTAAAGCACCTACCATGCTCTTATAGTTAGATGAATCTGCCAGTAATTATCCATCAGTAAGAGATAAAACAGTCTTAGCTGCTAACGGACTACTAATGAGTTTAAGATTGTGAAGGTGGAATTTGTAAAAGGTCCTAAACATATTTATGTTGAGACAAGAAAATGTGGTCAGATTTATGAACAACTTAAACACCCAAAAATATTAAATGTCACCAAAATCTTTCATAGCAAATTGAGTAGACAATAAATAAATGAAGCGATGAAGAAGAGAGGGTGAGTTTTCAGATGAACTCAGAAGAACAATGTCATCAACATACAAAATAAGAATGAGAATATATGAACCCCTTTGATATATGAACATGGATGTATCCGCTTGGCTACAATGAAAACCAAAAGAGAGAAGAAAATTGGCGAATCTATGAAACCGTGCTTGTGGAGCCTATTTGAGACCATAAATAGTCTTATTTAATTTGCAAACATGATTTGGAAAGTGAGGATGAACAAAGCCACGGGTAGGGCTGTCCAATTGGGCCCAAGGCCCGGGCCCGGATTGGTGTCCGGACCGGACCGGCGAACCTAAGCCAGCCGGCTCGGTGTCCGGACGAACGGGCGGGCCAAGCGAGCCGGCGGGCAGCCGAAATTCAATAGCGGAGCTCGGGCCCGTCCGGGCCTTCTTGCGGCCCGCACGGACCCATCCCGACCAGTTTCTAATAGTATATTATATATATATATATTATTTTAATATATAATTATAGTATAAAATGGTCATTAATGTATACTTATATATATTTTTAAGTGTATATTGTCATTAATATATACTTATATATACTTACATATATATTTCTAATGTATACTATATATAATTATAGTATGATATGATCATTAATGTATACTTATATATACTTACATATAATATATAACTATATACTAATAGAATATAATTTTCTACTACTTAGTAAACACTTAGTATGATTGATTTTTATCAAAATTTCGTATATTTTATTTTTAATTACTCTTGAAATTTTATTTTTACAAAAAACTTAATTTTAAGCAAAAAATAATAAAATTAAAATCGGGACGACCGGTGCCGGCCCGTTCGTGGACCAGACTGGCCGTCCACGGGTCCGGGCCCGATTTTCCGACGTTTGGACAGCCCTAGCCACGGGGTTGTTTCACATTTACCTCTTTAGCAAAATATCCATGAAGAAACGCATTTTTAGCATCAAGTTTTTGAATAATCTGACTAAAAGAGATAGATAAAGAAAGAACAAGCGAATAGTAGTTGGTTTAACGACATGACTAAAAGTCTCATGAAAATCAATGTCTGCTTGCTGATGAAAACCCTGAGCAACTAACCTAGCTTTGTACCTTTCAATAGACCCATCCGATTTGTACTTTATTTTGTAAATCCACTTATAACTAGCCAAAAAATTGCCAAACGAGATCAATTTCCACGTGTTATTATTAATGAGTGTATTGAATTCTTCTGCCATTGCTTGTTGCCATTTGGGTTCTTTAGAAGCTTGTGTAACACTAGAGGGTTCTATGTTAGAAAGAGTAGTGTGTAATGATAAGATGTTTTATGGTTTGATGATGCCCGATTTTGATCTAGTTTGCATTGGATGAATGTTGCCAAGGGAGGCATGAGGTGGAGTATACGCGGCATTTGGCCAGGAATGAAGGAGTCTTGACAATTGAGGGAGAGGGAGTACTGGTTGAGGAGGAAGCGATGTGGAGACGCTAGATGTCACGCCTCGCTCACGAGTAATAGCCTGGTAGGCAGAATATTTATAAAACCAAAAATATAAAATGTTCTATAAATATCCTGTAACCTACTTTGTTATATAAATCCACAACTACTCTCAATATAAATATACATGAAAGTACAAGTCTCATCACAACAACATCAATATCACAACACATATCAAGCGAAAACAAGAAGAGATATAATAATTACGCAATGTATCAAGTCTACTAGATAGATAGCTTCAATATTCAAAGATAAATACATGTCTTGACTAAAACACGGCTATCAAAACTAGATAATGTACTTAGAGAAATATCATAAAGTATTTACTAAATAATAAACAATTAAACTAATTAGTGTTTATATGTTGGCTACTGCATGGCTCTGGCTGCTTCCTCATAACCTATTTATTCAAATAAACTGGATCCGCACAGTCGGACTCACTTCATTACCTGAAGAAGTGGTCCACAAAAGGGTTAGATGTAAAGTTTAAGCGAGGAAAATATGGGGAACTATAAGAATCAATGATTAGCTGGACAATAATCATTTAATCCTTATTGGCTAGATAAGAAAGAATATATTAATCAACGATAAAGATCATAAGTCTCAAAAGGATATATCAAGTAGTGTTGTGCACACAACATATATTAAACATGAAGAACGAATTAAAGAAAATTAATTACGCCTTATTTGGTAATGAAATGATTGTGTCCGCCCACTTAAGGTGGTTACAAAATCATTAAATAGATACTCATATCGAGTCCTCTAGCTAACCAACCAACCTTAAGACGATTCATCTCATTACTTATCCCACATCTATTTGTTATGTAATTTTACATGTAATGTTATGCTCTAAAATCCACATCCCGTGGCAACCTCACACAACCTATGTAGTACTAACTTAATGGTCCAAGTCATGGATCAACTGCATAGTTGAATCATGTATTAGGACTAACTACATCGGATACACTCTATAGTCTAGGATATAGGTCTCTACACTCGCCTACATGTACAATGATTAGGTTTAACATTCTAATATATCATTAACTCTAGCACCATTTAATTCATAACGATATTCATCTTCATCATTCATTCATCTTATAGTGAGTGCTATTTACATTTAACATGTGCTAAGTTATCCGAGTGATGAAAAACACTCCATATGTGTGTAGGTATCTCATGAGATTAGTCATACATCATCAAATACTCATATTCTCTCTTAAGCAAGATTTAAAACTAATAAATAGTCTAATAAGACTATAATATAATTCAACAAAGAGTTAAAAATGATTTAGACCAAATTTAAATGGCTAACTAATTCAACCAGACGTCTAAAACATCAACCAGACGTCTCCCCTTTAAGATCGGACGTCTTTGAGAAATAACCTGAAAGTTGGGTTTCTTTCAACCTGTGATCAGATGTCTCCTTGACCTGAGCAGACATTTGATTACCAAATCAGATGTCTGATGTTGAATGACCAGACATCTAATTTCAAATCAAACATCTAATGTCGATTGATTAGACGATCGAATCGATCTTTGCTCTGCATGGTCGATCTATTTCGCTTTGTTTCTTCATTGTTTCACCTCCAATCTTCTCGTGATCTCTTAGAATTATGATAGGAACTAAAATACGATGTTTCTACAATGTTTCTAAGATCAACGACAAAGAAAAATGAAGAACTAGGGTTACCGTAATATTTGTGCATATTTTTCAAAACTAATGATCCGTGTTTGGTTAAACCCTATTTGATCTTAATAAAACTTCTCTAAAATATCGAGAATCAACATTAAAGAACTCAATCTAGTTTTAGCATGAAAATCTAGTGTTTAATAGTTCCAAGAGAGATTATCAAATAGATATAAACAAGAGAAAATCCCCATAATCAAAGAATCAAAGTGGAGAAAACGTCGCCTAAGTTGTAGATCATGTTCTCCTCGCCGTGGTTTCTCTCTCTATCTCTTGCAGCCCTCTTGTGTAGAACTCCTGCTCCTAAAAGTTATGTTCAAAAATAGAAAAGAAATCCTAATAACTGGGTATTTATAGGCATTGGACCTATTTGCAAATATCATGAATATTATTTTTTGCTCTTATAACCCTAAAATTATATATGCAAATCCCTTTACTATTAAGTCCAATTCTGATTAATTCATGAATCTTATTTTAATAAAGTTATACTTTAGGAAATTTCATCATATCGAATAGAAATAATTATGTAATTTTGCAAAATCCACTAAATTAAATATATAATTTAATCGAAAAATCCCGGGCCTTACATTCTACCCGCCAAATAAATTTAAGCCAAAATTTTTAAATAGGATAGATGTGTACCTCTAATAAATTTAGATATTTCTCCACTATTCAATCCTTTCTTTCCCAAGTAGCTTCACCGGTGAGTATGGATTCCATTGCACAAGAACTAAAGGAATGACCTTATTCTTTAGGTGCTTCTTCTGGTCAATGATAGAAATCGATGTTAAGTGTAAGATAATTCTAGTCCGATCGTCAGCCAAATGATCCAAAATGTGACACTCATTGGGTGCATTTCCTCAACTGTGATATGTAAACACGCTATGCACGCCTTGCAAGACGGTGGCAATGCTAGCTCAGTAGCTACATTGCCTACTTGTTCTATTATATCAAATGGTCTAATATACTGCAAACTCAACTTCCCATGAGTACCAAAACAAATAACTCCACGAGTCTGTGATCTAAGAAAGAAGTGATCTTTGACTTTGAACTCTAAACGTCTTCAGATAATTTTCATCGAATAATTGAGTGAGTTCGGGACCTAATAACTTCCTCTCTCCTACTTCATCCCAACATAATGGTAATCAGATTTCCTCCATAGAATGCCTCAAATAGGGACATCTTAATGCTAGCTTGGTAACTATTATTGCAAGAGAATTCAACAAGATGCAAATAATCTTTCCACGAACCTCTAAAGTCTAATACACATGCTTGAAGCATGTCCTCTAATATCTCAATGTTTCGCTCCATTTGTCCATCGGTTTACGGATGATAACCGGCTAAATTTCAATCTAGTACCTAACCTCTCCGCAAACTTTGCTAAACCGAGAGACGAATCGAGTATCTCAATCAAATAATGAAACCGCACCCTATGAAGTCATACTATTTCTTGTATATAACGCTATGCTAACCATTCAATAGTTTGCCCAACTCAAAAGGAATAAAATAAGTGCTCTTAGTGAGTCGATCAACGATCACCCAAGTTGCATTATTCTGCTTTTGGCTGCTAGGCAAAGCGGTCACAAATTCCATAGTAATGTGCTCCCACTTCCATTTTGGTATCGATAATGGTTGCAATAGACCGTTAGTCTTCTCGTGTTCCGCCTTCACTTGCTGACACGTGAGGCATTTGGACACATATTCAGCAATGTCGCGCTTCATACTAGCCCATTAAAAGTGCATTTTCAGGTCTTTATACATCTTTTTGCTCCAGGATGAACTAAAAATATTGAACAATAAGTTTCATGGAGCAATTCTCTATGAACTTCACCTATTGGAACGCACAAGTGGTTGCCTTTCTTAAAAAAATCATCTTGGTGAATCCAGATATCTTTCATCTTGCCTTCAATTACTCTTTTTCTGACATCAATGTGCTCCTCGCCATGCAATTGTTGCTCTTTAATATGGTCAATCAACGAAGATCGTATTTATATATTCATCAACTGCTTCACTACCCAAGAAAATAGGTTCAATACCGTGATTCTCAATATCTACAACTAACTTCTTCTGCTTTGTGAGCCTCATAGTGCTCGGTGTTTTGCTGAGTGCGTCGGGTACAATATTTACTTTACTTAGATGATATTAAAGATTGATATCATAGTCCGCCATGAGTTCTAACCATCTCCTTGGCACATATTCAACTCCTACGTGTATACTTCATACTCTTGTGGTCGGTGAAGACTTCCACCTTCTCTCCTAGAATGTGGACACGTGTCAAAAAATTTTATGAAGGAGAAATCTGATGTGACATTCTCTGGTGAGTTTGAAGGCTTTTGGTTTTGCTTTAATGTATCCCTAATAAAAGATTGTAAAGAGAGGTGTTTTCTTGAATTTTTAGAAGTATAAATGGAGAGATTAATAAAAAAACTATTTCTCTCATATTCAACAACATTAATTTTAGCTACTTCGAGTATTGAAGGGTAGAAAAATTTAAGAAATATGAATGTGACATAAACACCATATTAGCATTTAAGGAAGTATCGAATAACATATAACAAAAAAATTTTGAAGAAGAACTAGCCTCAACGTTATTTACCTCGGCTATTTCATATCCGCTTTCAAGCAAACAAACAGTCATAAATAAAAAGGGCCAAATACCAAATTGGTGTTATAAGTAGACCATTTCTACTTGTTTGGTACTAAAGTTACTCTAGCGTTTTTAGTATTAAAAGTATATCACTTTTACCTATTTGGTACTAAATCTCATTGCCAACAAAATTTTCTAGCGAGAACTATAGTTTTTACTAGGAATATTTCTTTCACCCGACCTCTTAAAGTTATTATATTTTATACCATTCTTCTCCTTCAACTTCTCAACTCAAATTTCTTCTATCCTTTTACCTAATAATATCCTCCTTCACACTCTCTTTCTCTCTCATCAATGGAGCCCCTCTTCTTCTTCAACCTCTCCCATTCAAACCCAAACTCTAACTCAAATGATGAGAGAGAAGAGAGTTTGGCTTAGAGTTTGGATTTTAATTGGGAGAGGTTGAAGGAGAAGAGTGGACTCTATTGATGGGAGAGAAAGAGAAGGTGAAGGAGGATCTTATTAATTAGTGAAGGAGCAGAATAAATTTAAGTTTGGAGAGATTGAAGGTGAAGAAATGTGTAAAATATAATAACTTGAAGAGGTCGGTGAAAGAAATTTTTCGGCAAAAATTAGTTCTTACCCGAAAAATTCATCACGACAAGATTTATTAGTACAAAATAAGTAAATGTGATCTACTTTTAATACAAAAATATGCCGAGTAAATTTTAATCCCAAACAGTAAAAGTGGTCTACTTTAATAATGATCTAGTAATTTAGCCTAAAAATTGTATCAAATGTAGTTAACCTTCTTTTCCTTCCTTTTGATAATTGAAAAGCTAACTGGATTGAAAATGAAGAATGTCATTATTTCTGAGAAAGTGAACCAAAATAGAAAAAATAATTCTTAAGTCTCTACTATTTTCATTTCACTTCTTTTTATAGGATTTACATTTCACTTTTAAATATTAGTTTGCACCTTTTCAATGAGGTGAAGAAATAAAACGTGCATGTCGCATGCCTCATCCAAATATCTATCTTTTTCACTTTACATTATTCAAAACAAAATTTTAAATAGAATAATAATGAGAAAATAGTACTTTCTCTTAATTAATTTTACTTTCGTAATTACACTCCTATTGTAATCTCCTAGTGTTTGGCAATAAAAAGTAAACATAATGTAAAAGGTTAAGCAATTATTTTCTTAAAAGATAATTTTTCATTACATGTATTTGCTGATCTTGTTCGAACAATAGAAGAGAGAAAATATGGTTATTGAAGCAGTTGAAGTGAAATGTCAAAGAGAAAGAATAAAACTAATTTATCGCATCCCTTATTCACTTACCATTCAATTCTCACTCCTTTTCTAAAATTCAAAAAAATGAAAAGGGTAAATTATTGAGGTAACACGCTTCAATTTTCAATTATATTTTAATCATCATTTTATCAAACGTATAAAAGATCAAACAGTACACTTAATTTTTAATGATCCACGTTCTAGTATGTTGCAAGTAAGTTAAGAAGATGATTTCAGCCCATTACCACTCCAATGGTACGCCCAGGCCTAACTTAGTTACTAGAAGATCCTGAGATTAGCATATAGACTATTTATTAGAAAAAAAGATTTAATTTCAGAAACTCACCTGTCTCCTTTTGAACTTTGGGGCAGTGAGAGAGCCAAAATTTTTATGTCAGTGGCGTTCTCATATAATTTACTATAGTTATATTTGCAATTTACATCGACAGTTTTACAACTTTATCTTTTATAGTGGCGCCTTATTCTAATACTACTAGTGTTTGTCATAAGTAATAAATGCAAGAAAAATTAATAAAAAATGTATAAAGTAGATAATCTACTGGTGTCCTATGACATCATTAGACACTATGGCTCTGCCACTGTTTGGAGGGGGCAGTTACACTAAACTCCTCCTGAACTTTTTTATTCTACTAAATTCTTCTGAACTTTAGGGGTTATTGCATATACAATCTATCTAAACCATTTTTTTATTCCACTAAATAATACTTGAAAATTTCTCATTTAATCTCCAAATTAGCACCATCAACTCTAACATGTCATGTGTAGAGGTGCAAAAAAATATGCATCCAAGAAAAATATTTGTATCTAAAAGTTTAAGTTATTAGATATTTGATCCAACTATATCTATATTTAGGTCCACCATGGCCACCACTCATTTCTAATTCTTTCAATATGGAAATATTATTGACAAAAACGTAAAAGTCCTAACAAAAAGCTACGATCAAAACTATTCTGACTATTTATTTCTAATTGACATAATTTTAGGACTCTATAAAATAGTAATTTGTTAAAGATTAAAAACTTCTTCTTCTCAACCTTCAAATCCTTCTCTGAATTCTTATACTTGATTTATTGGTCCATAAGTTTTAAGATGATATATTTATCAGCCTAAAAATGATGGCCAATACTTTTAAAATTTTGCAATTTTCCTCTTTTGACTTTTTTTCCTTTCTTCCACTTTCCTTTTCTAATATGTACAACAACGATGAGTACAAGATACATGATGGCATTTCCCTTAAATTTTTCTAGGTGAAGCATTTACATTTGTTTTGGATAAGAAAAATAGTTGAAGAGGATAGGAGTTGAATTTGTCGTTGGGTGAGAAATATTGAGAGAGGAGAAAAGGAGTTTCGATTGAACAGTGTCGGCTTACCCTAGATAAGGAGCCCTCCTTTATATTTATATCACAATATAAATTACATAATTACACATACACGCTTGTTTACTGAAATAACCCTTACATATATATTATTAACCCCGCTTAATCTGATCGGGTGGATGAACAAAAAGATTAGACTTTAATAACTAAAACTGCTGAGCTGACAACCCTTTAATAAATATATCAGCCAATTGGAGATGAGTATGAACATAGCGAACAAGTAAATCACCATGAACAATTCTTTCTTAAGCAAAATGATAATAAACCTTTATGTGTTTTCTGCAATCATGAAGAACAGGGTTTGCGGTGATGTAAGTGGCACTAATATTATCACACAGTAGTGTAACATGATATAATGGCAAGCTCAGTCAATACATATCGAATCCATATAGTTTCAGCAACAGTATATACTAATGTTATGTACTCAGCCTCTATAAAGGACTTGGAAATAGTTGGTCTTTTCTTAGAGTGTCAGGTCAGATTTTGTCCAAAAAATATTGCATAATCAGAGATGGATCTAGAACTACCCGGACAACCTGCACAATTTGCATCAGAGTATGCAACGACAAGTAATAGACATGTTGCCTAGCGAAGTGATAAACTATGATCTAGTGTGCCCTGCAAGTACCTATATATTCTTTTCACAGCATGTAAATGAGTTGTATGAGGAGCATGCATAAACTGGGAGACAACATGAATGACAAAAATAATATTTGACCTTGTCATTGTAAGGTATTGTAAAACACCTAGCATACTCCTATATTTAGATGAATCTGCCAGTAATTATCCTTCAGTAAGAGATAAAACAGTCTTAGCTGCTAACGGACTACTAATGAGTTTAAGATTGTGAAGGTGGAATTTGTAAAAGGTCCTAAACGTATTTATGTTGAGACAAGAAAATGTGGTCAGATTTATGAACAACTTAAACACCCAAAAAATATTAAATGTCACCAAAATCTTTCATAGCAAATTGAGTAGACAATAAATAAATGAAGCGATGAAGAAGAGAGGGTGAGTTTTCTGTATGAACTCTGTAAGAACAATGTCATCAACATACAAAATAAGAATGAGAATATATGAACCCCTTTGATATATGAACATGGATGTATCCGTTTGGCTACAATGAAAACCAAAAGAGAGAAGAAAATTGGCGAATCTATGAAACCAGGCTTGTGGAGCCTATTTGAGACCATAAATAGTCTTATTTAATTTGCAAACATGATTTGGAAAGTGAGGATGAACAAAGCCACTGTAGACTGGGCCAAGGCTCCCCAGGCTGGATTGGTGTGGACGGACCGGCCCAGCTAAGCCAGCCCAGCTCTGTCCGGACCGAACCCAGCGTCGCCCAAGCCAGTCCGTGCCCTGCTTGGCCCCCGAATTCCACCGAGCCTGCCCCAGCTCGTCCCAGCTTTGCGGCTGTACTGACCTGGACCCGTCCTCGACCCTGGTTTCTAATAGTATATTATATATATATATATTATTTTTAATATATAATTATAGTATAAAATGGTCATTAATGTATACTTATATATATTTTAAGTGTATATTGTCATTAATATATACTTATATATACTTACATATATATTTCTAATGTATACTATATATAATTATAGTATGATATGATCATTAATGTATACTTATATATACTTACATATAATATATAACTATATACTAATAGAATATAATTTTCTACTACTTAGTAAACACTTAGTATGATTGATTTTTATCAAAATTTCAGATATTTTATTTTTAATTACTCTTGAAATTTTATTTTTACAAAAAACTTAATTTTAAGCAAAAAATAATAAAATTAAAAATTAAAAATCGGCCTGCCCTACTGCCAGTTCTGACCGCCCTACCCCACCCCTGTCCGCCCCGATTTTGCCCTACTGCTTGGATGTTCTAGCCACTGGTTGTTTCACATTTACCTCTTTAGCAAAATATCCATGAAGAAACGCATTTTTAGCATCAAGTTTTTGAATAATCTGACTAAAAGAGATAGATAAAGAAAGAACAAGCGAATAGTAGTTGGTTTAACGACATGACTAAAAGTCTCATGAAAATCAATGTCTGCTTGCTGATGAAAACCCTGAGCAACTAACCTAGCTTTGTACCTTTCAATAGACCCATCCGATTTGTACTTTATTTTGTAAATCCACTTATAACTAGCCAAAAAAAAATTCGTCAAACGAGATCAATTTCCACGTGTTATTATTAATGAGTGTATTGAATTCTTCTGCCATTGCTTGTTGCCATTTGGGTTCTTTAGAAGCTTGTGTAACACTAGAGGGTTCTATGTTAGAAAGAGTAGTGTGTAATGATAAGATGTTTTATGGTTTGATGATGCCCGATTTTGATCTAGTTTGCATTGGATGAATGTTGCCAAGGGAGGCATGAGGTGGAGTATACGCGGCATTTGGCCAGGAATGAAGGAGTCTTGACAATTGAGGGAGAGGGAGTACTGGTTGAGGAGGAAGCGATGTGGAGACGCTAGATGTCACGCCACGAAAGTAATAGTTCGGTAGGCGTAATATTTATAAAACCAAAAATATAAAATGTTCTATAAATATCCTGTAACCTACTTTGTTATATAAATCCACAACTACTCTCAATATAAATATACATGAAAGTACAAGTCTCATCACAACAACATCAATATCACAACACATATCAAGCGAAAACAAGAAGAGATATAATAATTACGCAATGTATCAAGTCTACTAGATAGATAGCTTCAATATTCAAAGATAAATACATGTCTTGACTAAAACACGGCTATCAAAACTAGATAATGTACTTAGAGAAATATCATAAAGTATTTACTAAATAATAAACAATTAAACTAATTAGTGTTTATATGTTGGCTCTTGCATGGCTCGTCAGCTTCCTCATAACCTATTTATTCAAATAAACTGATCCAAGACAATGGACTCACTTCATTACCAAGAAGTGGTCCACAAAAGGGTTAGATGTAAAGTTTAAGCGAGGAAAATATGGGGAACTATAAGAATCAATGATTAGCTGGACAATAATCATTTAATCCTTATTGGCTAGATAAGAAAGAATATATTAATCAACGATAAAGATCATAAGTCTCAAAAGGATATATCAAGTAGTGTTGTGCACACAACATATATTAAACATGAAGAACGAATTAAAGAAAATTAATTACGCTCTTATTTGGTAATGAAATGATTGTGTCTGCCCACTTAAGGTGGTTACAAAATCATTAAATAGATACTCATATCAGAGTCCTCTAGCTAACCAACCAACCTTAAGACGCGATTCATCTCATTACTTATCCCACATCTCGCTGTTATGTAATTTTTACATGTAATGTTATGCTCTAAAATCCACATCCTGTGGCAACCTCACACAACCTATGTAGTACTAACCAGAATGGTCCAAGTCATGGATCAACTGCATAGTTGAATCATGTATTAGGACTAACTACATCGGGATACACTCTATAGTCTAGGATATAGGTCTCTACACTCGTCTACATGTACAATGATTAGGTTTAACATTCTAATATATCATTAACTCTAGCACCATTTAATTCATAACGATATTCATCTTCATCATTCATTCATCTTATAGTGAGTGCTATTTACATTTAACATGTGCTAAGTTATCCGAGTGATGAAAAACACTCCATATGTGTGTAGGTATCTCATGAGATTAGTCATACATCATCAAATACTCATATTCTCTCTTAAGCAAGATTTAAAACTAATAAATAGTCTAATAAGACTATAATATAATTCAACAAAGAGTTAAAAATGATTTAGACCAAATTTAAATGGCTAACTAATTCAACCAGACGTCTAAAACATCAACCAGACGTCTCCCCTTTAAGATCGGACGTCTTTGAGAAATAACCTGAAAGTTGGGTTTCTTTCAACCTGTGATCAGATGTCTCCTTGACCTGAGCAGACATTTGATTACCAAATCAGATGTCTGATGTTGAATGACCAGACATCTAATTTCAAATCAAACATCTAATGTCGGTCGATTAGACGACTGAATCGATGCTGCTCCTGCATGGTCGATCTATTTCGCCTTGTTTCTTCATTGTTTCACCTCCAATCTTCTCGTGATCTCTTAGAATTATGATAGGAACTAAAATACGATGTTTCTACAATGTTTCTAAGATCAACGACAAAGAAAAATGAAGAACTAGGGGTTACTGTAATATTTGTGCATATTTTTCAAAACTAATGATCCGTGTTTGGTTAAACCCTATTTGATCTTAATAAAACTTCTCTAAAATATCAGAGAATCAACATTAAAGAACTCAATCTAGTTTTAGCATGAAAATCTAGTGTTTAATAGTTCCAAGAGAGATTATCAAATAGATATAAACAAGAGAAAATCCCCATAATCAAAGAATCAAAGTGGAGAAAACGTCGCCTAAGTTGTAGATCATGTTCTCCTGCTGTGGTTTCTCTCTCTATCTCTTGCCGCCCTCTTGTGTAGAACTCCTGCTCCTAAAAGTTATGTTCAAAAATAGAAAAGAAATCCTAATAATCTGGGGTATTTATAGGCATTGGACCTATTTGCAAATATCATGAATATTATTTTTTTGCTCTTATAACCCTAAAAATTATATATGCAAATCCCCTTTACTATTAAGTCCAATTCCTGATTAATTCATGAATCTTATTTTAATAAAGTTATACTTTAGGAAATTTCATCATATCGAATAGAAATAATTATGTAATTTTGCAAAAATCCACTAAATTAAATATATAATTTAATCGAAAAATCCCGGGCCTTACATTCTACCCGCCTTAAAATAAATTTCGCCCAGAAATTTTTTAAATAGGATAGATGTGTACCTCTAATAAATTTAGATATTTCTCCACTATTCAATCCTTTCTTTCCCAAGTAGCTTCACCGGTGAGTATGGATTCCATTGCACAAGAACTAAAGGAATGACCTTATTCTTTAGGTGCTTCTCTCTTCGGTCAATGATAGAAATCAGATGTTAAGTGTAAGATAATTCTAGTCCGATCGTCAGCGCCAAATGATCCAAAATGTGACACTCATTGGGTGCGTACTTCCTCAACTGTGATATGTAAAACACGTTATGCACGCCTTGCAAAGACGGTGGCAATGCTAGCCTGTAAGCTACATTGCCTACTTGTTCTATTATATCAAATGGTCTAATATACTGCAAACTCAACTTCCCATGAGTACCAAAACAAATAACTCCACGAGTCTGTGATCTAAGAAAGAAGTGATCTTTGACTTTGAACTCTAAACGTCTTCAGATAATTTTCTCATCGAATAATTGAGTGAGTTCGGGACCTAATAACTTCCTCTCTCCTACTTCATCCCAACATAATGGTAATCTGTATTTCCTCCATAGAATGCCTCAAATAGGGACATCTTAATGCTAGCTTGGTAACTATTATTGCAAGAGAATTCAACAAGATGCAAATAATCTTTCCACGAACCTCTAAAGTCTAATACACATGCTTGAAGCATGTCCTCTAATATCTGAATGTTTCGCTCCATTTGTCCATCAGTTTACGGATGATAACCGGCGCTAAATTTCAATCTAGTACCTAACCTCTCCTGCAAACTTTGCTAAAACTGAGAGACGAATCGAGTATCTCAATCTGAAATAATGAAAACCGGCACCCTATGAAGTCATACTATTTCTTGTATATAACGCTATGCTAACCATTCAATAGTTTGCCCAACTCGAAAAGGAATAAAATAAGTGCTCTTAGTGAGTCGATCAACGATCACCCAAGTTGCATTATTCTGCTTTTGGCTGCTAGGCAAAGCGGTCACAAATTCCATAGTAATGTGCTCCCACTTCCATTTTGGTATCGATAATGGTTGCAATAGACCGTTAGTCTTCTCGTGTTCCGCCTTCACTTGCTGACACGTGAGGCATTTGGACACATATTCAGCAATGTCGCGCTTCATACTAGCCCATTAAAAGTGCATTTTCAGGTCTTTATACATCTTTTTGCTCCAGGATGAACTAAAAATATTGAACAATAAGTTTCATGGAGCAATTCTCTATGAACTTCACCTATTGGAACGCACAAGTGGTTGCCTTTCTTAAAAAAATCATCTTGGTGAATCCAGATATCTTTCATCTTGCCTTCAATTACTCTTTTTCTGACATCAATGTGCTCCTCGCCATGCAATTGTTGCTCTTTAATATGGTCAATCAACGAAGATCGTATTTATATATTCATCAACTGTTCGCGACTACCCAGTAAAATAGGTTCAATACCGTGATTCTCAATATCTACAACTAACTTCTTCTGCTTTGTGAGCCTCATAGTGCTCGGTGTTTTGCTGAGTGCGTCGGGTACAATATTTACTTTACTTAGATGATATTAAAGATTGATATCATAGTCCGCCATGAGTTCTAACCATCTCCCTTGGCACATATTCAACTCCTTCTGTGTATACTTCATACTCTTGTGGTCGGTGAAGACTTCCACCTTCTCTCCTAGAATATGGTGTCGCCAAATCTTTAATACATGAATTACTACCGCAAACTCCAAATTGTGAGTATGATAATTCTTTTCATGTGGCCTTAGTTGTCAAGAAGCATAAGCAATCATCTTCCTGTTCTACATCAATACACACCCTATTCCGATGCCAAAAGCATGGCGAGAATTGTGAATTTACCGCTCCCCTTGGGTAATGTCAATACTGGTGCTATCGTTAGGCAAATATTAAGAGTTTCAATTGCCTTCGAACATTTTCCTATCCAATTAAACTTCTTGCCCTTGCGCAGCAACTTTATCATTGGTGCCACAATTCGTGAATAGTCTTTGATAAATCTTTGATATTAACCCACCATTCCCAAGAAACTATGAACATCTGATCATCACATTTTATTATACTTTTATACCCCCATCTATTTTATTTGAATAAATATATCGACTAATAATGAGTTTTTATCTTAATTTATAGGTAATGGAGAATTAATGAATAAGAGCTCACAAGAACTAAATTGCCTCAATTTTCTACCATTTATTGAAGCCCAGAAGAAGCCCAAGAAACAAGGATCTAATATGAAAAGAAATCAAGTCAAATTCATATTCAGGATAGTCAACCGTAAAGAAACGACATTATCTCCCAATCCGAAAAGTGGAATCTAACATATTACATATAAAAATCGCATTCTCAACGAGACGGAGCTATCTGGAGTGGCAAATTTGAGAGATTCTAATCGATTGGCTATTCGATTTACCAATCGATTGGCTAATCAATTAGCCAACCGATTATTTCCTAATAGAATCGAAACTGAACAATGAATGGCTGAGATTTGTTTCTTAGAGCTCAAGACAAATCCAAGGACTCTTGTTGATTGCAGTAGGCTATAAATAGAGGTAGAGAGTGAGGGGTTTATGGTGTGAAAAGTTTTGTAAAAATTCTATTTGGAGAGGAGGGTTACTCTTAATTGAGAAGACCTTCTAAAATTATAAAATTTTGTTTGCAATAAAAAAAATTTCCTCCTTTTAAAATTTCTTTTCTTATTCTTTGTTGATGAAGATGAAAATTTGTCTTTAAGGAGTTAACCCCTTGCAATGTAAGTTTTATTTTCCCCTTTTATTTTCTTGTTTTAGAGTTGCATGTTTTAGGATTTTATTTTTATTTTTATTTCTATGTTGGTAGATTAGGTTTATTTCATGCTTTGTAGTGTAGATATATTTTCATGCTCTTTTATTTTTTTATAGTTAGATTCTCTTTATACTCATAGTATATATTTTTATTTTTATTTTTTTTATCTTTTTTCTTATTTTGTAGTTAGTTTTATTTTCTTACTTGAAGTTTAGATCTATTTCTTGTTCTTTATGCTTTCTCGGTATAGATTTTATGCCCTTTTTTATCTTGCCAAATGAGTAACTAATTCTTGTAGGAATTCTAGATTTGTATGAAATTAGTTTAATTTCTTTTATGATTTATGGATTGTTCTCTTTATACTTAAATTGATCATGTTTAGGATAATCAATAAGAGAACTAATTGGTAGAAGAAGAATTTGATAATCTATGCTTATCTTGAGTGTTTGATAGGTTATGCTTATGAATTCTGAAATTAATATCTAGTTATTTTATTCTTTTCATGAATGAGAATTTCACTTGGATGATATTTTAATAGATTATGCTTTCTTTTATTGGTTTGATAATCTATGCTTAGTAAATCTAGAGTAAAATATGATAAAAGAGAGTAGTTCATAATTCCTAACTGAAATTAACTAGTGGATTCAATTCTAGATTTCTCATTTCTCTTCTTATTTTTCCTCACTCTTTCTAGATTTGATTTCTTTCTTGATTTCTCTTTTCTTGAGTTTATTTTATTCCGCTTCTATTTCTTTTCTTAATTCCATTTCTTTTGTTTTTCAGCTTTTTATTTGTTCCTCCTTATCTCTGCACACGCTATTTCACTCCTCTCTGTCTACAAAATTTTAGGACCAAATTTAGAAATTCCAAACACACACATTCCTTGTCGGTTCAACATCTAATTTCTATATACTATAACTCGATAGTTGTTCTCTTACAACCGTTGCCGAGGAAGGTGCTTGTAATTAAGAATTTTCAATTTTGGTTCTTTGATTTATGTGTTTGAAGGACTAAACTAGAAGATCGATGATTGAAGTTTGAAGAAGAAAATTGCTTAAAAAGGTATGTCCTCTTTCTAGTATTTTCAATTTCGCCCTCTAGTTTAGGGTTTTCACATTAGAGACAATTAGGAACTAATAAAAAATAAAAACAAAAATTTTCTCTTGTCGACCCTAATAAAATCCACCCTCCACTTGAACAACTGCTAACAAGATAATAAATTTAACCAAGAGCTCTCTTTTTCACATTTGTTTTATTGTCGACCCTAATTAAACAACAAAAAGATTTCTTTTTACATTCTTTTGTAGTTGGTTTTAATTCTTAGGCTTGCATTGCATATAGTTAGTAGGAATTCACCAAAGTGGTTTGATCATTTGATTTGAGCACTCACTTGAAAATACTCTTAAGGGCAAAAATCTCCTAATAAAGATGCGGTGAGGGATTTCCATCACCCTTTCCATAGTCCACAAATCACTAATTCCTTACTACATAAACTCAAGTCTTCTAAAACTCATTAGACGTTAGCCCCTAAGGTCTCAAGCTCATTAAGTAACAATAAATCCTTAAGTGAACCGGTTTAAGTTTACTTGAGTGTTTTTGTGTCTAAGACAAGGTTTAGAGGTTGCGTAAAACGCTCCGCAGGGAAAAAGGTACTTAATTGGTCATTGACCTCCCTCTAGTACTATTCTTACCCGGCTAACTGACCAAGTAAACTTTAATCTTTTCACTCAAGGAGTTTTTAATTAGGATCTGTCTAGTTGAGTCTAGGTTTAACCCTAGAATTAGGGGTGATTGTTTCAAAGTGGTTGCTCTTGATTTATTTAGTTAGGTTTTTCTTTTATCCTTCTTCTTTTTTCTCACTATTATTTTAGGTTTTTTAGTTTTCCTTAAAAAAATTAACTAAAATTTGTTTTTCCTAGATCTTTTTCTTTAATTTTCTTTTTACATATAAAAAAATCCAAAAGAATTTGTTTTGTTGTATGCAAGTTTGGATTAGGGATAATACTAATCGTTTAATCCGTGTTGAGCCAACTTTTGAGAATAAAGAAATGGCAAATCTAAATGCACCAGTCCTTCAAGACATATGTTATCCAACTAGGATTGCAATCCTATCTTATATTAGGCTTCCTGATATTGATGGAGCTAATTTTAAGCTTAGTCCTCACTTCATAAACATGCTTTCAAAGTTCTTAGGAAACAAATCCGAAGATACGTACATTTTTATATCCGAGTTTGAGGCAATTTATCTTATGATTAAGATTAGAGAGTTATCTGAGGACGCGATTAAGCTTAGATTTATCTCATTTTCTCTTAAGGACAAAGCTAAAAAATAGCTGTATAGCTTACCCACAAATTCTATCTCAACCTAGGATGAATTTGTTACCATTTTTTTGAAGAAATTTTTTCCAATTCATAAAATGGTAAAGCTTAAAAGTAGCATTCTGAATTTTAAGATAGTACCAGAGAAGCCATTTTGGAAGTATTTTTATAGGTTTAAGGATCTTCTTATCCAATGTCCTCACCATGGTGTAGAAAAATTGCGATTATGCCAAATCATCTATAAAGGATTGGATTATTCTTCAAAGACATCCTTAGAATCTATGCGTCAAGGGGATTTTATGAAGAAAAATGTCGATGAATCTTGGGAATTCTTAGAGAGTTTGTCTGAAAAAATCATGTAGTGGGAACACTGTGATGAAAGAGTTTCATTAGTTCTCCCAATCAAATCTAGTGGTCTTTCCCTAGAGTCAAACATAGCCTCTGGAGTAAAGATGGCTACAATCCTGCGTAGATTAGAAGCCTTTAAAATTAAGGAACTAGTCCTAGCTCAAATCAACCAAGTTTCTGCCCAAGATGTTATAACTGTCTTTCTCCAGCCCATATTTTAAAGAAATATCCTCTTTTAGGAAATAATCAACCACTAGAGCAGATGAATGCTGCATTCCAGTGTCATAGAATAATTCATTCTCTAATTTACAATTTGAGTTGGAAAAATCATCTAAATTTTACATGGAATCAGGAAAAATTCTCCGGAAATTAAAATTTCACTCCCACTTTAATCCAACAATTTCCTACAGGAAACACCGCTTCATTCAACACACCAAATAATTTTTAACAATCCAATTTACCTTATCCAAACTAGCCTCCTCTTCATTAATCAGTAAATCTCGCCCCTCCGAATTCTGATCACAAGAAACATTTGAATATGTTAAAAAAGGGTTTAGAAGCCATGATCATAACTTCTACATAGACCACCAACATGTTGACTCAGTCATCTAACACTTTGAATTCCTTCATGCAGACAACAGGTCAAATGCTTAATTCTAACACTCAAGCCAAAGCTAGGTTAGAAATCCAACTTGGTCAACTAGCTAGTGCCGTGAGGAAAAGAGAGAAAGGAAAATTTCTGAGCCAACCTGCTGCAAACGCTAAGGACATTGGATCAAGTTCAACCTATCCAGCTCAGGTGAATACAATCCATACACTACGGTCAGGGAAGCAGACAGATAATCAACTTAGAATGCCTCCGGATAAAACTCCATCTTCTTCTTCTTCTCCTATTCAAAATGTTAAACCTGAACAAATCCCTTCTCCTTATAATAACTCTGTTCATCAACCATCCTCTTTTGATAACCAAGAACCTGAAATCAAATCTAAGTTCGATCTTGATAGATTTAAGCTCGTTGCTTCCTTTCCAGATAGACTCGGGTCTAGGAAAAACTCTCCTCAGGTAGAGAAGATCTTAGAAACCTTTAAGCAGGTCAATGTTAACATCTCTTTCTTAGATATCATCCAAAAAATCCCATCTTATGTAAAATTTTTGAAGGATTTGTACACTAAGAAGAGAACAATAAATATTTCAAAGAAAATCTTTCTTGTTGCCAATATCAGTGACATACTCTCAAAGTCCATACTTTTAAAACATAAGGATCCTGGTTGTCCTACTATCTCGTGTGTCATAGAAAACATCTTCATCGATAAGGCACTTTTAGATTTAGGGGTGAGTGTCAAATTGCTTCCTTATTCGGTCTACCATCAACTTGATGTAGGAGAATATAAACCAACTAGATGCACCTTACAATTAGCTGATAGATCTATCAAAATTCCCATGGGAGAGATAGAGGATATTCTGATTAAGGTAGGGGAGTTTATTTTTCCTATAGAATCCATAGTCTTGAAAAGATAGCCCGTTTTCAATCCTAATGGATAGATTCTAGTCATTCTAGAAAGACCATTCTTAGCCACTTCAAATACTCTGCTCAATTGTAGAACCGGTCAAATGAAAATATCCTTTGAAAATATGACTGCAGATCTCAACATCTTCAATTTAGGGAATCAGCCGAGTAATCCATCAGATCAACCCCTAGAAGTGAACTTCATTTAGGGAACATCAAACGAAGAGTTATTGATGAACTCAAGATACTAGAGGAGTTAGAATCAGAACTAGTCTTTAAGAAGAAAAACGCTGAGTCAGACACAAGTTTCACTGATCTTAGTTTTCAAGAACTCTTTGCAGAGGAGCTTAGATTCCTAGAAGATATAGAACAATCAGCCTATCATGCCTCAACCATGAACCTTGAGTTTGAGGCTATTTTCAAAGAAGAACTGGTTGTGTTAGGATAAACTTTTATTCATATGGAACCTGAGTTTAAATATGAGACTATCCTTCTGATTGATCGATACTGGAAACTCAAAATACATACTTGCCATCAATTGCTATAGAATTTATTGAAAACCTCAGAAAGTATAGAATTTAAGCACATCATAGAGTTTATCACTTTAGACTTCTTTAAAATCTAAAGTAGAATTTTTAGCAATAAGGTAGGAAAGCATTTCCTAACACGACAGTGGGGTTGACATTGAAGAATTAGTTGTATCGGACAATGATCAGAGGTCAGTGCCACAAGATGTTTTATTTTGTATGACTTGAATTTATCTCTCCATTCAGCTGAAGCACACACCCTGTTGAGTCTTTCTTGAATAAGTTCTTTATTACGACCATGACTCCAGCATGTAAATCTTCCTCTCTCAAACCCAAGATCATTTAATGCACAAACATCCAGCGTTTGTCAAAACATACGCATATGTGCTTCACTCCTTAATCCGCCACCAAGCTTTTCATAGTTAGCAATAATTTCATTGTAGTCTCCACCACAAACCCACCCTTTAGAAGTCCGATTTGCTAAATTTTTCAAAATTTCCCAAGAGTAGCTCCTGCTCGCTACCTCAGGATGGCCATAAAACCCAACAAGATCCCATCCCCCACAACCTCTCAATTCATCAACGAAAGCATGAATGTGGTGCTTTGTAAATGACTAGATAGATAATTGGGTTTTTGAGATATTGGTCCTTATGTATTTGGATACAAGTCCCCCAAATCTTCATATTTACAAGGCCCCCAAAACATTAAGTTTTCTGAAATAGGTCCTCAAGGTTAATTTCCATCCATCTAACTCAACTAGAGTAACGGAAAGTTAACTCATCTAACCCAACTCAAGTAGTGGACTGTCAGTTCTCTTTCTGGGTTCCTATTTCATTTAGGTTTTATGCATAGAACACCCCCCACATCTATCAGATTTGCAAATATACCCCCTAATTTCAACATTCACTTATTTAAAACCCAGTCTCGGTCTTTCCTTCTCACCCCATTTGAATGTTTCTCTTCTTCTCACCCCCATTGCCCTAACATAAGTCATTGTTTTTTGTTTCTCCTCTAACCCATAAGAGCCTTTTCACATTCTTCGTCTCCTTCAACTCATCAGGCATCAAAGCTTTAATTCACATTCTTCTTCTCCTCTAACTAATTCACTCTCCTTCTTCTCTCCTCTAACCTACTAAGCAAATTACTACATCAATCACAAGTAAATTACTATTCTAACCACAAGATAACCCACAAGCAAATTTCCACATACGTCTACAATCAGAAGCAATATATCTCCATTAGGCAATAATTAATCATATAATAACATATAATGGTGCAGATAATGACTTATCAATAATATAACATAGCGGATTTTTTAATCATCACCAAACGTTTGCACATAATAATCATAAGCACACATGTTTGCACATATATAGCATATCACATATCATGCAGATAATAACATCTCAAAGTTTTGAGTTTCTTGTTGTTAACAATGAGAATTACATACTACAAAAGAGGCATCATTCAAAACATAAGCCCATGTCACTTTCCTCTTAAGGGAATACACGTAGCCCTCCCTCTCCATGGACTAGTTGTTACAATCAAAGCTTAGTTGAATAAATGTCCCTCCATCTCGACCAGTTGCTGCTGAGTTTCACCTAAAGGTTGACTGTGTTCCCCTTGACTTTGAGGTTGAGTGTGTGGTTCTTGGCTTTGAGTTCCAATGAATGCACCAATAGGAGTACTCTGTTCTTAGCTTGATGTTGTTCTTCTCCCTCTTCCTCGTCCTCGTCCTCATCCTCGACTACTGATAATTGGAGGTCCTTGAGATTGTTGTCGTCCTTGGTTCTGTCATCCTCCTCTTCCCACAGTGCTGTCTCATTCAAGATAATAATGTTAAATTTTCACTTGGCTTGAAGGCGTACACAAATCAAATAAGTGGGGAAAATTGTCGAGGGGACTAAAAAAGCACTGAGTCAGAAAGAATAGTAATATAGAAGTTATGTTAAGGACTATGATCTAAAAATCTTGAAGGCGTGAACATGATTATATGGATAATATGAGTGTTTCGGTCTTTTAGTATTGCAATTGACACATATTACAATTAGAAAACTTACAATGAAACTAAGAAAAATTTATATTTCACGGGGTTCTTTTCTTTGTGCCGATGGAGCGCCGATCGTGTAATTCGCTGACTAACCTACTAAGCAAATTACTACATCAATCACAAGTAAATTACTATTCTAACCACAAGATAACCCACAAGCAAATTTCCACATACGTCTACAATCAGAAGCAATATATCTCCATTAGGCAATAATTAATCATATAATAACATATAATGGTGCAGATAATGACTTATCAATAATATAACATAGCGGATTTTTTAATCATCACCAAACGTTTGCACATAATAATCATAAGCACACATGTTTGCACATATATAGCATATCACATATCATGCAGATAATAACATCTCAAAGTTTTGAGTTTCTTGTTGTTAACAATGAGAATTACATACTACAAAAGAGGCATCATTCAAAACATAAGCCCATGTCACTTTCCTCTTAAGGGAATACACGTAGCCCTCCCTCTCCATGGACTAGTTGTTACAATCAAAGCTTAGTTGAATAAATGTCCCTCCATCTCGACCAGTTGCTGCTGAGTTTCACCTAAAGGTTGACTGTGTTCCCCTTGACTTTGAGGTTGAGTGTGTGGTTCTTGGCTTTGAGTTCCAATGAATGCACCAATAGGAGTACTCTGTTCTTAGCTTGATGTTGTTCTTCTCCCTCTTCCTCGTCCTCGTCCTCATCCTCGACTACTGATAATTGGAGGTCCTTGAGATTGTTGTCGTCCTTGGTTCTGTCATCCTCCTCTTCCCACAGTGCTGTCTCATTCAAGATAATAATGTTAAATTTTCACTTGGCTTGAAGGCGTACACAAATCAAATAAGTGGGGAAAATTGTCGAGGGGACTAAAAAAGCACTGAGTCAGAAAGAATAGTAATATAGAAGTTATGTTAAGGACTATGATCTAAAAATCTTGAAGGCGTGAACATGATTATATGGATAATATGAGTGTTTCGGGTCTTTTAGTATTGCAATTGACACATATTACAATTAGAAAACTTACAATGAAACTAAGAAAAATTTATATTTCCTGGGGGTTCTTTTCTTTGTGCCGATGGAGCGTCGATCGTGTACTCCGTTGACGAACCTACTAAGACAATAGATCTCTTGCTGTTGATGGAGACTTGGTTGCTTGGAAGATAACTCAATCTTCTCTTAGCACCGAAGTATGAGAGAAATGCAAATGCGAGGCTGGTGATCTCTCTTGATTCGTTCATGTGTAAGTGTTGATCTATAGATAATTAGATCCCTAAAAAATGAGCAATCTCCCCTTCCTTTTATAGGCTAAAAGAGAGAGTTAATGGCTTTTAATTGTGGTTAAGTGGCCATCAAAATAGGAGATAGTGGGGGCGGTTATCCCCCTAAAAATAGCTCTCAAACGGCTATTTGGCTGGGTTCACTGACTCGGCGAAGCTCGCTGAAGACGTTTAGGCGAGCTTCGCTTGAATATGGGTGAGCCTTCTTTGGAGTCATGGATGACGTGGCCCACATAGGTTGTTATGAACGAAGTTCATTGATTAGCGAACTTTATCTGTGAGTTTGAATTTAGCATAGAATTCGACTCATGATTTGGCCGACTATTGACGTCGTTTGATTCAGCTTGGGGTGTGAATTGGGAGTTGACCCGTTCTTGCCTTAGTTGGGTCGAGTCGAGATGAGCTTGTGTGGCGAGATTTGCATGCTTTGTTAAGCGAACTCACTATAACTTATTGTGGGCGAAGTTCGTCGATTAGCGACGTTCGCTAACTGGCGATGGTTGTAGGATTACGCCTTTGGATTCACGCCATGATCTGCGGCTAAGATCTCTTGATTGAAGATTCACGAGACCCGCTGTAGATTTGACCGAGTTTTAGGCTAAGATTTAGCCTCTTTGTCCGGTCCAATCAAATCTTAAAAGATGTGATTTTCTTGAAAGTTTGGATTTAGAGAATGCTATAAATAACATCATTTCCCTTCCAAATTCTTCATCTTCATCTCCTCCATGTCTAAGTCTCCATCACTTAGATCGGAGATGCTCCCCAATAGAGGAGCTGAAATAAAACAGCTCCAATAGGAGCTCGCCCAAGTAGAGGGCAACCAAACGGATGAACTAAGCATACTTCAGCGTCTGGCAGATTTGTTGTCAGCCGAGAAGGTAAAACTCGAGCAGATCATAGAGAATCAGTCGAGAGCTTGGGGCGAGTTGAATCACAATAGAGATGCTTGGAGCTTTGAGTGTCATGCTCTGCGTAAGACCATTCGGCGACTGAGATAGCGGTTGAAGAAGGATCCTTGGAGCTCCACAAGCGAGGACTCTGACAGTAATTAGGTTTCACAAATGTGAACCTAAAATATAATTAGATGTCGTGTGGCTGTCTCAGGCCCGACATTAAATTTTGGTTGCAAGAAGTGCTTCATCCTCTTGACATGCTTCAGTTTGGAGCAACGGGGGCACTTTTTGTTTAATAGCTTTTTCTCATTTCCTGGCATAGGGTCTAGGGAGGAGTAAGTAGGAGCTATTTTTCTACATGGAGAAACGTTTCGCTTCCCAAGTTTTGTGAGATCGAAGGAACAGGGGCTATAGTTTGATGCCACTCGTGTAGGTTCCTCAGCTTTCACATTACCCATAATTAGGAGTATAGGGTAGTGGCAAATAGCAATGAATACCCATCATCCTTATAATTAGATAGTCTGAATGTCTCCTTTATGTAGTAGAGTCTTCGATCAATAAAAGTAAACTTTTTTCTAAATTTGTCCATCTTTGTGTGTTTGATCTGTATGAGCTTTACTTCTGTGGTGAACTTGAACTCTACATGGAGTTGTTATGTTGGAAGCAAAGCTCAAGCTTCCTCCTATCGGCGAGAGTCGAATTGAAGTTCGCCGAGTAAGGTCTCAAACAAATTGAGTTAAAATTTTCTCAATTTGGAGACTTAGTGAAATTGGTCATATCATTTTGGCAAAGTTCGCTTTAGTGCCCAACTGAATGGGGCGAAGTTTATTTACTTATCTTGAGAACAAGTCGGCTAGGCGAAGCTCAGTAAGTCGGTTAGGCGGGGCTCAGCGGTTTTGTTATGCGAAGCTCGTCATGAGGGTTTAAAATTTGAATCCTCGATTTATGCGCCTGAAATTGTGGCGAAGTTAGTTTAGAGCGAGATTCTCTGTAAAGTTCATGGCGGGAATCTTTGGCGAAGCTCGGGGCGAGAGTTTCGGCGAAGTTAAAGGTAAAAATCTTTAGCGAAGTTCGGGGTCAGTCTATAAATAGAATCGTTTACCTCCTTTCTTCTTCACTTTGATTTTTGAAAACCCTATCTTTCTCAAAACCCTAGCTTTCTTAGAACTCAAAAGACTGATCTTCAATGGCTCCTCGTCGTGCAATCTCAAAAGGAAGGGGTGTTGCTAGGGGACCTCGTCAGCCAAGATCAGAAGACGCGCCGGCGTAGCTAGAGATGGTCATGGGTAAGCTTCGAACCCATTCATGGTGATCTTCGGATCCATCAAATTTCAGTCCCAATCAGGCTTTAAACAGTGCCTTGGGGCACTTTAAAACTTATTCGTTGCCAAAGGCGCAATTTTTATGATCACTTGTGGTCTTACCGACGAACTTCTATCAACGGCGATGAAGTCCTATTAGCGGCCGTTAATGGCGCTTGATGTGGCGAGCTTCACTTCTCAGGCGGAGCTCGTTGTTATTAGCCCTTTGGGCTTCTGTCGCGAACTTCGTTTGGGCGGGGGTCACGATTTGTTTTGAGTGACCTTCACCTGTGGGAGATTCGCCATTCTAAATTGAGCGACCTTCGCTTGATCGAGGTTCGCCAGTTTGATTTGGGCGACCTTCACTTGAAAGAAGTTTGCCAGTCTGATCCACATAATTTCTTGAGTGGATTTAATTGTGTTGTTGAAGTTCGCTGCTTTCATCGTGAACTTCGCCCATCTTGTCAATACTTAGTTGATTGTGATGACTTCGACTTATGAGCGAGATTCGCCCATGATGAACTTCGCATCTGTGTGTGAAGACTTGGTTGATTTCTTTCAAACATTATCCTCTAACTCATTTTTTGTTTGCCTCTTGATAATCACATTTTTATTGTATTTTGTACCCTCATTATCTATTTTATTTAAATAAAAATATCACTAATAAACATGTTTTATCTTAATTTACAGGTTAATAAAGAAATAATGAATAAAAGCCCAAAAGACTCAAACTCCCTGATTTTCTATCATTTATTGAAGC
This sequence comes from Asparagus setaceus, assembly GCA_012295165.1. Taxonomy (NCBI): domain Eukaryota; kingdom Viridiplantae; phylum Streptophyta; class Magnoliopsida; order Asparagales; family Asparagaceae; genus Asparagus; species Asparagus setaceus. Next base: position 41,042,991 of record CM022704.1, read on the forward strand.
TCAAATATGAAGATAAAAGATGGTCCAAGAAAGCTCAAGGATCCATGAAGAATTCGGGTCAAGAAATCACAAAAAAATCAAACCTGCCGCTAACCAATCGGTCGGCCAACCGATTGGCCAATCGGTCGGCCAACCGATTGTTGAGCGGCAGAAATAGATTTTAATTCCTTTGTTACCAAGTTTCGTTCAAGGGTTCTCCTTCATTACTGTAGGCTATAAATAGAGGGGTAGAATGAGGGGTTTGAGTGTGAAAAATTTTGTAAAAACTCTATTTGGAGAGGAGGGTTACTCTTAATTGAGAAGACCTTTTAAATTTATAACTTTTTATTGCAATTAATAAAAGAATTTTTTCACCTCTTCATATTTTTCTTTTCTTCTCTTTATTTGATCATGAAGATGAAGATTCGTATTCATCAAGAGGCTAAAACCCTCTTGGAATGTAAGTTTTCTCTTTTATTTTTTATTTTTCTTATAGTATTTTTCTTTTCTTTTCTTTTAGTAGAGTAGATTTATTTTAATGCTTTATAGAGTAGATTTACTTTTATGTCTTTACTTTCTTGCGTTACTTTCTTGATGAGACACGTGACCCTAAAGTGAGTCATGCTTTCGACAGGCACATCCCTCTATATCTAGAGGATGGCAGCTAAGAAAGGATTGAGGCTATACGTTTGGGGGATTATAGAACTCTGTGGGAGATGATTACGGATGCTAAGTTCTCCATTCCCAACGAGGACACGTCGGGGGAGCCTCACTTTCTATTTGGGGATAGTATTCCAATGGCATCTCCATATTCAATTGGGTGAAGGAGCATTGGTATTACACCCAAGGGGATCACCGTTACTACTTGCCGATGATAGAGCATCATGTGTCATTCATGTACTTGCAGCATCTCGCTGTGCCCCGCTTAATGCGTTATACCCTCACCAACAAAGAAGATAGCGTCAAGGCGGGCTCTCTGAAGTACGACGGTGGCTTTCGTCAAGAGGGACTCTACGGAGTCAACATCATAGGCTTGTGTCCGGGCTTCGTTTATGAGGATGCCCCCGTTAATGAAGTTTCTGTTGTCCCAAATATCTTCAGGAATGAACACGCAAAGAGTGATGCACAATATCCTGATGGGGATACTAGATTCCCTGGTTGGATCAAATTAACGGATACCCAATGGTGGACCCATTTGGCAAATTACACTCTCGTCACCTTTGAGGGGAGGTTAAGAAGGTCGGGGCTCTACTCTGCAGTAAGAGCCTCAAAATATGGTGTAGAGATTTGTACGCCTGTGTTGTACGACATTTTAAAGCTGTACAACGTCGATAGCAACACTTATTCACTCCGGCGGGCGAGATTAGGATCGCTTTGCATGAAATGTTCGAAGTGTCGCGATTGCCAATGGGGGACCGTCCGTATGAGGAGTCTTACCAATCAATATAGAGTTGAGCACTTATTCAGAGACTACTCAAGTCAGGGAGGCATTCCGAGAATTAGTTTACCACTTCCTTATCTGTCAAATGGTCGTTGCAAACGCCGGACATGATTCTACTGTTGCTCGCATCCCTTGGGCCGAATATCTATTCCCCAACATTAGTAAAAGGGGAATGTAAACTCGATCCATCCGGTGATGGAGGCTAAAATTGGGACCCGAATCTTTAATGAAGGTCAAGTACTTCATACCGCTGACTCAAGCGAATGTAGATTTCATGTGGGCGATAAATTTGAGAGTTTCCACCATCAAGCAAAGGAGCCGATATCTGAGTTGGCCCTGCTTGCAGGATTTTTCTCGATCTAGCTGAAAGGTTGCGTTGTGCCTTCCCGACAGAAGGGTTGCATCTCTATCAAGGTGTTATTCCCTGCCATGTTGCTCGCTGCTGGGTATAACTTGGCCATTCTTTTGGCAATGGTTAGTTGCATACATCACGGACTAAGGAAATTAGCTACTGAGTACCTAAAGTAGGAAGATAACAGTCCGAGAGATCAGGTTCTGAATCATAGAGTGGAGCTACCATATACGTATCTGGTGATATGGTTCACTTCACACTGCTCCTCGTTGATGCCGGCTGTTGCACCAAGTGGAGAGGGCGTCTCAATGCTCTAGAGGTATGAACGCTCAAAGTGGATTGTCAAATACCCCGCAGGGGTTCGTCGAATTCTTCAGAATAAAGATCATTACCTCCTTTACTGTTGTTTTCCAGAAATTAATGGTATAAGCCCCGGGGATGAGTTTGAAGATGGCACAAGCAGTGAAGATTTTACTTGCCTACCCGGCGGATGTTTCAACTGGTTGGTCAATATCAGGTCAGGTCACCTCATTGCTAGGTTAAACGGGACTGAATGTTATATCGAGCCATACTTATCTTGCCAATTTGCTCGTCAATTTGGATACGACCAGCTTTTCATCAAGAACCCGAATCCAGGATTGTTGCATATAGGGGAGCCTGGTAGACAGTGCTCGTGCTTGGTATCAGTTTGCTGTTAGGGCTACATGGACTAGATTTACACTCCCCCATCACATACCCAACTGTTATATGACGTTAGGGTTCTGCAAGTGGTATTTCAGGGTGATCGTTCCCAATCTCGACTTTCATGTGAATAAAATTGACTTACGGTGGATCACCCAAAGATAGAGGGAGCTGTCTAAGAAAGGTTCGAAGAGTAGGGCTCCTGGACTTCAAGGTTTCCTGGTGGAAGGTATACCAGAAGATGATGATTGGGAGACACCGAGTGGACATTCTACTCCTCGAAGGCCAATTGGTGTCAGCATCCGAGAATCGTCTGAATCTGCGGTTCGCTAAGGAGCACCTGGCAGAGGTAGAGGAAATAGGGGAAAGAGATCATTGTAAGCTCATCTCCCACAACAACATTCGAAGAAACAACACTTAGCGCCTTCGGAGTCTAAGCCTGTACCCGGGGGCTCTTCAAGGATCAAGGAAGAGTCTCCTGTGATTCCAGCACAAGAACCTAGAAATGAACCCTCAGGTGGGTTTTACTCATATCTTTACATCAAATCATCTAAGGTGCATTTAATTGATGTGAACTTCTTATATGCAGGTAAAGAGCCCATTCTTCTCGATCAAGAGAATCTAGATAATGAGGAGAAGGTGGATTATGAGGCCGACACTGATGCCTATCTTACTGAGCCTAACGATGCGTGCTTCGAGGGCGACATTGGCGGATCTTCTTATATTCCAGGTATACTTTTCTCTGACCAATCTTGTGTAATTTCTTTGCTTCGATAATTGACGCTTTGTCTATCTCTTTAGCAGATGATGAACCCGGATTAGAGACCACTGGTGGAGCGGCTCCTACATCTAGTCCTGCTGGTGGTGAGTTTGAGCCTGTGGCTGATTTTGATGGTGCTTCTAGTGTCTTAGAATCTGACCCGGCCGTCGATATGACGATCAGTCCTACTCCTGCACCCATCTCAGTAGCGTGGTGCAGATTAGTTGTTCCTGAGTCATTTGATAAAGATGACGATACATCAGCCTCTCCAATTCCAGTAGGAGTCAGAAGGGTAGCGCAACCGAATTCTGAGCCTCATTCTGATGATGACCCAATCATAGCTACGGCTACGTCTGATGAGCCAGAGGCCAGAATTATAGGTATTGAAGTCGTGCCTGCAGATGTGCTGATGACCACGACTGAAGTCGTACCTACAAATGTGCTGATGACCACGGCACTAGTTGTGAGACCTGTCATCCCATCAACTGAGGTGACGTCTGTGGCTTCTACCACAGTAGATGTTTCCAGTGTATTGACCACGCTTGCTCCATACTTCCTGTTAGGCGGTGAACAAATGCAAGTCTTGCCGACCTCTTCAACCATAGATGCATTGGTGGTTTCTGCAGGAGTGGGTCCTTCAAGCCGTGTGGAAATTCCTCAATCTCCTGACTCCGATGATTTGATTGAGTTGGAGATTCAGATCTTGATTGAGAGCTTAGTGAAGCTGTTCAACTGAAGCGTTGAATCCGCTTTGACTATGCGGAAAGGCTTATCCGCTCGCGTTCTTACTTTGTTGAGGAATCAGCTTGGCCTTCTGACGTCGGTCGCAGGTCATGCACGTTCTGAACTATTCAAGACGATGATCAACGAGGTTGAGCTTCAGTTTCAAGAGTTGCAACGACTTCGTGCGGCTGATATTGACGGTATTGCTGAGCTTGAATTCTGTCAGCTTTCAGTGAAGCACCGTGAGGTTGAGGAATCTGCTCACAAAGAAATAGAGCAAATCAAAATGAGGCTTCAAGGGGCTGAATGATAACATTGCGTCGGTTGATGGCAATCAGACAGAGCTTCAGAATGCCATTCTGGAGAGAGAAACCACTATCAATGAGGCCAAGGTGGTCATTGCTGCAACCCAAGCACGGTTGGAAGCAGCTCAGCAATAGAAAGAGGAGCTTGAACTTAAGTCAACCGAGTTGGCTAAGGAGTGGGATCTCAGGTTTGCGAAACTTGAGCCTGAGACAACGAGGCTGGCGGTTGTTATAACCCAAGCCGCTCCCATTGATCCCAGGGCTTTGAGGGAAAGGGCCCAAAAGAATGCTCATGAGGCTAGGGATTCTAGGATAGCTGAGTGTATTGCACGAATACACACTTTTTATTCGTATTCCCTTAAATCTTTGTAACGAGTTGGCTCTTTCAATAATAAAAGAACTTTTATCTCCTTTGATATGTATACGATAGAGGTGTAATGTTAACATATCGTAGTGACATCTTTGCTGGGGAGGAAATGATAGAATCAAACTGATAGAGGTGTAGTGTTAACATATCAAGTTTGATCAAGTTGGCATTGTTCAGAGGTGTAATATTAACATGACACTATTAGGGTATTTGACAGAGGTGTAATATTAACCAGTCGGTTTTGAAGGAGTCTAAAGGATGACTACATTTGGAAGTGTAGTGTTAACTTAACGGTAGAAAATCGATGGAAGTGTAATGTTAAGTAATCGATTTTTGGCAAAAGCGGATTGAAAGAGGTGTAATGTTAACATATCGTAGTGACATCTTTGCCGGGAGGAAATGATAGAATCAAACCGATAGAGGTGTAATGTTAACATATCGTAGTGACATCTTTGCCGGGAGGAAATGATAGAATCAAACCGATAGAGGTGTAGTGTTAACTTAACGGTAGAAAATCGATGGAAGTGTAATGTTAAGTAATCGATTTTTGGCAAAAGCGGATTGAAAGAGGTGTAATGTTAACATGATGGTGATGAAACATTTATGGTCAAACAGAGGTGTAGTGTTAACATGATGACTTTTTGAGGATTTTGATTGGATTTTTAGATCAAGATGATCAATATTGTAGGTTGAGAACTTATTCTCATGGTTAGAGGTGGAAACTTAAACGTGACCGAAATCTCTGTGGGGAGATAATATTGACCAAGATCAAGGGTAATATTTCTTGAGAAACTTCCCGTTGATTTGTGCCATGAGCCTATTGCCATTTTGGTCAATTAGGCGATATGCTCCATTTAAGTAGATTGTCTCTACTATAAATGGGCCTTCCCATTTGGATTGAATATTTACCTTTAGTCTTATGCATCATGATCATGGGTCGACAAATAGCTAAGACTAGGTTGCTTTCTTTGAAGGATCGTTCTCTGACTTTCCTGTTGAAGGCTTTCGAGATCCGTGGCTGGTAGATCTTGATTCACTGTTGAGCTTGGAGTCTCAATTCATCTAGCATCTCTAGTTCTTAGAGACGCTTCTGATGATGTTCTTCGATCATCATCTTCTCGGCAAGGGTGATTCTTAATGATGGCATCTGGATTTCCAGAGGGATCACGGCTTCACATCCGTAAACCAAGGAGAAAGGCGTGGAATCGGTACGAGTGCGGACTGTTGTTCGATAAGCCCATAAATATTCTCTGAGCTTCTCATCCCAATCTCGTTTGTTGGAGGAGACGAACTTTTTCAGAAGTTTGATGATGGTTTTATTGAAGGTTTCAGCTAGACCATTAGCAGCTGGGTTGTATGGCGTAGAAGCCACATCTTAAATTCTAAACTTATTGTAGAATTTAAAGAATGATCGATTGATAAACTACGGACCATTGTCGTGGACTATCCTTCTAGGGATGCCGAATCGATAAATCACATGATGTTTCAGGAATTTGACCACATGAGATGTCTTGACTTCTCTGAGTGAAACAAATTTGGCCCATTTGGAGAAGTAATCAATAATGGCTAGAACGAATCGATAGCCTTTAGCTGACGGTCGACTGATCGGCCTAATGATGTCCATGGCCTATGTCTCAAATGGCCACGAGGCGATGATCAGATGCAATTCTTTCGAAGGTTGGTGTAGAAAGTCAGTATGGACTTGACATGCATGACATCGTTTAGCATAAGCTACCGCATCTGCTATCATTGTCGGCCAGTAATAGCCTAGACGACAAAGTTGGTCCTGAAGTTTGGGACCCGTTTGATAAGCTCCACATGTACCATCATGGGCTTCTTTCAATGCTTCCCGAGCTTTACTTGGTGATAAGCATCGGAGCAACACACCGTCGAATGATCGTCGATACAAAGTCTGTGTAGCAGAATCATAGAAGAAGCATGAAGGCCTTCTTTGAATAAAGATTGCTTGCTTTGGATTATCGGGTAATATTCCGTGTAAGACATAATCAATGATCAGGAAATGCTAATCATTAGTCTTGAAGTGAGTTGGCATGACATGCACTTCGTTAGCTTCCAAAATTTGCTATGGGGGAGCATAATTGATGGCTAGCCACTGTGATGAGCCTAGTAGACTTGAGAGTCAAGGCCAAAGTGGCTACGAGGGATGCTAAAGCATCCGTATGAGTGTTTTCAAGGTGAGCTACATAACTGATGTAGAAGCCTTTAAATGACTGGGCAAGCTTCATTGCTGCTTAATGGTAGGGTAATCACTGTTGTAAATAGCGGTAAATAGCCCCGCAATAGCGGCGCTAATAGCGTTAGCAGTCCCTTCCCGCGACGCTATTGCCCGCTATCGGTGACATTACGGAATATGCGCTTTCTGCTCGTAAAAGCGGCCAATAGCGCGCCATAGCGATGAATAGTGGGCGATTGCGAGCAAAATTCGCTTTTTGGCCGCTATTTAAAAGCGGTTTGAGGTTTATTTTTTTAAAATTAAACTTGACCTGCAACCACTGCATCCCACCGCCTCCCGCGATTTCTTGACCGCTATTTAAAAGTAATTTGAGGTTTATTTTTAAAATTAAACTTGACTCGCAACCATCGTGATCCCATCGCCTCCCGCGATTTCCGTACTCCGCCACCTCCCATAGCCTCGGCACCTCCTCGGCACTTCCTCTACCTCCTCTCATTGTGAGCTCCTCCCATCAGTCCTCTCATCGCCACCATCTTCAAGACGACGACTCTTTGACTCCTCCAGTCGTCTTCGGTATTATGTGACGGTTACATGTCTATTTCATATTTAGGATCTCTTTAAATCATAAAATATGCACTTTTTTAGATTTTCGAGATTTTTCTTTAATTTTTTAAAAATATTTATACATATCTAAATTAGACCGCTATTTGACTTTGCGCTTTTTACCGCTATTTTGCCGCAATAGCCCGAAATAGCCTTAGCGATGTCTCACCGCTACGCGACGCTATCCGCTATCGATAACCTAGGGTTTGAGGTCATTGTGGTGGACCTCATATTCTCCTTTGATCTGTTTAACAATCAACTTAGTATCGCCGTAGACTTCAAGGTATTTGATACCCATGTCCTGAGCAAGTTGTAGGCCAATGACAAGGGCGTTATACTTGGCCACATTATTGGAGCATGGCTTGGTCAATGATTAGGATCGAGGAAAGACATGTCCATGGGAATCGATCAGCACTACCCCCACTCTTGCAACAATTGCTCCTTCTTGGTTGCGTCTTGACGAACCGTCAAAGTAAAGTTGCCATACCTGGTGGTCCAGGGTAACATTTCACTCAAAGACTTTATCCGGGATATCTTCACAGAGTTTAGAAGATTCGGGGATGGGGTGGTCCGCTAAAAAGTCAGCTATTGCTTGACCCTTAGTTGCTTTCTGTGGCACGAATGTCATGTCGTATTATGAAAGCAGTATTGCCCATTTGACTAACCTGAAATTCAGTGATCCAGGTTTCATCATGAGTATCCTTAGAGGATTAACTCTTGAGATGACATGAATAGATTGGCCAATGAGGTAGTTGTTGGATATCTTGTCCCCAAAGATACTGTTTTGATGATAACAATTTATATTATGTGTTATATATATATATATATATATATATATATATATATATATATATGCTAATTTGTCAATGCAGATATCAAACATGAATAAGATATGTGGACAAGTGCAAGATGAGTTCAAGGCAAAGTATTGAAGATGAGAGCTTTATGTAATTGTTATTTATATCTTCTTTACTTAGAAAATTTGTACAAGCCTTGATCACTCACACACACACACATTTAGAACACACTAACACATGCTTAGTGTGTTGGTTAACAATAGAAATCCCTATGTTAACCATTAGAGTTAATAGTGAATTTACAAGTCCAAATATATTGCATTCATATCATTTTCATCTCTTAATAGTCGACTAATATAAAGTATAGTCGACTACTTAAGACTTACACATATTTCAAGATTCTCAGAAATTACGAGTAGTCGACTACTATGCATATTATAGTCGACTAATATATATTATAGTCGACTAATATAAAGTATAGTCGACTAATATAAAGTATAGTCGACTAATATAAAGTATAGTCGACTAATATAAAGTATAGTCGACTAATATAAAGTATAGTCGACTACTAAGAAAAATCATGTATTAACAGAGTCTGCTTTTAACTCGAGTAGTTGACTACTATGACTATTAGTCGACTACATAGACAGTTTTCTGACTTTTCAGTTTTTAAATTTGTGACTGTTTTTACCCGTTTATATCCATTTCTTTGGCTGAAAAAATGTCTTTTCAAAGGGATATAAATAGGTTACAAGTTCAGAAATTCATATCATTATTCCCTATCCATAAGCTTCAACTTTTTGAACATTCTTAAGAAAGAAAGTTGAGTCTGATTTTACCTTTGAGATTAATCCTACATACAAATCACTTGGGCATTTTCTAGAGATTAAAAAAGATTCCTAAGCCACTGCTACACATCACAATACATTAAGGCTTATAGAAATTGTTGTTGTTGATTCAAGAAAAAATTTATTCTCGGGTTTTTGAGAGGTGTTGATCTCTTGGTGTAGAGATTGGTTGCAATTTGCATGGTCTTACAAATTGGTCAGGTTTGCTTTTTGATTTTGTAAGTGTTTTTTAAAATCATAGTGGAAATCTCAAGCGGGATTTGCTTGGGGACTGGATGTACACCGGGGAGGTGAAACCAGTATAAAATCTTCTATTTGTGTTTGTGATTTTCTGTGGTTGTTGCTATCTTTATTATAATTTATAATCTACTCTGCATAATTTTTAAATGAATACTATTCACCCCCCTCTAGTGTTTTAGTGTGTTAGATCAGCGATCCTACATTTGGTATCAGAGCAAGGTTAAAAACGGCATCAACTTTTGATTCAACTTCACAATTTAAGGAAGGACATTCTACCAATCGTCCACCAATGTTCGATGGCTTGAATTACAACTACTGAAAGTGTCGAATGAAAATCTACCTTCAATCAATTGGCTATGAACTTTGGAATGTTGTGGAAACTAAATATGAGAAGCCAACTACTCCTTTCGCAGAATGGACTACATCTCAAAGGAACAACGCCAATTTGGATTCTAAAGCAATGAATGCCTTATTCTGTGCACTTGACAAGAATGAGTTCAACAGGGTGTCAATGACCACATCTGCATACGATATTTGGCACACACTCGAGGTAACTCATGAAGGTACAAATAAGGTTAAAGAATCTAAAATTTCTATTCTTGTACACAGGTTCGAATTGTTCAGAATGAAGGAAAACGAGACCATTGGAGAAATGTTTACAAAATTCACCGACATTACCAATTCTCTCATCGGTCTTGGAAAAGTATACATTCAAGTGGAAATGATACGAAAGATACTCCGTTCACTCTCTTCACAATGGGAAAAGAAAGTTACCGCAATAGAGGAAGCGAATGATTTATCAACTCTCACGGTGGAAAATCTTATTGGAAATTTAATGGCTTATGAGGTTCAAATTGAAGATAGAAAAAGTGAAAATGAAACAAAGAACAAGAAAGTACTTGCATTCAATACTACTTTCGATAAAGAAGATTCGGATGATGAAGAAGAAGAAATGAGCATGTTTGCACGCAAGTTTCAAAAATTTATTAAACAAGGTAAGTTCAAATTCAAAAATTCAAATTCAAATAACTTACTTGTTTGTTTCAAGTGTAACAAACCAGGACACGTGAAGAAAGATTGTCCATTGTTGAAAAATAAGCAAAAATCAAATTATTTCAACAATTACAACAATACTCAAAGTAATAAGAAAAGAAAGGCTATGGCGGCTACATGGGATGATAGTGATGATTCGTCTTCGGATGAAGAAATTGAGGAAAAGGAAAGCGCTCATATGTGCTTTATGGCACAAGATGAGGTAAATGACAATGAAGAACTTTTAGATGCATTCAATGAATTATATGAAACTTTTTTGAGATTAAAAGCTTCACATAATTTTCTTAAAGGTGAAAATAAAAGATTATTAGATGAAATTTCGATATAAATTCCTCTACTAATTCTTATTCTCAAGAAATTAAATTGAAAGAGGAAAATGAATCTTTACTTAAAGAAAATCATGTTTTGACTAATGAGAATATTTATCTAAAATGAGAATGCAATGATTTAAAAATTCGCATAAGTATTTTAGATAAAGATATTTCTTCTATTAACTCAAAATATGATGATATATATTTGAATGTTAGTAAATTCAATAAAGGTAAAGAAAATCTAAAAATTTACTTTCATATCAAAAGAATATCAAAAGACAAAAGGTTTTGGTTTTCAAGTTGATAAAAATATTTCTAAGAAAACTACTTTTGTAAAATCATCTTCAAAATCGCATGAAAACAATATTATCTCTTCACATGCTTATCCGAAAAATAATGTTTTATGTGAAAAGAAATTAAAATACTTATCTATTTGGGTGCCTAAAGAATTAACCTCTTTAAAAACAAAGATTTATATTTCTACATTTATTAAAGATGTTTGTTTATCAACTAACTATATAGGCAAATCAAACTCTTCATGGGTTTGATTTCCTAAAACTAATTTTATGGACCCAACATAAAATGGGTACCAAAGTTGTAAATATTTATCATTTCAGGTACCAAAGAAAGATAGATGGATTTTAGATAGCGGTTGCTCTAAACATATGACCGAAATATACAATTATTATCGTCTTTTCAAAATAAGGATGGTGAATGCTTGTCACTTTTGGGAATAACAATAAAGGAAAGGTGATCGGTATTGAACTGTTGGTAATCCTAATCAACCTATCATTAATAATATTTTATTAGTTGATGGTCTTAAACATAATCTGCTTAGTATAAGTCAACTTTGTGATAAAGGTTTTAAAATTATTTTTAAAAAGAATCTTGCTTAATTTATGACAATGATTGGATTCTTGTTTTATATAAAGGTCATAGAAAGAATAATATATATGTTTTATCTATAGATAATGTTTCTAATGAACATTGTCTTATTGCATCTTCTAATAATTCTATTTTATGGCATAAACATTTTGTCATGTTAATTTTAAACATATTTCTAAGATTTCTAAAAATGATTCTCAGAATGGTTTACCTAATCTTTCTTATAAAGATAATTTTTGTGATGCATGTCAACAAGGAAAAATGCATAAATCTTCTTTTAAATCTAAAAATATAATTTCTACAAGTAAACCACTAGAATTACTTCATATTGATCTTTTGGTCCTTCTAGGATAGCATCTTTAAATGGAAGTAGATATGTATTTGTTATTATTGATGATTTTACAAGATTTACATGGGTAATATTTCTTAAACATAAAAATGATGCTTTTAATGAGTTTTCTATCTTTTGTAAAAGAATTCAAAATTAAAAATCTCTTTCTATAATTACTATAATGAGTGATCATGGATGAGAATTTGAAAATAAACTTTTACAAATTTTTGTGATAAAATGGTATTTCTCATACTTTTTCTTTTCCTAGAGCAGCTCCACAAAATAGAGTTGTAGAAAGAAAGAATAGAACTTTACAAGAATGTGCTAGAACCATGTTATGTGATAGTAATTTATCAAAGTATTTTTGGGCGTAAGTCAGATTCACAAGATGTTATGTTCAAAATAGAGTTTTATTAAGATCTATTTTAAAGAAAACACCTTATGAATTATTTTATAATAGAATTCCCAAAGTTTCTTATTTTAAAATTTTTGGTTGTAAATGCTTTATATTGAACACAAAAGATAATTTGGATAAATTTGATTCTAAATCGATGAAGGAATTTTTGTTGGATATTCTAATCATAGCAAAGCATATAGAATATATAATAAAAGAACTTTAGTTATTGAAGAATCTTTACGTTTCTTTTGATGAAACTTTTACAAAAACACCTCTTGTTTTAAGTAATGATGATGATTTAGGTGATACTATTCATGACACTCCAATGTTAGATATTTCAAAGGATAATAATTTACAAAATGATTTACCAAAGAAATTTGTAGAAGTTAGAAATCATCCACATGATTTGATTATTGGAAATATTTCGATAGAGTCTCTACTAGATCTCATTTTAATTTGATTGCTCATGTTGCATTTGTCTCAAAGAATAGAACCTAAAAATGTAAAAGAAGCTTTACTTGATAATTTTGGATAGAAGCTATGCAAGATGAATTAAATCAATTTATAAGAAATAATGTTTGGGATATTGTACCTAGACCACAAGATAAATCCATTATATGAACCAAATGGGTTTTTCAAATAAATTTGATGAATCGACAAGTTGGTAGAAATAAAGCCAAATTAGTTGCACAAGGATATAATCAAGAAGAAGGTATTGATTATGATGAAACCTATGCTCCTGTTGCTCATTTAGAATCTATTAGAATTTTACTTGCATTTGCATGTTTTATGAATTTTAAACTATATCAAATGGATGTTAAAAGTGCATTTTTAAATGGTTTTATAAAAGAAGAAGTGTTTGTGGAACAACCTCCCGGATTTGAACAAGAAAAGTTTACAAATCATGTTTACAAACTTAAGAAAGCTTTATATGGTCTTAAACAAGCACCTCGTGCTTAGTATGATAGATTAAAGAACTTTCTTTTATCTTCCGGATTTGAAATTGGAAAGGTTGATTCTACACTATTTATTAAGAGAATAAATAAAGATATATTAATAATATAAATTTATGTAGATGATATTATATTTGGTTCTACTAACAATAATCTCTGTCAAGAATTTGCTAAGGCTATGCAGGATGAATTTGAAATGAGTCACATGGGTGAACTCAATTTCTTTCTTGGACTTCAAATCAAACAATTGAAGGAAGGAATATTCATCAATCAAAGCAAGTATGCTAAAGAATTACTCAAACGTTTTGGAATGGAAAATACAATAAGCAAATGTACACCAATGAGCACAAATACATCTCTTGACAAAGATGAGAATGGTAAGAATGTTGATCAAAAGCTATATAGAGGTATGATTGTATCACTTCTTTACATAACTGCTAGTAGACCCGATATTATGTTTAGCGTTTGTTTATGTGCTAGATTTCAATCTAATCCTAAAGAGTCACATCTTAAAGCAGTAAAAAGAATTTTTAGGTATATTAAAAGTACTTCAGATTTTGGTTTATTTTATCTAAAGAATAGCACATTTGATTTATTAACATATAGTGATGCTGATTTTGCCGGATGCAAATCTGATAGAAAAAGTACAAGTGGTACATGTCATTTCTTAGGACACTCACTTGTATCATGGTTTAGTAAAAAGCAAAATTTAGTATCATTATTAATAACTGAAGCAAAATATATTGCTGCTAGTTTAGCATGTGCACAAGTTTTATGGATGAAACAAACATTATCTGATTACGGCATAGTTTGTTCCACATCATCTATTATGTGTGACAATTCAAGTGCAATCAATTTATCTAAAAATCCTATTCAACATTCACGTACAAAACACATTGACATTAGACATCATTTCTTACGTGATCATGTGCTTAAGGGTGATATTACATTAGAATTTATATCTACTAATAAATAAATAGCGATATTTTAACAAAACCTTTAAAAGAAGAAATTTATGTTAAATTAAGAAGAGAATTAGGTATATGCTCAATTGTAGATCTAAATTAAAATTTAAGATAAGTTCATATGCATATATACTATGATTAGTCGACTAATCAGCTTACTAGTCGGCTACATGCACAAGCATTGCATATAAAATAGTTTGTTAATTTCTTAATAGTCGACTATAACATTTGATTAGTCGACTAATCGACTTACTAGTCGGCTACATGCACAAGCATTGCATATAAAATAGTTTGTTAATTTCTTAATAGTCGACTATAACATTTGATTAGTCGACTACATAACAGTATAGTCGACTACTCAGCCTGGAAATTTTACATATAGCTTATTGGATTCTTGTTTTTCAACCCAATACCCAATAAACTTAAGTTACTTTTGATCTCAACCATTCATTATTACCTGATAAATCCTATCCCTAAATCTATTTTCCTATGGATCAAATCATAACCATTCATTGATTTTAACTTCTAATCCCAACCATTCAATTTTTATCTAAAGAAAACTAACCCTAACTTCTCTTTACCCACTTCTTCATCTTCCCAAAACCGACCAAACCTAGTTCCTCTTCGGATCTTCAAAATCCGTGTTAGGCAACTTCTCTTCTCTCATTTTTCTTCAAATCTTCGGTCTTTCTCATCTCTGTCGACCTAATTAGTCGACTACACCGGTTATTAGTCGACTAATATCCAATTCAGCTTCTCTTGCTTTGTAAGTTTTCTAATCTTGATCTTTTATTTTTAATCTTCAAAATCATGTCTAGGCCTAAGAGATCAAGGTCCGGTCCTTCACACACTATTGAAGATTACTCCATTTATCTTAGAAACCCAAATTTGCTTAAAAATTTAAAGAAATCCAAACATTTGAGATTCTACCGGTCAATTTATTAAATATGACGATTTTGCACTTCATAACTTTAAAAGTTATTTTGAAAATGTTAGATTAGACAAGCTTTTTCTTCTAAAATCGAAAACCATATTATCCTATTCTAGTTTAGCTTTTCTACGCTAATATTTCTCATACTAAACCCGATGATAATCGTGAAATGATAAATAGTCTAGTTAAGGGAATTGAAATTTCGATAACTCCTACATGATTTGGAAAAATTTTTAATATCCCTTATAGAGGTATAAGTCTCCATAATGTCAAAATGGATGATCAAAATCTTCTTCAAAACCACATTTTTCTTCTAGGACATGGAGGAACCTTAAATCACTCCAACAAGCATAGACCAATTCCTAGATTTATTGCTAGAATTTTGGCTTATAATTTATATCCAAAAATGGGGAGTTTTCATTTCATCTTGTTAGAATTAGCCAAAGCCCTTTATGCTATTATGGCTAACATACAAGTCAATTGGGCTGAAATGTATTTTGACAATCTATTGGTCATTCCTAGAGGGTTTCTTCCATATGGAACTTTCTTAACTAGAATTTTTGAAGCTTTTCGTGTTGATTTAGACTCTGAAAATTCAATGATTCGTTCTATCGAATTCTTTGACTCCAATGCCCTAACTAGGATGAAATTATCCAACTTTGAACTTCATGACCCTCATCAACAACAAGCTGCACCTCAACCTGAAGAACAACAACATGACTTTCCACAATCCTCACAGCAAGCACCTTCATTCAGTCAACCATCCTCTTCATGGCAACCTGACACTTCATGCTTTTCTGATGCTCAATACAACACTTTATCCGCTCGTATACTTGAACTCGAGACTGGACAATGAGCATTATACGATCAGCAAATTTTCATGTTACAAAACCAAGAGGAGCTTAATAGGAAGCTTGACACTTTGGACATGAAATTTGATACATTGAGCATGAATCTGCATAATTACTTTTAGGGAAATCAACCTCCACCAGGCTCTTCAAGTTAGATCAACATGCATTTAGTGTTTTGTCAAAGACAATTATGTCCTAGTTTGCTTATTTAGTTATATTGGTTGTTTAGTTTGTTTAAAACTTGTGTAAGGTAACTATTATGTTTATGTTTATGTTTGTGTGCTCAAAACTATGTTTGAATTTATGATTTATGCTCCAGTGCTCAAGATCATGTTTGAATTTATATTTATATTTCTGTTTGTGTTCTTGAGTTATGTTTTTTTTTCAAACAGATTGTGACGATGGAAATTTTTGAAATTTTAGTATTTATGGTAAGTCTTTGTCTACCCATATGGATGGGCGAAGTTATGGACTATGTTCACAACTTGGATGATCTATTTGACGTATTGGCACATGAAGAAGAAATTATGTCATGTTTAGCATATACTTCTTCTTGACAATGACAAAGGGGGAGAAATTAATGGTATTGTAATATGTAATATTGACTCTAATATGCTTTTATGCAGGGGGAGTAAGTATATTTATTTCTAAATATTTTATCTCTTTTACAATATACTTACATATATATATAAATTGTTTGTCATCATCAAAAAGGGGGAGAATGTTGGATATCTTGTCCCCAAAGATACTGTTTTGATGATAACAATTTATATTATGTGTGTTATATATATACTCTAATTTGTCAATGCAGATATCAAACATGAATAAGATATGTGGACAAGTGCAAGATGAGTTCAAGGCAAAGTATTGAAGATAAGAGCTTTATGTAATTGTTATTTATATCTTCTTTACTTAGAAAATTTGTACAAGCCTTGATCACTCACACACACACACACACATTTAGAACACACTAACACATGCTTAGTGTGTTGGTTAACAATAGAAATCCCCTATGTTAACCATTAGAGTTAATAGTGAATTTACAAGTCTAAATATATTGCATTCATATCATTTTCATCTCTTAATAGTCGACTAATTAGAATAGTAGTTGACTATTTAAAGCTTTGTGTCAAAATATAAGTTTCTGTCGTTTTACAGAATAGTCGACTAATATAAAGTATAGTCGACTATTTAAGACTTACACATATTTCAAGATTCTGTAAAATTACAGAGTAGTCGACTACTATGCATATTATAGTCGCTACTAAGATCTTACACTTAAATCTAGTTTCTGTTGCTTACAAGATAATCGACTAATGAACTTCAGAGTCGACTACTAAGAAAAATCATGTATTAGCAGTGTTTTAACTCAGAGTAGTCGACTACTATGACTATTAGTCGACTACATAGACAGTTTTCTGACTTTTCAGTTTTTAAATTTGTGACTGTTTTTAGCCGTTTATATCCGTTTCTTTGGCTGAAAAAATATCTTTTCAAAGGGATATAAATAGGTTACAAGTTCAGAAATTCATATCATTATTCCCTATCCATAAGCTTCAACTTTTGAACATTCTTAAGAAAGAAAGTTGAGTCTGATTTTACCTTTGAGATTAATCCTACATACAAATCACTTGGGCATTTTCTAGAGATTAAAAAAGATTCCTAAGCCACTGCTACACATCACAATACATCAAGACTTATAGGAATTGTTGTTGTTGATTCAAGAAAAAGTTTACTCTCGGGTTTTTGAGAGGTGTTGATCTCTTGGTGTAGAGATTGGTTGCAATTTGCATGGTCTTGCAAATTGGTCATATTTGCTTTTTGATTTTGTAAGTGTTTTTCAAAATCATAGTGGAAATCTCAAGTGGGATTTACATGGGGACTGGATGTACACTGGGGAGGTGGAACCAGTATAAAATCTTCTGTTTGTGTTTGTGATTTTCTGTGATTGTTGCTATCTTTATTGCAATTTATAATCTACTTTGCATAATTTTTAAATGAACACTATTCACCCCCCCTCTAGTATTTTAGTGTGTTAGATTAGCGATCCTATAGTAGTGTCGTATTTTCTGAATTACGAAGACCAATGCTAGACATTCATTTTTAACTGGATTGTAGCGATGCTCGGCACCAATCATGGTCCGGCTGAGGTAGTAAATGGCTTGCTCGTGGCCATTGTCATTCTTCTAGGCAAGAAGTGCTCCAAGAGAGTGATCCATTGCCTTGACGTAGATCAGGAACAGTTTACCTGATACTGGTGTGGTTAGAACGGGTAGCTTTGTGAGATAACCCTTTATCTCATTGAAAGCTTCTTGACAAGCATCGTCCCAAACAAATGAAACATCTTTCTTCATCAGCCTTTGAAATGATTGACATTTCCAGGACAAGTTAGCAATGAACCTATGGATGTAGGCTAATCATCCTTGTAAACCTCTGAGTTCTTTGAGATTTCTCGGAGGTGGCATCTCTTAGATGGCTTTCACTTTTTCGGGATCGATATGTATTCCTTTGGATGTTATAATAAATCCCAAGAATTTACCTGACGATACCTCCAGAAAAGACTTGGTTGGATTCAGCTTGAGTTGATATTTTCTCATAATTTCAAACACCGTTCTCAAGTCATTGACATGGTCTTGTTTGTGATGACTCTTGATTGCGAGGTCGTCGACATAACACTCCATTGTCTTGTGTAAATGCTTACAAAAAATCATGTTCATGGTGCGCTGATAAGTTTCTCCCGTATTTTTCAAGCCAAAGGGCATTACTGTATAACAGAATACCCCCAAGGGTGTCCTGAATGTTGTATGCTTCTGATCATCTAGATGCATCTTGATTTGGTTGTATCCAGAAAACCCATCCATGAACGACATCCTCTTGAATCTGCACGTATTGTCAACTGTGACATCTGTGATAGGGAGAGAGAATTCATCCTTTGGACAAGTAAGATTAAAATCCCTAAAATCAATACAGATTTGGATCTTACCATTCTTTTTCATCACCACCACGATGTTGGCTAGCCAATCCGAATGTTGTTCCTCACGGATAAATCCACATTCGATGAGTTTGCATATTTTTTCCCGATCTGCTCCATCAACTCAGGACGGAAGCGTTATTGTTGTTATTTGACCGGCGTAACATTAGGGTCAATGTTAAGGTGATGTATGACCACGTTGGGATCTAAACCAGGTATGTCTTCGTAACTCCAGGTGAAGACGTTAATGTATTCTTGAAGGAGAGTTATGAGTTATTCTTTTTTAGCGGATGATAAACTTTCATTGATGAAGATGGGCTTGGGATTGGCTTCGTCACCTATGTTGACTTGAACCACTTTATCTTCGGTGGGTGGCTCACTGACTTCAAAGTGCGACTCTCACTATTTTTCAAGGTGTTTTGCCCATGAATCGTCTTCAGACTCGTCAAACACTTCGAATTCATCAAGATCCATAGTTAGACTATATGATACCATGTTAGCCGTGAATTCACCAAGCATGGCTCCGAGACTGATGTTAGAATCCCAGTTAGACATGTCTAAAGAGCTGCTTAGGAATTCATCAGATGCTGGTCCGATTTGTGACTCAGCCTCAGGGGAAGTGTAACCGAGTCCACGTTTGGTCCGATTATAATAATCGAAAGCCTCTTCTTTTGGTACAAAGGGGATCAGAGAAACTTTTGGTCCTTGATTGAAATTCAACCCTTATTTTAAAGTGAGGTTGTATCCCATTTTTGCCATTATGCGCTAAGATTGTTAGCTGTAACAGAAAAATTCTGGTACTCCTTCGGCTTCCTTATCCGAGCTTGATAAGTGAAGTCGCGGCTCAACTTTTCCAAAGATAATCGGATTCTGAGCACCTCTTTTAGCTTGGACCGTGAAGGTGGCACCCTCTGAGTTACCTAGCTGCTGATGAGCCGAGTACGACTCATTTATAGGCATGTACAAAGTCGGTTCTAAAGCTAGCCTAGACATCAGAGTTTCGACTCTTGAATTTTCATACTCAAAGTCTAAAGAGTAGTCGTAAGTAAACTCTTCTTCATTAAAGATCCAGTCACTCTGATCTTCGGCTGACTGGTCAATACATGGATCCTTGAGGGTAATTACAAGTGGTTCCATTTCCCAGATTGGATCATCGTTAGGAGCTGGTTCATTGTCTGCTTTATTACCGCTGTCCTCATCATTGGGGAGGATAACCTCAATTGTATAATTTTCATCATACAATAGAGAGTCGGTAAAGTAATTCTCTACTCCCTTAAAATGATGTTTTTCAGCTTTGACTTTTTGTTGGACCCCCTGTCCATCAATATATTTGAAGCACTAATGAAGCGTTGAGGGAACGATCATGTTGGAGTGAATCCATGATCGTCCGAGGAGAAGTTTGTAGGGTATTTTAACGTCAATGACATAACAAGTCACTTCTATCTTTAAATCACCAATCTGACATTTAAGTCAGATCTTCCCAAGAGATCGGCTACTGCTGGAGTTGAAGCCAAATATAGTAGCGAAAGTTTTTGAGAGCTTGTAAAGGGGAATACCCAAAAAGCTCAAGAGTCTCCATGGAATTATGCTCAACGCAGATCCTGGGTCCATGTGAATCCTTTCAACCTTTACCGACCCCACATATCCAGTATAGTAAAGAGGTCGGTTATAATGATGGTCTTTGATGAACATGTCTTCTGGAGTGAAGGTGATACAATGTGCCTACCATTGGCACTGATATTACTGCTTGTGTTCTACATCCTGAGGAGGCTCGATCATGTGGGCGAGGAACGCCTCACTGTTATTCAAAGCTTCTTTTAAATCTTCCCTCGTTTCCTTAGACAAACGTAGAGTTCGAAAAAGGTTATCCGAACCAGGATATTGGCTAATTAGGCCATGATATCATACCAGAATGGGGCTTTAGGATCATCTGAGGGGCGCTGTAATACCTTATCGAACCGAGTCTCCTTTTATTTTGTTGGTTCGGGTAGCTTTGAGGGTCCTGGCTGATCATAATTCTTCAACTAATATCAGCCAGATCTCGTTCCCGCCATGACAACTTTCTCTTCCTCTGAATCAGTTAGTGAAGTGACTCGTAGAGATTCCTCTCCAACGATTACGAAGATGACGTTGCAGGACTTCATCTTGAGCCTGGTCTTTGTCTTGGACTCTTGAAGAGTCTAATGCTCGTCTTAGAGAAGATCAGGATGTACCCACATCATCTCCCCTCTTGCTATAGTAAGAGGGACTAAGCCTTGGCTTTGTCAGTTTTGTTGGTCATAATTGACCAATTTCATCCTTGCAATAGGAATGGGGACAATGCCGTCTTGAGCTTGGATTTCCGGCATGGAGTCGAATTGGAAAGTCACCATATTGGCAGTGACTTTCTTTTTCTTAGGCTTAAACTTGAGGATTCCTGACTCAACAAAGGTCTGAATTTTATCTTTAAGGATGTAGCAGTTCTTCGTCGGGTGTCCCAACATTCTATGATAAAGACAGTAGTTGGGATCGTTGGTCTTTCTGACTTCTTCAGGTAGTTGGGCTTCGAAAAGTTTTAACCAGTTACCCTTGTTGAGAACATAGAAGATGGCTACCATATGTTCATCTTTGAATGAATAATTGCATTGAACATTCTTTCTTAGTTCTCTTTTCTGGTTGTTGAGATTCTGGACCTCAACTGTGAAAGTTTCTTTGGCTTTCGGTTGGGAGGTCTGCCCTTGTTTGCCTTTATTGCTCTTAAAGTTGGTTGATTGGAGAATAGATGTGTAATCCTAAAATTGTAAGTATACAACCATCAAGTTATAGTATAAAAAGTTATTGATCCCACGAGAAAGGTGTTTGTAGGTGTTATTCAAATTCGGTTCTTATGTTGTGTGTGTAACAATTAGGAGTGGTAAATAATGTGAATGTGGATGTAGAGAGATTAGAAGAGTGAATGCAATTATGTGCAAAAGAGGAGAAAATAAAGTTGAGAATGTGGTTGTGATTATATGTACATAATAACAAAACTAAGTTTAAGATTATATGCACATGGAGGAATATGAGATTGAGAGAGAAGTAAAAATCAATGAAATTAAGAATCAAGAATAAAGGAAAATAAACAAACAAATGAAAAGCAAGAAAGAAGATAAAAAATCAAGAAGGAAAAGATGGAGGATTCAATTAAAGATATGAGGAATCTAGAATTGAATCCACTAGTTTATCTCACTTATTAAAATATGAACTATTATCTTATTATCACATTTTACTTTAGATTTATAAAGTATAGACTATCAAACCACTTAAGGAAAGCATAACCTATCAAATTATCATCCAAGTAAAATTAATACTCATGAAAAGAACAACAACTAAATAGTAATTCTAGAATTCATAAGCATAACCTATCAAACCATTTAAGATAAGCATAGATTATCAAATTCTTCTTCTACCAATTAGTTCTCTAGTTGATTATCCTAAACATGATCATTTTAAGCTCAAGAGAATAATTCACAAATTATAAATGAGATTAATACTAATTTCATACAATTCTAAAATTTCTATAAGATTTTAGTTCCACATTATTGAATTAAAAGAAAAATAGAAATAAGAGAGAATGAAAGAGAAACTAATTACCAAAAGGAAAAATAAGAACAAAGAAGTAAAATCTAACTATGAACATAAAAATAATTCTAAATTACAAAAGAAAAAGAACATAAGAGTAAATCTAAATTATTGACATGAAAATAAATCTATACTACAAATTGCAAGAAAGTAATGCAAGAAATTAAAGACATGAAATTAAATGCATTAAAATAAATCTAAATTACCAAAAGAAAAGAAAAAGAACATAAGAGTAAATCTAAATTACCAAAAGAAAAAGAACATAAGAGTAAATCTAAATTACCAAAAGAAAAAGAACATAAGAGTAAATCTAAATTATTGACATGAAAATAAATCTATACTACAAATTGCAAGAAAGTAATGCAAGAAATTAAAGACATGAAATTAAATGCATTAAAATAAATCTAAATTACCAAAAGAAAAGAAAAGAAAAGAAAAGAAAAGAAAAGAAAAGAAAGTATACAAGAAATTAAAAGATAAAAGAGAAGACCTACATTCCAAGAGAGTTTTGGCATCTTGATGAAGGTAAATCTTCATCTTAATCTTCATCTTCATCTCATCTTCGTCTTCATGATCAAATAAAGAGAAGAAAGAAAAATTTGAAGAGGTGAAAAAATTCTTTTATTAATTGCAACTAAAAGTTATAAATTTGGAAGGTCTTCTCAATTAAGAGTAACCCTCCTCTCCAAATGGAGTTTTTATAAAAATTTTCACACTCAAACCTCTCCCCCTCTACCCCTATTTATAGCCCACTGGAGTGAACATAAACCATTGGATCAAACTTGGCTACCAAGGAGTTGAAATCAACCCTTAATTCGGAATCAGTTGAAAACCAATCGGTTGGTCAATCGGTCGGCCAACCGATTGGCCAATCGGTCGGCCGACCGATTGGTCGACCGATTGGTTTCCAACCGATTTTATCTTTTTCTTGATATTTTTACACGAATTCTTCTTGGATTCCTTGGGTGTCTTGGGCCTTCGTTTGTCTTTAGATTTGGGCTTCAAAAATTGGTAGAAATTCAGAGGATTTGAGTCATATGGGCTCTTATTCATTAATACTACATTAGCCTGTAAATTAAGATAAAAACAGTTATTAGCAGGATATTTATTCATATAAAATAGGTAATGAGGGTATAAAATTATAATTAAATTGTGATTATCAAATACCCCCACACCTAAACTTTTGCTAGTCCTCTAGCAATAAAAAGAAAAACCTAACTCACTTTCGCAGAAATCGCGGTTGTATTTAGCGCATACAACAAGCCTTTAAACCCCTAGGTTACCCTAGTGGACGAGTTGTAGTCTCGTGAGGGTTTGCAGAGAATATACCCACAAAATTCGGTCAACTTGCCAATTCAAAAGAGTTAGAGAATAATTAATTCACTTGATATATTATAAACATTCTAATTAGATTTAGTTAATACTCAAGAAAACGTTTTTATATATAACTCCAATATAAATCTTTTAGAAAATCTTTTCATTATAGATATACTACACCAAATCTAACTTAGAATTTTAACTTAAAGGTTTGAAGAGAACATGCTAACTCTTTGTTTAAAATTTTTTAAATTTCTTTATCAAAGGTCTTTTTCAAGAGAATATATACATATATCACTATATATAAAAAATTTGTTAGTATATTTTTTTTTAACTCCTTTTTCCTTAGTGATTTTGTTCTTCTTGTTCTAGCTTTCTAAGTGACCATGTATCGAGTTTTGGGCCAATGGATCCTAACCTAATTGGGCTTAGGTCATTAAGTATGAAAAATACTCCTTGGGCTTAATAACTCAGTCAACTTAGGCTTTATAAGATAGAATCAACTTGGATTTTAAGAGATAACAAGATTTTTTTGTGCCCATTTTTCACACGCTTCTTTTGCAAAGTTGTATATATATATATATATATATATATATATATATATATATATATATATATATATATATATATATATATATATATATATATATATATATGAACTTAAGTTCATAATGAATAGTGGTGCACCAACTTTTCTAACCACTCATCTTGCTTTGGGATCCGTGAAAGATATAAAGGCCACTTTGAGATTTGTGCATCACAAATCTCAAGGCAAGATGAGTGGATAAAAAAATTGGTGCACCACTATTCATTATGAACTTAAGTTCATAATGAATAGTGGTGCACCAACTTTTCTAACCACTCATCTTGCTTTGGGATCCGTGAAAGATATAAAAGCCACTTTGAGATTTGTGCATCACAAATCTCAAGGCAAGATGAGTGGATAAAAAATTGGTGCACCACTATTCATTATGAACTTAAGTCTATATATATATATATATATATATATATATATATATATATATATATATATATATATATATATATATATATATATATATATATATATATATATATATATATATATATCATGAAAAATATTCAGATAAAGAAACTAAAAAATTTATTGCAACTCCAAGTCAAGCATGTAAAAATTCCATCACTTTAAGTAAGAATCTCAGTTTGGACTTTAGTAAAGTATATTACATGAAAATCATTTCTTAGGTGATTTATTTGAGTTATTATAAAAGGTAAACTTAAGTATAGAACTAACTAAAGATTAGAATATTTACAACTTATCAAATAGATTAATTATTAATGAGCTCCATAAAGTTGGTAAGTGACAATTTTTTTTTTGATAAAACTACTAAAATTGAAAATACTAACTAAAACTAAAAAGAAAAATACTAAAAAGAAAGCTATGAGAAAAATAAAGAAATACAGCAAAAACTACTAGTTCCCAAAATACCCCCACACCTAGACTTTGCATTGTCCCCAAGGCAAATACTACAATAAAGTCCAAAACATCATAGTATATGAGTACATGCCATAATAAAAGTCTAATGCTGGAAAAAGAATACATAAGAACATCCCTCACTGATCATTATCATCCCCATCATCAGTCTCTGTAGCCTCCATGTCCTCATCATCTCCTCAGATCGGACCAGGTCACCGCTGCTAATATTCTCCCTCCTCTGGTGGCGGTGGTGGTGGTGGTGGTGGGACCTGCTGTGATGGAGGATGAGAAGGAGGCTGATAAAATGGAGGAGGTGTAGATCCTGGGCGCATCTCGTGTAAGGCTGAAACGATGTAATCCACCGGGATGCAATCCTAGCCCGACCGATCAGATCGACTCGAAAAGATGGAACCCCGTCTCCAGAGTATAAAGGCGATCACCGAACATCTGGGGTGTCCACTCTGATGGTGCATCACGAGGTGGAGGAGGTGGTGCGGATGGGCCTGGCTGAGCTGGTGCACGTGAAGAAGTAGCAACATCGGACTCCTTTCCTCTGGCAGCAATACTCTTCTTCCGCGGTGTCGGCGATCAAAGGGCTCACCGCCACTAGAGAATCAGAGGATATACCGACACCTCCACAAATGCGTGTGATTAGAAAGGGATAGACCACCGCATCTTCACTGCATCGCCGCTCAAGTAGTCCCTAGCACTAGTCACGGTACCCCTAGCATCCTAAATATGACGCCACTACATCGGCTACCGACTACCGCAATCCAATACAATAGACGAGGTCACGAGTGGTAATCACGTAATATGAGGAGCTCTGTATAAATCAAACTTAAGAAAGAGGTTCAGAGAATGAACTCTTTCTTAAGTAGACCGAAGTTAAGTATCCCGCCTCTGGTCGTAATAAAGAGATACTCCACCATCCGAGTGTAGCTCGTAACCCATCTCTAGCTCAAGATGAGCTCGACAAAATCGGGCACCCTCTAGGTGGCTTGGGAGTCCTAAGATCTTACGTATGAGTCTCGGTGTGATGGTGATCAGAATTCCCCTGATAAGAACATGAGCTGTGTTTTCATCTGACCTATCCCACGAGGCATAGAACTCTCTGACTAAGGTGGTGTTGGCCAGTTCAGGTTTCTTAACCATAAGGGACTCAATTCCAGCCATTCTGAAAATTTCAACAATGGGGCGAAAGTCGAAAAGCTTATTTGTGTTGAATCCTCTCTCGAAGTGGATCGGTAGAGAAGCAAAAGAGAGAGAGGATTCTGCAGTTCTTTGTTGTTTACCAGAAGCCATTATCTTGAATGACAAGAGTATGATGTTAAATTAGTCAATGAAGGTGTAAATTTGTAAAAAATTTGAAGTTTTAGGGATTAAAATGTAAATTCCTATTTTCTGGCCACCAATCGGTTGGCCAACCGATTGGTTCGTCGCTGGGCAAACCAACCGGTGGATTTTACACCAATTCCTTGTACAAAGTTGTTTCAATTGGTTTATAATATCATCTATGATCATTTACAGCAAGTTCTCTCAACCAATTACACCCAAAAACGAAGAAAATTGCAGAAAGTTAAGAAGTTAGGGTTTCGGGTTTATACCTTCGATTTGGTGAGATTTTGAGAGCAAATTGGTTGCAAAAACGTGTTCGATCGAACCCCAAACCCGTTAGCTTCCACTTAGAGTGAAAAATCAACGAAGAAAACCGAACTTTGGAGAGAATGGAGAGAGAATCGGGTTTTTTTTTATTTTCTAACTTCCAACCGATTAGCCAATCGGTTGGCCAACCGGTTGGTCGTTTTTGAATTTTTTTTAATGGGCCGGGCCTGATGGGCTGCGAATTTTTTTTTTTTTTGTGGGTTGGGCCTGATGGCTGCGGAGAAGAAAAGAAAATATGATTTTTTTTTATGTAGAGGCCTTAGCCTAGTGAGCTTGGCTAAAACGATTTTTTTTTTGCAGGGCCTATATTAATGGGCCAAAGCAAAATAATGTGTTATATATATGTACCCCTTTATTTATTTATTTTTTAATATATATATATATATATATATATATTTCTTTTTTTTTTATTTTTATATGGGCTAACAACATGAGGATATAACATTTTTTTCTTTGCTCTTTTTTTTAACTACATATAGTGTGGTTCATGAAGAACCAACACCTCCTCTTCTCCGAGTATAGAAAATTCTAAAAATGGTTTTAAACATTGACCATTAACCTTTAGAATATGACCATTTTTAGGATTTTCTATCTCGATAGTCCCATATGAGAAAACATGATTAACAATATACGGACTCGTCCATCTTGATCTCAATTTTTCAGAAAAAAGATGTAATCTTGAGTTGTAGAGTAAAACTTTTTGTCTCGGTGTGAAATTCTTCCGTAAAATTGAATTATCATGAAAAATCTTAGTTTTCTCTTTGTAAATTTTTGAGTTTATATATGCATCGTTTCGAATTTATTCTAACTCATTCAATTAGAGAATTCTTATTTTTCCTGCCGAGTCTAAATCAAGATTCAACTGTTTAATAGCCCACATCACTCGGTGTTTTAGCTCAACGGGTAAATGACAAGCTTTTCCAAATACAAGTCTGTACGGTGACATCTCCAAATTGGTTTTGAAGGCTATACGGTATGCCCATAGAGCATCACATAGTTTAACAGACCAATCTTTTCTGTTATGATTAATGGTTTTTTCTAAGATTTGTTTGATTTGTCTGTTCGTGACCTCTGCTTGACCACTGGTTTGAGGGTGATAAGGAGTCGATAATTTGTATGTGATCGAATATTTCCTCATCAAAGCCTCAAAAGTACAGTTACAAAAGTGTGTACCGTTATCACTAATGATTGCTCGGGGCACTCCAAACTGGGCAAAAGCATTCTCCTTCAGAAACCTGACAACAACCTTGTTGTCATTAGTCTTGCAAACAACCGCTTCAACCCATTTCGACATGTACTCTACAGCTACTAGAATGTAGATATTTCCAAAGGAATTTGAAAATGGTCCCATGAAATTTATACCCCACAAATCAAAAAGCTCAACAACTAAAATGGGTTGTAAGGGCATCATATTTCTTCTAGTGATTTTTCCTAAGAGTTGACAACGGTTACAGGTTTTGCAAAACTCATAAGAGTCTTTGAACAGTGTTGGCCAATATAGTCCGGACTGGAGAACTTTTTTAGCTATTTTTCTCGGGCCAAAGTGGCCCCCACAAGCTTGTTCGTGACAAAATGACAGAACACTCCTAATTTCTTCACTTAGAATTCACCTCCTAAAGATCTGATCAGGACAATACTTGAACAGATACGGATCATCCCAGTAGAAATATTTTGCCTGGGAAAAAAAACGGGATCTATCCTGTTTAGACCAATGAGAGGGGATCTGTTTCGTGACTAAGTAGTTTACAATATCAGCAAACCACGGAATAGATTGGGCTTGTAGGAGTTGTTCGTCTGGAAAATGCTCATTGATTGGGACATTTGATGTTGGTGCATTCGGAAGTCTAGAAAGATGATCTGCTACGGGGTTTTCTACTCCTTTTCTGTCAAGAATTTGGATGTCAAACTCTTGAAGCAGGAGGATCCATCTAATGAACCGTGCTTTGGCATCTTTCTTGGTCAAAAGATACTTAAGTGCGGCATGATCCGTGAAAACTTTGGTCAAAGACCTAATGAGATAGGACCTGAATTTTTCTAAGGCAAAGACTACAACTAAAAACTCTTTATCTGTGACAGAGTAATTTAGCTGAGCATCATTCAGAGTCCTACTGGCGTTGTAGATCACATGTGGTTTCCCTTCAATTCGTTGTCCTAAGACAGCACCAATTGCGGAATCGGATGCATCACACATCAGTTCAAAAGGTAAGGTCCAGTCGGGTGGATGAATGATGGGGGCTATGGTCAGCTCCTTTTTCAGATACTCAAAAGCTTTGAAGCACTCAGGGGAGAAGTCAAATGGTGTTTCCTTGGCTAAGAGATTGGTCAAAGGTCTAGCAATTTTGCTAAAATCTTTGATGAAACGTCGATAAAACCCGGCATGGCCAAGAAATGATCTAACATCTTTGACGTTCTTGGGAGGAGGAAGGTTAGAAATGAGATCTACCTTAGCCTTGTCTACTTCGATAACCTTATTCGAAACTACATGCCCTAAGACAATGCCATGTTTGACCATGAAGTGATATTTCTCCCAGTTGAGAGTTAGATTTTTCTCCCTACATCGCAACATGACCAGTTTAAGATGATGCAAACATTCTGAGAATGAGTCACCGAAAATGGAAAAATCATCCATGAAGATCTCTAGGAATCGCTCTACCATGTCGGAGAAAATACTAATCATACACCGTTGGAACGTGGCGGGTGAGTTACACAGCCCAAAAGGCATGCGTCGATAAGCAAAGGTTCTATATGGGCATGTAAAGGTGGTTTTCTCCTGATCTTACGGGGCAATGGGAATCTGATTGTATCCTGAATATCCATCCAAGAAACAATAAAATTCGTGTCCAGCTAAACGTTCTAACATTTGGTCAATGAACGGAAGGGGGAAGTGATCTTTTCGGGTAGCCAAATTGAGTTTTCTATAGTCTATACAGACTTGCCATCCAGTTTGGATTCGAGTGGGAACCAACTCATCAGCATCGTTTTGGATCATGGTGATCCCAGATTTCTTTGGAACTACTTGGGACTTACCCAAGAACTATCTGAAATGGGATAAATGATCCCATTATCAAGACATTTCAGAATGTCTTTCCTAACAACTTCTTTCATACCGGGTTTAACCTACGTTGAGGATCTCTAGTAGGTTTGGCATCATCTATCAAATGGATTCGGTGTTGAACAATGGTTGGACTAATTCCTTTGATATCAGCCATGGTCCATCCGATGGCTTCCCTATTTTCTCTTAAAACATCTAAGAGAGCTTCCTTTTGACTGGGTGTCAAATCAGAAGAAATGATGACTGGTAAAGTCTCATTTTCCCCTAAGTAGGCATACTCTAGATTTTCAGGTAAAGGTTTGAGCTCTAACTTAGGGGGTTCTTCAATGGATGGGCGAAGTTGGACTCGGGGCTCTATATCCAAGGGCCACTAATTGCAGATACATGATCGGCCGGTGGATCTAACCTAATTTCATCATCGAAAGTCTCCTCAAGAAGTAAGTCAGATAAACAGAGATCTGACTCACACTCTTCCTCTTGTTGCTCACTGGAAATCCCCTGAATAAAGTTTACCTCTATGGATTGATCAGATGGATCACTGGGTTATTTTACTAAGTTGAAAATATTAAGATCAACGGTCATATTCTCAAAAGATAGTTTCATTTGATCAATTCTACAATTGATCAAAGCATTTGAGGTTGCTAAGAACGGTCTACCTAGGATGACTGGGATTTGACCTTTGAGATTGGAAACGCGTTGTATTTCCAAGACAATAAAATCAACAGGAAAGATGAATTCTCCAACCTTGATCAAAACATCCTCTACCTCTCCCTTGGGAATTTTCACGGATCTATCGGCTAATTGTAGGGTACATCTTGTTGGTTTAAGCTCTCCTACACCTAACTGTTGATAGACTGAGAAGGGAAGAAGGTTTACACTGGCTCCTAAGTCTAGTAGTGCCTTATCAATGACGGTATTTTTTATAACACATGAAATAGTGGGACAATCGGGGTCCTTATACTTCAGGGGCATAGGCTTTGAGAGCATGTCACTGAGATTGGCAGCTAAAAAGACTTTTTTGGGGACATTGGTGGTTCTTTTCTTAGTGCACAAATCTTTTAAGAATTTTATATAAGAGGGGATTTGTTCAATTGCATCTAAGAGAGGGATGTTGATTTTGACCTGTTTGAAAGTTTCTAGGATTTTCTCTACTTGAGAAGAGTTTTTTCTAGGTCCGAGTCTATCTGGAAAAGGAGCAACATGTGTATACTTTTCTGGATTAGGCTCAATTTCGGTTTCAGTTTCTTGGTCATCAGAAGGGGTTGTTTTATCAGAAGGGATGTGTTGGATGGGAGAAGGAGTTTGATCCGGAGGCATTCTGACTTGGTTATCTATTTGTTTCCCGGATCATAGCGTATGAGCGCATTTACGAGATGATTGGTTTGGATTTGATCCAGTGTTATTAGGGTTGATAACAGGTTGACTTGGAAATTTTCCTTTCTCTCTTTCACTCACGGCATTGGCTAGTTGCCCAAGTTGGGTTTCTAACCTAGCGATGGATTGAGTGTTCGAGTTGAGCACTTGGCCGGTTGTTTGCATGAAGGAATTTAGAGTGTTGGATGATTGGGTCAACATGTTGGTGGTTTGTGTAGAAGCTTTAATCATAGCCTCTAAACCCTTTTCTAAAACACTAAGACGTTTGTCATGATCAGAACTCGGAGGATTTACTGTTTGATGAGGAGAAGGATGCTGGTTTGAAAAAGACAGATTAGATTATGAGAAATTGTTTGATGAGTTGAATGGAATTGTGTTTCCCCTAGGAAATTGTTGGTTTGAAGTGAGAGTGATGTTTTGATTTGCAAAGTAGTTACCCTGGTTCCATGCAAAATTAGGATGATTTCTCCATCCCGGATTGTAGGTTGGAGAAAACGGATCATTTCTAGGACGCTGGAATGCAGCGTTCATCTGTTCTAATGGTTGAGTGTTTTCAAAGAGGGGACATTCTTCTGAAACATGGGCTGGAGAAAGACAGTTATGACAACCTGGGGGCAGAAACTTGATTGATTTGCGATGGAGATCATTCTTTGATTTCCAAGGCTTCTAACCTACACAGGATTGTAGCCATATTTGCTTCAGAGGCACTGCATGGTTTTTCGAATAAACTTTCTAAGAAATCCTAAGCTTCATCGGCATTTTTCTTCATAAAATCCCCGTGACACATAGATTCTAAGAAAGTTTTTGAAGAATAATCCAATCCTTCATAGATAATTTGGCATAGTTGCCATTTCTTTAGACCATGGTGAGGACATTGAATGAGAAGATCCTTAAATTTATCAAAATACTTTCAAAATGGCTCTCCCGGGATAATTTTAAAATTCATGATGTTGTTTCTAAGCTTAACCGTTTTGTGGATAGGAAAAAAAAATTTCAGAAAAACGATGACAAATTCACCCCAAGTTGAGATAGAATCTGTGGGTAAGCTATACAGTCATTTCTTGGCTTTATCCTTAAGAGCAAAAGGAATAAATCGAAGCTTGATCGCATCCTCAGATAAGTCCTTCATTTTAATCATAAGGCAAACTTCTTCAAATTCAGAAATAAAAATATATGCGTCTTCAGATTCTACTACAAAGAATTTTGGAAGCATGTTTATGAAATGCGGTCTAAGCTCAAAATTAGTTCCATTGACATCAGGAAGCTTAATGCAAGAAGGGATTACATTCCTAGTTAGATAACACACGTCTTGAAGAATGGGTGGATTAAGATTAGCCATTTCTTCAAAAATTAGTTCGAAACGGATTAAGCGATTGGTATTATCCCTAATCCAAACTTGCATACACCAAAATCAATTCTTTTTTTTTTTTAAATTTTTAAGAAAAACACAAGTTAGTTTTTTTTATTAAAGAAAAAGAAAACTAAAAGACTAAAAAGATGATGAGAAAAGGAATAAGATAAAGGAAAAACCTAACTAAAACAAATCATTGCAATCACTTGTATCAATCACTTTAAACTCTAGGGTTAAGCCTAAACTCAACTAGACCAGCTCCTAACCAAAAACTTCTTTAGTGAAAATATCAAAGTTTACTCGGTCAGTTAGCCAGGTAAGGATAGTACTAGAGAGAGATCAAAGATCAATTAAGTACCTCGTTCCTTACGGAGCGCTTTACGCAATCCCTAAACCTTGCCTTAGACACCAACTAATTTAAGTAAACTTGAACCGGTTCACTTAAGGATTTCTTATTCCTTAATGAGCTCAAATCCTTAGGGGCCAACGTCTAATGAGTTTTAAGAAGGTTTGGGTTTGTGTAGTGAGGAATTAGTGATTTGTGGGCTAAGGAAAGGGTGATGAAATCCCTCACCTTATCTTGATTAATGGGTTTTGCCCTTAAGAATATTTTCAAGTGAGTGTCAAATCAAGATGCGCAAATCACTTTGGTGAATTCCTACTATTATATGCAATGTAAACCTAGAAATTAAAAGCAACTACAAAAGGATGCAAAAATAAAAATCTTTTTTTTAAATTATGGTCAACAATCAAACAAATGTGAGAAAGAGAGCTCTTGTTTGAATTTATTATCTTGTTAGCAAATGTCAAAGTGAAGGGTGAATTTTTATTATGGTTGATAAAAGTAAAATATTTTTTTTCTTTTTTTTTTAGCTCCTAATTGTCTCTAATTGTGAGAAACTAACTAAAGGGTGGAATTGAAAATACTAGAATGAGGAGTTACCCATATAAAAGCATCCAAGCCTCTTTGGAGGCAATTCTTCAATCTTCAATTTTCAACCTTTAATCTTCAAGCTCCAAGTTCCTTCACAAGAAAATACACAAATTAAAGAACCAAAATAAATAAATAAATAATCCTACTTATAAACACCGTTCCCCGGCAACGGCGCCAAAAACTTGATTGGAGAATAGATGTGTAATCCTAAAATTGTAAGTATACAACCATCAAGTTATAGTATAAAAAGTAATCAATCCCACGAGGAAGGTGTTTGTAGGTGTTATTCAAATTCGATTCTTATGTTGTGTGTGTGATAATTAGGAGTGGTAAATAATGTGAATGTGGATGTAGAGAGATTAGAAGAGTGAATGCAATTATGTGCAAAAGAGGAGAAAATAAAGTTGAGAATGTGGCTGTGATTATATGTACATAACAACAAAACTAGGTTTGAGATTATATGCACATGGAGGAATATGAGATTGAGAGAGAAGTAAAAATCAATGAAATCAAGAATCAAGAATAAATAAACAAACAAATGAAAAGCAAGAAAGAAGATAAAAAATCAAGAAGGAAGATGGAGGATTCAATTAAAGATATGAGGAATCTAGAATTGAATCCACTAGTTCACTTATTAAAATATGAACTATTATCTTATTATCACATTTTACTTTAGATTTATTAAGTATAGACTATCAAACCACTTAAGGAAAGTATAACCTATCAAATTATCATCCAAGTAAAATTAATACTCATGAAAAGAACAACTAAATAGTAATTCTAGAATTCATAAGCATAACTTATCAAACCATTTAAGATAAGCATAGATTATCAAATTCTTCTTCTACCTATTAGTTCTCTAGTTGATTATCCTAAACATGATCATTTTAAGCTCAAGAGAATAATCCATAAATTATAAATGAGATTAATACTAGTTTCATACAATTCTAAAATTCCTACAAGATTTTAGTTCCACATTATTGGATTAAAAGAAAAATAGAAACACGAGAGAATGAAAGAGAAACTAATTACAAAAAGGAAAAATAAGAACAAAGAAGTAAAATCTAACTATGAACATAAAAATAATTCTAAATTACAAAATGAAAAGAACATAAGAGTAAATCTAAATTATTGACATGAAAATAAATCTTTACTACAAATTACAAGAAAGTAATGCAAGAAATTAGAGACATGAAATTAAATGCATTAAAATAAATCTAAATTACCAAAAGAAAAAAAGTATACAAGAAATTAAAAGATAAAAGAGAAGACTTACATTCCAAGAGGGTTTTGACCTCTTGATGAAGGTAAATCTTCATCTTAATCTTCATCTTCATCTTCATCTCATCTTCATCTTCATGATCAAAAAAAGAGAAGAAAGAAAATTTTGAAGAGGTGAAAAAATTCTTTTATTAATTGCAACTAAAAGTTACAAATTTGGAAGGTCTTCTCAATTAAGAGTAACCCTCCTCTCCAAATGGAGTTTTACAAAATTTTGAAGAGGTGAAAAATTCTTTTATTAATTGCAACTAAAAGTTACAAATTTGGAAGGTCTTCTCAATTAAGAGTAACCCTCCTCTCCAAATGGAGTTTTTACAAAATTTTTCACACTCAAATATCTCCCCCTCTACCCCTATTTATAGCCCAACGTAGTGAACATGAACCATTGGATTAAACTTGGCTACCAAGGAGTTGAAATTAGCCCTTAATTCGAAATCAGTTGAAAACTAATCGGTTGGCCAATCGATCGGCCAACCGATTGGTTTCTAACCGATTTTATTTTTTTCTTAATATTTTTGCACGAATTCTTCTTGGATTCCTTGGGTGTCTTGGGCCTTCGTTTGTCTTTAGATTTGGACTTCAAAAATTGATAGAAATTCAGATACTTTGAGTCATATGGGCTCTTATTCATTAATACTCCATTAGCCTGCAAATGAAGATAAAAACAGTTATTAGCGGGATATTTATTCATATAAAATAGGTAATGAGGGTATAAAATTGTAATTAAATTGTGATTATCATTGGTGTGAGGCTCGAACTTGTTGAAATGTTCTGATGACTTTTCTGCTATCTCAGCTTGTTCCATCAAATCCTTCCATGTGTGGGCCGTAATAGCACCCATGTGAGCTTCTATCTGTCCCTCAAAATTGTGCCGACAAGTTTTGGAGTAACATCGGCAAAGGCATATCTTGACATCATAATGTCAGATTGCGATACCTCTCAATGAATTCCCTAACCATCTCATTTCTCTTTGCTTTTCGGAGAGAAGTTGTATCATGGCAACATCTGATTGTTCCTCGTGGAATTGTGAGAGGAACTTTGATTCTAGATCGGCCTAGGATTTGATTGAACCCTCAGGCAGATTCTGAAACCAATCGAAGGCTACCGCCTTGAGGGTACTAATGAAAAGTCGTGCCTTAATGCCGTCATTACCCACTACATTCCTAGTTTGCTGATGAAAGTAGTAGATGTGTTGGTTCGGAGAATCTTTGCCATCAAACGTATGCAATGTTGGCAGCTTAAATTTTATCAGATAAGGAACTATGTCCCACTCGATGGGATAAGGTCGGATAATTCCAACCTTCTTGAGCTCAGTTTACTAAGAAAGAACATTGAGCTATTTTTGGATATCCTCCGTAGCCTTTGCTTCTTTGCTTGGTTTTGGAGGCGCTGACGTTTCTGATCCCATGTGGTCAGAGTTTGTGTCATCTTGATATGCTTGATCTTCTTCTGGAGAGGATTCGTTGACTCGTATCTTCCCCTTTGAAGAGCTTGGGTGAGGTTGAGATACTAATAGGAGCTGCTCAAATATCTTTTCCAAACGCTCAAATCGCTCATCTGAAGCTTTCTTTTGAGCTATCATTTGAGTGAGAATATCTTCTCGGTCCGTCACATCTGCTACCCATTGTCGTTCTTGACTTGAGCTAGAGGTCGCATTCGATGCTATGGCGGAATTAGTGTCACTAGAAGTAGGTTGGTACACTTAAGATGGAGCCTGCGAGGAAGGAGTAGTCAAAAGGAATTGCTGCTCTTTACCTTAATCTTGTGTGGCAATACACACCATCGGTTTCCGGCAATATGCCCCCGATACCAAGAGAGTATACTAGGTCGGGTGAGCTATCCACGCCTTCTTCCTCATCTTCAGAGATTACACTAGTCATGTTGACAGTGAATTCTTGGAGATTACCCTTTCGGGTACGTCATCGTCTTTTAGTCTGAACCTCTAAAAGCTCAAGATTGTGGCTAAGATGGTTAAAAACTGATTTCTTTTTAGGAATAGCTTTGCATTGACAATTCTTTTGAACTGTCGTAACTACTTCTATGAGGGTCGCACAATGCTGACATTGCCGAGCTCTCTTCAGAGATAGAAACTCTCTAAGATCACCAGTAGTTCCAAGTTGATGGCACTTTTCAGAGCCAACTTCGTTGTTTTTAGCCTTGGCATGCGAATGTCGCTTACAGCGACGCTGGCCAGGCTTTTGTCTAGCGAGTTTAGACAAATCATCATCAGTAATGTTATTCCCTTGTGAGAATTTAAATGAGGAATTACCCCCATTCTTAGCTTCTGTCGAGGAAGCATAGCGAGCATCGCGAGATGCTTTAAATCGAACTCCCAAAGGAGTTGTGGACTGATGTCCAAAATCGAAAGATGTAATAATGTCTTGACCTTCGCTCGAGATGAGGGTCGAGGTTTCTTCATTCTGGCAAAGTTCATTTGGCTTCCAGCTAAGCTCAAACTGTCTTTGGCGAAGGTCGCCTTTACACACGTGGGGGTCAATTTAGACTCGAGATTCGCACTAGGGAAAATTTTACGACAACTTCTTACAGCCACCGTTGATGAAGATTGGTTCGAGGAAATGAATTCCTCAAACTTTGTTTGGTCAAATTCAATGACCAACGATTCAGCAAAAGACCTGAGGGTCTTAGTGTCGCTTTGCGACACAATTTTCTCGTCGGAGGAGAAAGAAGTCCCCAGCAGAGTCGTCATCCTATTTCGGGTCTTTTAGTATTACAATTGACAAAGATTACAATTAGAAGACTTACAATAAAACTAAAGAAAATTTATATTTCCTGGGGTTTCTTTTTCATGTGCCGATGAAGCATCGATCTTGTATTCCGTTGACGAACCGACTAAGACAATGGGTCTCTTGCTGTTGATGGAGACTTGGTTGCTTGGAAGATAACTCAGTCTTCTCTTAGCACCGAAGTATGAGAGAAACGCAAATGCGAGGCTGGTGATCTCTCTTGATTCGTTCGTGTGTAAGTGTTGATCTATAGATGATTAGATCCCTAAAAATGAGCAATCTCCCCTCCTTTTATAGGCTAAAAAAGAGAGTTAATGGCATTTAATTATGGTTAAGTGGCCATCAAAATAGGAGATAGTGGGGAGCGGTTATCTCCTTAAAAATAACCATCAAACGGCTACTTGGCGGGGTTCACTGACTCAGCAAAGCTCGCTGAAGACGTTTAGGCGAGGCTCGCTAAAGATATTTAGGCGAGCTTTGCTTGAATGTGGGTGAGCCTTCTTTAGAGTCGTGGATGACATGGCCCACTTAGGCTGTTATGAACGAAGGTTGTTGATTGGCGAACTTTGTCTGTGAGTTCAAATTTAGCACAAAATTCGACTCATGATTTGGCCAACTATTGACGCCTTTTGATTCGGCCTGGGGTGTGAATTGGGAGTAAACTCGTTCTTGCCTTGGTTGGGTCGAGTCGAGATGAGTTGCGTGGTGAGGTTCGCTACAGCTGTTTGGAAGTTGACCCGTTCTTGACATGGTCGGGTCGAGTCGTGATGAGCTGTGTGACGAGGTTCACATGCTTTGTTAAGCAAACTTCGTTATAGCTTGTTTTGGGCGCGAGTTTGGAGCTCATTTGAAGCGTTTAGCCCATGGGCGTTCACTTCTTGGATCCAAGGTTGATATTGGCCTGAATGAAACATATTTTAACCATCTATAATGAGTACTATCATATGATGGTGATAGAATTTCATGAATGTCAGTATTAAAAACATTTAAGCTCTCATATGTATAACCTATCACATTCCCTTCAATCCAAATATCTACAACATGTTATGACACCAAATTTTTAAAGGAACTTCATCTGAAACACTAAGTTTTAGTGTTTCGGCATAAGTTTTGGTGTGTTTACGTGTGTGAGAATAAAAAATTTAGAAAGAAACATACCTTGTATTTGGCCCGATAGGTTCTTTGCATGAAGTCCTATGATGACCCCATCCATGACACCTAGTGCACTTGTGCACCCTTTTTGACACCCTACTTCCATCATTCTCATCATTTCCCCTAATTCTTTTCTTCTTTGGTCTTCCTCTTGGTCGCCTAGTATGCGGTGGACCAATAGTAAAATTTTTGTATTTAGCTTTGGACCACTGATCCTTAGATGGTAGAGTACCTATGGCCAGTTCATATGCTTTTTTATACCTGAAATTAGTGAATATTGTATGTTAGTTAACATTAACGGCACCAAGCGATAATTATTAATAATATGGGAATTATTTCTACCTCTCTGCATGAAACACATTATCTATGTAATCTGCCCAATCAACATTCCTTATCCTGCTAATTACGTTGGCAACATGAATGCAAGGTAAACCCGTCAACTGCCATTTCCTACATGAGCAAATCCTCTCCTCAAGATTAATATCTCTCTTCTCTATTTCATTCTCAACCTCTGCAGTGACCTAATCAACTGATCTTCTTACAATCAAAACACCCAATCTTCTACTAATGTCTCTCACACATACCTCTCCCTGCATAGGGCACATGTCTTCCCTTCCATTCCTACACATTCTTCTCCTCTGCTCTATCCTCTCTATAATTTTTATCCTGATCTGGTCAACGAGGCCCACTATAGGCAAATGCCTAGCTGGAATCACCCACGCATTAAAGGACTCTGACAAGTTGTTAGTGATATCATTGTTTCTTGACCAATTGGAAATTTGAGCTCTATACCAATAGTATTTCTTCGTTGATAACAAGTGTTTGTAAGCTTCTTCAGACTGTTCTCTCAATTTTTTCAAGTGTTCTCTACATTCAGGTTCTGTACAAGCTCTCACTACATCCCACATAGTTTGTTTGAATAAATCTCTAGGGAAATTCTTCTTGAAAGACTTGCAATAATGTCTCATGCATACCCTATGTTCTGCATGTGGGAATATAATAGAAATAGCATCCAACAACCCATTCTCTTGATCTGAAATTATTGTTAACCTATCAAGAAAACCATCAAAAGCCATGAAAAGATTAGTGCAAAACCACAACCATGTGTCAGCACTTTCAGCTTCTACTATTGCATAAGCTATTGGAAATAATCCCTTATTTCCATCTAATGTTGTAGCAGACAACAACATTCCCAAGTACTTGCTTTCAAATGACATCCATCTAAACGCATAAATTGTCTACATCCTTGTTTGAAGCCTTCAATAGATGCTTTAAAGCATACAAACATCCTCCGAAATGAATTGTCATTTTCACCCAATTTAACTTGAATGTAGATACCAGAATTTCTTCTTTCTAGCTCCTCTTCTAGGTCCAATACCAGGTCATAAGATGCATCAACATTGCCAAATAATTTTTCTTTTGCAATTTCTCTCCCTCTCCATGCTTTGTCATAATTAATTGAAAGCCCAAATTTATGCTCAAATATATCTTGTATATCTTTAGGTGTTATGTTTTGGTTAGATTTTACATAATCTAAAATATTCTTTGCTACACAAGTGGCAGTAGCATGCTTCTCAATGTATTTTGTTAATCCCAGTACATAGATGCTCAGTCACTGCTTTATAAATCTCCATGGACACCCCATCGAGCAATCTTTTAGCCCTAAAATATCAGGGGCATCCCTTAGCAGAGCATATAATAGAAACTCTTTTCAACTCATTCTTCTGATATTTGAACTGAAAATCCTTCAATGCAGCATGTTGTTGCAAGCAAATTCTAAAATCTTTAACATCTCTAAATCTCTTACCCACTTCCATTGATGGATCATCAAGTTCACATCCCAATTAATCCTTTCAAAAGAAGCAACTTCTTCATCATCATCATCTTCATCTTCTCTGTCACTACCCTGTAAGGAGTGATCTTCATCTTCAGAATAACAGTCATCCGCGTTGTCTTCATAAATATCCTCATTTATATATTGGGCATTCTCATCTACAGGAAATTGACTGCCACTGAGAGAGTCACTCTCACTCATTAAAGTCAAAAAAATCTCTATTTTT
This sequence comes from Asparagus setaceus, assembly GCA_012295165.1. Lineage (NCBI taxonomy): Eukaryota > Viridiplantae > Streptophyta > Magnoliopsida > Asparagales > Asparagaceae > Asparagus > Asparagus setaceus. The sequence goes on from CM022704.1 coordinate 41,083,912, forward strand.
AGACTTGTTCTTATCACCTCCATAAATACCTCATTTGATGTTATATCTCTATATTCTCTAGGGACGAAAAATGGGACAAGATACTGCAAATTCAATTATTTACCACTGCCCACAGAATAAAACTTAGCCACTTGCTCATTAAATAATTGTAAATAAATTGTACCGAAATCAAATGTAAGAATTTTTTGCTTCCCAAACTCATATATATTTTTTCTTTTTGTTCTAGGTATATTTTTCCACCAACCTCCATATCTCAGTAATATCTCAATAATGTCCTCTTCCATGCTGTAAAATATAAATCATATTAAAAATATAATTTATTCATACAAAAAAAGAATATTTCAACTAGTAAGTATGATCGAACCTCTGAAACCACATTTTCCAAACAAGTAAACACATAAAAATGATGTTTTCAATGATAAAAACCATAGTTTCACCGAAAATTCTATCTGGAACAAATAACCATGATCACACACAAAAACCCTAATCAACAAAACCTATTTTCCCCAAAAATTCTGTTCAAAAAGGAACTGGATATAGAAAAAAAAGAGGAGTGAGTGAAAGTTTTACCTCCTTTTCCCCTAATGTGCTCGCGATTTCCCTCCAAAAGAGCGAACTAGAGAGCGATTTCCCAAAAGAGTGCGATTTCCCAAAAGAGTGAAAAAAAAAAGAGGGAAAGAAAGAGTATCTGTAGAAGAGGGAAGGGGAGAGATAGAGGAGAGTCTATTTTATTAAACCCTTTCTCTTGATGGGTTAATGGATGAAACCCATTAGCTTAACTCAACCCGAGTTAGAGGGTGTTTGGGGGAGCTTTTTTTATGGTCAAACTAGCTTTTAAGCTAGCTTTTTCATATCTACCTGTTTGATAAAATATCAAATAAGTTAACTTATAAGTCTCATTTTGAAAAGCTGGTATACCCCAGCTTTTTAAAAACTAGCTTATAAGCTCACCTAAATAAGCTAGGTTTGACCAAAAAAATTAATATTCTATCCAAACAATTTTTATAATATTTTTATCATAAAAGCTAAAAGCCACTAAAAGCTAACATAACTTATAAGCTTAAAAAATTAAGCCCTCCCAAACACCCTCTTAATATCTAACAACATGAAGTAACTTAGACTTATTTCAGAAAATTTAATGTTTTGGGGGGCTTTGTATCCAAATATGAAGATTTGGGGGACTTGTATCCAAACACATGAGATTTGGGGCACCAATATCTCAAAAAACCTAGATAATTCTACATCACCCTTCCTCCATAGCAAACATAAACCTCCACTCCTTCCTACACATTCGACAAAAAACATATTCCAAGACAAAAATTTTAGATTCAAACGGTCCCAACCACCTTTAGTAAGCTTAGTCTCCGATAAGAAGACTACGTCGAGAGCCTCAGTTCGTAATAAACTAAGGAAGGCACGTACCGTCTGAGGGTTCCCAAGCCCCCGAACGTTCCAAAATATACAATCCATTGCTCCCGACAGGGCTGTTCAACAGCCATAGCTGATATGTCATTTGAATTTTGTAGAGAAATAGAAAAGCCAAGATATTATTCATCTAACCCTAGCCTCTCTTAAATAGAGGTTACGAGATAAAATCATATCCAATCATATCTCCCAATATCCTAACAATATCTCATAATATAATCCTTAACACTCCCCCTCAAGCCGGAGCATGTATATCATACATGTCCAGCTTGTTACAAATAAAGTGCACACACTCTAATCTGTAATGATACTTCAAAAAACTCAAAGTAGTTTTGATCTTCTTATCTTTCACTTGGATGTCTTCAATTCAGCTGATCCCTTCTAGGGCTCCACCGATCAATGATCCTTGAAGTCATTGAAGGATCCAACAATAAATGATCCTTTTTAGGATCCAACAATAAATGTTCCTTCTTTGAAGGATCCAACAACAAATGATCCTTTCTTAAAGGATCCGACAACAAATGATCTTTTTTTAGGGATCTAACAAATAAATGATATAAAGGTGGGGTTTGACTTTGGGCTCGAGCAAATATCAATGAGGTCAACTAGGCAAAGGTCAATGAGGGCAGATGAGAGTGGAGTTGGCTCTGATCGGAGTGTATGGTGAACAATAATCCGTGGGGTGAACAGTAATCTGCGAATATGAACAGTGCCGCATATCGATGAACAGTAAGCCGACAGAGAGTAAATCGATGGATGAACAGTGAACAGTAGCCGGTGGACAGTAATTCGATGTCGAGGTCGCCGAGGGAAAGCACAAAGTTTTCGGCAAAAAAACTCCCTTGGCGGCTCGATGTAGACGATGAAGAAAAAGGTCTCTGTATGATCAAGAGGATGGCTCTGATACCACATAGAAAAATAGGAAAGCCAAGCTATTATTTATCTAACCCTAACCTCTCTTAAATAGAGGTTACGAGGATATTACAAAATAGGTATGAGATGAAATCATATCCAATCATATCTCAACAATATCTCATAATATATTCCTTAACAAATTTAAAGCCACCCTCCAGTCTCGACTTCCTACAAATCGAGAATTGGTCAAGTCCTATTTCATCTGCACTCCTTTTATTGACATGGCCTTTCAATACCTCCTCAATTATTTTTACACAATCTGCTTGGTGATCGAGCAATTTTTTTGAAGCCTCTCATCGATACCCCGCCTTTCTTCTTGGCACTATCAAAATGAAACTACACCCTCCATATGACCTGGGTCATTGACTGGATTCTCAGTTCCTTCTTCCTCCATTCTAGTAGTATCAATAGATTGGCCATTCAAGCCCTTCTTAATATGCTCCGCTCTATGAGATTGAAGTTGCAAGTCACCATTGTTATTATCCAATATCACATGAATGAAATTATCCAGTTGCTTGCTTCGGTCCTTCTCGACATCCCCATCATTCACGCCTGAAACTTGTTTGCTTTGTACTTCAACATGATGACTACTCTCCTTCCGCCGTGACTCCCCCGCAAAAGACCGAGACCTCTCGAACTCCTCCTCCCCTTTGGCCCTCTACCTGATGACGATTTAGCACGTAGTCAAACCCCATATTGCATTGATACCCTGCCTCCTCTTTCTTTTGCTTCACCGCCTCGCCGCAATCATAATCCGTATGACCTAACCGACCACAGCAAAAGCATATTGTAGTGAGCCATTCCTACCGAAAATATACCCATGTCTTCTTGCCTCCTCCTAACCTTAACATCATACCCCGATTGAGGGGCTTTCGAATATCCAATCATACCCGAACTCGCAAGAATTGCCCAATACACCACCCCTCCGAGTCATCATCGACCTCTACAACCTCTCCAATAGCTGAGCCAATTTTGCGACCCACCGCTGTAGTCATGCAAGAAATTGGAAGGTCGCGAACTTGAACCCAAAACGCCGCCTCATGAAGATCACTCTGAAGGTTTTATGCCGCTGTTAATCTCCCCAATTACAAGAAGTTGGTTGTCAAACTTCCACGGTCCACGAAATATCACCTTGTCCCGATCCTAAGCGTAAAACAAATACATTGTTTCCTACTAGTTTGATATCCACCCACATCTGAAGCTTCCAAGCCAATCTCATGGTGTTTTGGAAAGCTTCTACATTGATTCTTTTACTGGAAAGCAATCGGCAAGCCAAACCCATCACATTCATCTTCTGAACTCCTTCCCCCAATTCTTTCTCTATGCTTATGCCCTTGGTCTCGTCGTCCCTCAGGGTTAACTTCTTCCACATATGAAAATAGAAGGGTTAAAATAGGAACAGAGATCCCTATGAGGCCATGGACTTCTTTTGAGGATTCCGATTTAGAAAAAGAATCGATACCTTGTACTTTCATTTTTGTCGTATCAATTATCATTTCAGCAACCCACAATTATATCTATATTATCTAGTATCGTCATGATATCACCCAATTTCATTCTTTTAACTAGTTGAGATAGAATTGCGAATTGATAAAAACCCGGTGAACAAATTTTCCATCCCCAGAGGAAAACACATACTTTCTCCTATCAAATAAAAACCTAATTCTCCTTTCCGGGCCTCTGCTCTCACATAAAGTTCTTGTTTTGACAATTCAAAATTGGTTGAGAGTTTTTTAGTGATTAATCTATAGTCTAAATTAGTCCATTCGGTATTTTTTGTATGGTCAAAATTAGTCCATTTGGAATTTTTTGCTCTGTCAAAGCGTTGAGTACAGAGGGATTGTGACATACAATTGCTGATATGTCAGATGAGGATTCAACTAGTTATATATTGAAGGAATGCAAAACTGCATACTTTATTCAATCAATAATGGCTAACCAGTCACAGATTGACAGCATATATAACTATCATGCATGAACTCTAGTAGATGTCAAGCAGCACATCGATGGCAAAAGGATACACCCAGGCAAGGAAGTTTAACTGCGGGGATACTTTTTTCATTAGTATCAAATGAACTACAAATGGTAGGAGACAAATTTAAACATTAAAAGTAGAAGACGGGAATACACTGAAGTTGGATTACAATTTCACACAAATAACAGGACAAATACAAACTTTGCAATACCAAAAAGAGCATCCAATATTCCAAAAGTAAAGAATATGCAAACCCAGCAGTGAAAAACATTTTAAAAAACGCAACACAAGCACGCCACTCCATGATGCAAGTTAAAAGACCCTGCACTTCTCAACAGATCAAGAACAGATTTGTAAATTCAAGCAGAGACATGTACAGCCTAAAAATTACATTACGCATATAACAATAAATCGTCCTACTCTTTCCAAAGACAAACACACCCCCCCACAATGAAACTATATGTAAATAAGATATCAGGATTTAGCTAGGCTACACAACAATCTAAACCAGGGTTCCAGATTACAGTCAGGGGTCAATTTCCGGGTTTCCTCGTCATGGTACCAACACAATCAAGTAGTACAAAACATTACAAACCCTTTGTTACTATACCATTGGCAGAAGTTAAGGTAAACACTGCCGAGATTGCAAAATACAGCAGGAACCATATATAAAACTGCGGAGCAGTTTATACATAGTTTCCAACAAGAAAAAGGGGACTATACCCAAAATGTGAAACATCACTTGCGGCCTTTCCTCTTTCGCTTCTTTGCCCCTTTGGAAGCCTCACCATCAGATACAAGAGGAGTACTCTCACTTTCCCCAACTTTTGCTTTACCTTTATTAGAGATGCTTCCATTTACTTTGGAATCACTAGTCTTCGGGGTCCTAGTTCTGGATGACTGATTCTTGCTTACTTCATTAACCTCAGATCTAGTGGCTGTTTTGGGGGTAGAATCATCTCCTGACTTGCTGCTGCCTTTTGAGTTAGCTTTCGGTGTTTCATTCTTAGACTTTCTAGCGGATTTCGGGGGCTCATCTTTACCCTTTCCATGACCCTTGGAAGTCACTTCCTTGGACTTGTTACCATGGTCCTCTCGCTTACTGCTAGTCTTGGGTGTTTCTACCTCAGCCTCATGGTCAGAAACATCCTTGAGCTTTCCACTAGATCTGGGCGACCTAGTTTTATCATCACTAGCAGGTTTCCCTCTTGATTTCTTTGAAGTACCAGGAGTTTCATCTAAGGATAATTTTCCAGGATTGGAAGCTCCGTTTCGCGGTCTACCTCTAGGTCTTGAAACATCTCTGCTGCCTGAATCCTTGCCACTGAAAAATACAGGCATAAATCAGAGAAAACTACAGCAACACCACCTTCCAAATTATAACTTGCGAGGAAAAGACAAAATGGGAACCCTGTAAACCAACCTTTTAGATTGCGCTTGTGATTTGGATTGTTTTGATGTTGTAGTCGAACTGCCTTTCACCTTCTTGCTCTGAGAACTGGTTAAGTGGAAACTATTATCATTATACAGTTAGAGGAAGCATGAGTGCTAAAAAATATTTCTAATATCAGTTTAGCATTGCAAGTTGTAACACCAATAAAAGATCATGGGATGCAAGTTCCAGCGATGAATTCATGCATATCATCAAACAAACTGCAAGGACAAACATGGACGGAATACAAAGGATGAAGATGATTGCTAAGCATAGAAGATGCATGAAATACACGGAATTCCAATCCAAGCATATAGCTGAAAGTTTGGAATTATGCCTAGCATTTGCTAAACGTGTGGCAGGACAAACATGGAGAAACAGAAGGGTGTGTTGGAAGTTATGGAAACTAGGTTAGGCAAAACTGACAGGCAAAATTCTTAAATATTTATTCTTGATTGTTAATGCCTCTCTATCTGACTTTAGTCCGCAGACTTTCTCCTTTCTACACACATAAAAATCCCCAAATTCCTAGAATAAGGGCAAAGCAATATTCTTTTCATCTTCTCCTAATTTTGTCCATCAACAATGGCGGTGGACAAAACAACAAACAACATGTAGGCTGCATCAAAGCCACAGTGAAGGCAGCAAATTGATGTCGGCAGCAAAAAAATCTAGCAGGGTTGTTCAGTTCACCCCAAAAAAAAACAGTAAGAAGACCCCATGATCGAAATCTGAGCTCATGTTGCAGAACTCAGTTCAACTCAAGATTTCATGAATTTATGCCTGTAAAAGCATGAACATTAAAGGTGAAAAGGAATTCGTCACAATGTAGTTGTATGTCAATATAGAGTTCAGCTATGGGACAAGTGACCATCTCCTTCATTAACTACTAGTTCATGGCATACACGTTTGCATATAAACTATTGCTATAACATAGACAATACATTATACAGGGTAGATACTATGAAACCACTTTCAAGTTTGGTCATTTAATAGGAACACCCACCACCGTTCTTTTCATTACAAAACCCCCTGCCATTGAAAAAACCTCCAAATCCATTTAAAACAGCATGTGCAAGGCACATTCTTGGCTTTTCTTTCCAAATGCCCCTCAATAATGCAGCTCTTCTTCGGTTCTTCCTCAATTGAAAGACCCATCTCTCCACTCTCAACATCAAAGCCAAGTAACAACAACCATCGATGAAGAGAAATAAGACGATGAACATGGTAATTTATTTGGTGTATTTTTTTTTTTTTGGGAGGTCGGGTGGGGGGGGGGGATGCGTGTTTACGTGCTCATATTGCTAGGTCTCCAAATTCATGTAACAAATCAGACATTCTTCAGCTATTACAGTTTATATGCGACTGAGAAAACTTACGTTTCTGCATTCCCTTCGGCTTTTCGTTTTCCCTGCAAAACAATCTCCTAAATTATATTACTAAAGGAGATCTAAAATCAATTGCAATGGAAATAAGTCAGTACACACGCACCACATCTTTTCTTGAGTCACTTTCCACATATTCCCAGCGCTCGTCCATCAGCAGCAATACTTCGATGTCACCATCTTCATAGGCAACCTGTAATATGAAAGAGATTTGAGATCTCAAAAATTGTCACTCTAGAACACAAGAATAACAATGAAACTGTCATCCATATTCCCAACACTCTTTTACCGTATGTTTCTTTGTATCAGGATCATATGAATCGACAACGCCTTCATAAAACCTGAAAAATAGGCAAAATACAGCATAAGCATGGAAACAATATTTAACAAGCTTTCAACAGGAAATAGATAAACATAATTTTTTTTCTAGCAAACAAATTCCTTTTAAAAATCTAGTGATGAATGTAAAAGTAGTCAATGCAGGTTGATCCTAACATATTTTATAACATATTATAACAGACGGACTAAATCAAACATCAGACTCAATCCAAGTATTGTGCGTGCATCAACAGTTTCCCATTAACAGCTATAAACCTGCACTGAGATACTTACAACATGCCAATTGCACATAGTTCTACAGGACAAAGTTCAGAAAGGAAAAGGGTGTTAGTAACGAACTGCGCAAGATTGAGGCATGAAAAAAATCAACACGTTAGCACTCTCCAGTAAAGAAGTTAAGGAAATCAGATGGAGATTAATATGAGAAAGCTCAAAAATAAGTGAAATAAGACTAAGTAAATGAAATGCAAACAGAAAAAGCAACTTGTAAGTGTTAAAAACAAGATATAACATACTAAAAACTCTAAAGTAAGCAATTTTGGGATATCAGAAAAATATTAACATCAGAAAAGTAAGAAATAATAAGTGACATAAGAAGAAAATAAATAAAACTCAACTAGATAGAGCAACTTATAACTGTTAAAAACCTTACGACAAAACACTCAAACATGCAGCTGGGAGACCTTCACATGCCATAAATTCATTAAAAAGGAAAAGTTTGCTCATTATTCATGATCATGGTTAATACTATAAAAAAATATTACATTATACATGATAAGTTCAGCAAGTAAACTTTTAAATGCTATAATTAGATGCAAGTTATCTAAACATCATAAGGGAAGAGACCGAAAATATAAATTCATTACTCAGACATCTACAGGTTAGCTTCCCTAAGAAGTATCTGTATCAGCACTTTGCAAAGATTATAATCGAAAAGAAATTGGAGAAAAAAATCTGCAAGGCTAACGGACTCTTGAACAAGACACCCAAATTTAGGTAAACTTTGTGATGTAAATTAGAAAAGATCTGATTAGAAAACATAAGGAATTCACCACAATGACAAAAAGATGCATTACCCACTTCTTAAAATAAACCTGATCAAAGATCAGGTAAACAGCTGAAACAGCACACAAGACAATAGAGAAGCAACAAAGAAATGTGCTGCTTATCAAGATTCAAGAACAAACATACAAGAGTCGCTTCCACCTAAACAAGTGCATGTGTACACACGTGCACATATGTACATGTGTGACAAACATTATGTGTGTGTGTGTATGAAGTAGCATAATAATTCGTAAACTAGGATACATGCATATAAGTATGCATACATGTCTGTTCATTTATATTTGAGTAGGATACATGCATATAAGTATGCATACATGTCTGTTCATTTATATTTGAGAGAGAGAGAGAGAGAGAGAGTGTGTGTGTGTGCATGTACAAATATATAATACACACCACCGCATAGTGCTCTGCAAAGGTCAAAACAAAATCGTAATGTTGTATTATAATGATGTAACTGTATATTCTGAGGCAGGAATAATGTGTCATGCAGGCAACTAGTGAACGCAAACTTCTAATTACAGACCTATAAAACACATAGTAATTGTGTTAAATGATTTTCAGTTTATTTTGAGGCACGTATGATGTGCCAAACAGGTAACTAGTGAATTGCAAACTTCTACCTACAGGCTACAGACCCACATCTATTAAGATCCAAATAACTGGAAGTCAATGTGCAAGAACTTATACGGTGACAAACTGAATCGGTAATTTGTTCCCAGGAACAAATATCTAACAAAGGATAGTATCAGTATCATAAAATAATCTCCTAATCCAAGTTCACCAAAATAAGCACTCATTAGACTAATACTATTAAATGAACCATTGTCTTTCCTTTCTGCAAGGAGGATAATAACTAGAACATGGACTAAAGCATTGGTTTATTAATAATAAGAAAAAGTCATCTTACTCCTTATCATCCGGCCACCACACTTTGATCTTGGAACCAACAAGGCCCGCGTCCAGTTTCTTTTTGTTATCAGGAGTATGAGATATCTGACATAAGAAGGAAAAGGCGATAAAGATTAAAATTTTCATACACAAATCACGACATGAAATAATAGAGATTTATGTCAATTTGAGCAGACCGCCACAAAAGCAAAACTAAACCTACATGTACACGCAACAAAAGCACCAGATAAGCTTCCAAGGTATAAAATAGAACTAGAACATAGAGTGCAAGAACATTCATAACGAGGCCTCATCAGAAGATGGCAAAAATGAGAAATTGACTTTCGACATCACTCAAATACAACAGCACAGTAAAGAAAGACAACGAGAAAAGAAATCATAAAAATGAGGAAAGAATATTAATCTCAATCCTTATAAACATGAAAGCTGCAGAAGAATATTCTAAAATCAAACATAATTTTATGCAAGTTGGAAAAAGACACAAGTGGAGGCTTATAAAGTTTGGTCGACAAACTTATGAGGAATTGCCTGAGCGGATGCCTGCTCTAGCCGCTCAGAAATTGCCCGAGCAGCAAGCCTAGGCATTGATCACAAGCGCCGCCTAGGTCTGAGCGGTTTGCCTAGGCACACCGCTCAGCTTTTTTTAAAACAAAGGGCCCAAAAAGGGGCCTAAACCCAATCATTTAAACCAAACTGATTTTTTATACTCAAACCCGACCCAATATCTAAAAACCCGACCCAATAACTTAAACCCAAACCCTAACATATCCCCAAACCCTATCTCCCAGCCCCGATTCTCCCACTTCGTGACGTAGTCAACAGACTAAACACCGAAACCTCATCTCTGCCGTCACTGCCGCCTCTTCTTCACCGGTGACGCATCGTCGATGCCGCCTCTACATCTCTACCCCTCTAATTCGCCGCCGCCACCGCCAATCTAGGTATTTTTTTCACTATTTTTATTTTTTCACTATTTTTAATTTTTTCCTTGCTATGAATGGTTTATTAACTATTTATTTTAATTGTTTTAAGTTCATATTCAATCACAGTAGCAATTATGTGCACTTAAGTCAATTTATGTAACTTAGATTATTTTTACTTAATTCATAAATATTAACTAGTTAAATAAACTAATAATAAAATTGTAACAATTAAGTTAATTGAGTAATTTATGTGATTTATTTGAATCTTTTCTTTGTCATGATTTGATGATCTATGAATGGTTTGTTTGTTGTGATATGATGTAGAATGTCGGATATTCCTCCTCCTAAAGAGTCAACGGTACGGTCTCCACCACTGTCCTTAGCATCTGTTAAAGACAAGAAACTTGGGAGACATTGGTTGGGAGTTTAGGTTTCTTCCCGATCAAAAAGACTTATGCTTGATGCATGTAGATTGTGCTCGCACAGGATGAAAAGGGGGGTCTATAGATTGAAACATCTTGCCGATCTAGGAAAGAGTTGCATGAAGTGTAACAAAATTATGCCTGATGATAGGAAGAGGGTGCAAGAAGCACTGGATGCCAATTCCAAGAGGAAGAAACTGAAGGAGATGCATATCATGGAGTTGCAAGACGATGCACAATTTGACAAGCTGGATCCAACGGTGATTGAAAAAGAGGAAATTGTCTCTCCTACTTCTACAATGGGAGGATCTTCAAGGAGGTCCAAAGAGCCAACCGTTGGGCCAACGGATGCTTATACAGCTAGTGATCCCGGGTTAGCGAAGAGACTAAAGAGGAAGACGTTTTAGCATCAAGAGAGGAAGGATGGTTTTGAAGATTCAAATCATATCCTTACTAATTTACTTGAGATAGACTTGGACATAGAATTTTAATCTCCGTACATTTTAACTGGCTATGTCTCTTCAATCATTACTATGCTTAAGCGGCACATAGACGTTTTAGCATCAAGAGAGGAAGGATGGTTTTGAAGATTCAAATCATATCCTTACTAATTTACTTGAGATAGACTTGGACATAGAATTTTAATCTCCGTACATTTTAACTGGCTATGTCTCTTCAATCATTACTATGCTTAAGCGGCACATAGACGTTTTAGCATCAAGAGAGGAAGGATGGTTTTGAAGATTCAAATCATATCCTTACTAATTTACTTGAGATAGACTTGGACATAGAATTTTAATCTCCGTACATTTTAACTGGCTATGTCTCTTCAATCATTACTATGCTTAAGCGGCACATAGACGTTTTAGCATCAAGAGAGGAAGGATGGTTTTGAAGATTCAAATCATATCCTTACTAATTTACTTGAGATAGACTTGGACATAGAATTTTAATCTCCGTACATTTTAACTGGCTATGTCTCTTCAATCATTACTATGCTTAAGCGGCACATAGACGTTTTAGCATCAAGAGAGGAAGGATGGTTTTGAAGATTCAAATCATATCCTTACTAATTTACTTGAGATAGACTTGGACATAGAATTTTAATCTCCGTACATTTTAACTGGCTATGTCTCTTCAATCATTACTATGCTTAAGCGGCACATAGACGTTTTAGCATCAAGAGAGGAAGGATGGTTTTGAAGATTCAAATCATATCCTTACTAATTTACTTGAGATAGACTTGGACATAGAATTTTAATCTCCGTACATTTTAACTGGCTATGTCTCTTCAATCATTACTATGCTTAAGCGGCACATAGACGTTTTAGCATCAAGAGAGGAAGGATGGTTTTGAAGATTCAAATCATATCCTTACTAATTTACTTGAGATAGACTTGGACATAGAATTTTAATCTCCGTACATTTTAACTGGCTATGTCTCTTCAATCATTACTATGCTTAAGCGGCACATAGACGTTTTAGCATCAAGAGAGGAAGGATGGTTTTGAAGATTCAAATCATATCCTTACTAATTTACTTGAGATAGACTTGGACATAGAATTTTAATCTCCGTACATTTTAACTGGCTATGTCTCTTCAATCATTACTATGCTTAAGCGGCACATAGACGTTTTAGCATCAAGAGAGGAAGGATGGTTTTGAAGATTCAAATCATATCCTTACTAATTTACTTGAGATAGACTTGGACATAGAATTTTAATCTCCGTACATTTTAACTGGCTATGTCTCTTCAATCATTACTATGCTTAAGCGGCACATAGACGTTTTAGCATCAAGAGAGGAAGGATGGTTTTGAAGATTCAAATCATATCCTTACTAATTTACTTGAGATAGACTTGGACATAGAATTTTAATCTCCGTACATTTTAACTGGCTATGTCTCTTCAATCATTACTATGCTTAAGCGGCACATAGACGTTTTAGCATCAAGAGAGGAAGGATGGTTTTGAAGATTCAAATCATATCCTTACTAATTTACTTGAGATAGACTTGGACATAGAATTTTAATCTCCGTACATTTTAACTGGCTATGTCTCTTCAATCATTACTATGCTTAAGCGGCACATAGACGTTTTAGCATCAAGAGAGGAAGGATGGTTTTGAAGATTCAAATCATATCCTTACTAATTTACTTGAGATAGACTTGGACATAGAATTTTAATCTCCGTACATTTTAACTGGCTATGTCTCTTCAATCATTACTATGCTTAAGCGGCACATAGACGTTTTAGCATCAAGAGAGGAAGGATGGTTTTGAAGATTCAAGTCATATCCCCACCGCTTTACTTGAGATAGACTTGGACATAGAATTTTAATCTCCGTACATTTTAACTGGCTATGTCTCTTCAATCATTACTATGCTTAAGCGGCACATAGACGTTTTAGCATCAAGAGAGGAAGGATGGTTTTGAAGATTCAAGTCATATCCCCACCGTTTTACTTGAGATAGACTTGGACATAGAATTTTAATCTCCGTACATTTTAACTGGCTATGTCTCTTCAATCATTACTATGCTTAAGCGGCACATAGACGTTTTTAGCATCAAGAGAGGAAGGATGGTTTTTGAAGATTCAAATCATATCCTTACTAATTTACTTGAGATAGACTTGGACATAGAATTTTAATCTCCGGTACATTTTAACCTGGCTATGTCTCTTCAATCATTACTATGCTTAAGCGGCGATATACTTCTAACACCATATAGTTCGTGTAAGTAGCCCATTCTCCCTAGGCTCCAAGACTTAGACGAACAACCTAACTATCGCTTAGGTTTAAGCGACCACCTAGCGAGACATTTTAACTGGCTATGTCTCTTCAATCATTACTATGCTTAAGCGGCACATAGACATATTTAACATCGGCGAGGATCGTTTTGAAGATTCAAGTCATATCCCCACCGCTTTACTTGAGATAGACTTGGACATAGAATTTTAATCTCCGTACATTTTAACTGGCTATGTCTCTTCAATCATTACTATGCTTAAGCGGCACATAGACATATTTAACATCGGCGAGGATCGTTTTGAAGATTCAAATCATATCCCCACCGCTTTACTTGAGATAGACTTGGACATAGAATTTTAATCTCCGTACATTTTAACTGGCTATGTCTCTTCAATCATTACTATGCTTAAGCGGCACATAGACGCTTTTAGCATCAAGAGAGGAAGGATGGTTTTGAAGATTCAAGTCATATCCCCACCGTTTTACTTGAGATAGACTTGGACATAGAATTTTAATCTCCGTACATTTTAACTGGCTATGTCTCTTCAATCATTACTATGCTTAAGCGGCACATAGACGTTTTTAGCATCAAGAGAGGAAGGATGGTTTTTGAAGATTCAAATCATATCCTTACTAATTTACTTGAGATAGACTTGGACATAGAATTTTAATCTCCGGTACATTTTAACCTGGCTATGTCTCTTCAATCATTACTATGCTTAAGCGAGCGATATACTTCTAACACCGTATAGTTCGTGTAAGTAGCCCATTCTCCCTAGGCGCTCCAAGACTTAGACGGGCGGCCTAGGTATCGCTTAGGTTTAAGCGACCACCTAGGCGAGACATTTTAACCTGGCTATGTCTCTTCAATCATTACTATGCTTAAGCGAGCGATATACTTCTAACACCATATAGTTCGTGTAAGTAGCCCATTCTCCCTAGGCGCTCCAAGACTTAGACGGGCGGCCTAGGTATCGCTTAGGTTTAAGCGACCACCTAGGCGAGACATTTTAACCTGGCTATGTCTCTTCAATCATTACTATGCTTAAGTGAGCAATACACTTTTTTCTAACACCGTATAGTTCGTGTAAGTAGCTCATTCTCCCCTAGGTGCTCCAAGACTTAGACGAACAACCTAACTATCGCTTAGGTTTGCTTAACACCCAGGCTTGAAGCTTTCTAAAATAACGGCGACTATAAACTCTCAATGGGATTTGTTGTGGGGATGCTTGAGATTATGCTTGCTTTATAGAACAAGGAGACCCGATACAAGTCGGCAATGTTTTAGAAAGCACTAGGCATTTCTAGGCGCGAGACCTAGAGCCTAGCGTCCAGGAGCCTAGGCAGATGCTTAAGCGGCACATAGACATATTTAACATCGAGCGAGGATCGTTTTTGAAGATTCAAGTCATATCCCCACCGTTTTACTTGAGATAGACTTGAACATAGAGTTTTGATCTCCAGTACATTTTAACCTTGCTAACTCTCTTCAATAATTACTATGCTTAAGCGAGCAATATACCTCTTTCTAACACCGTACAGTCCGCGTAAGCACTCTGTTCTCCCCTAGGCACGCCCAAGACTTAGACGAACAACCTAACTATCGCTTAGGTTTAAGCGGCCGCCTAGGCAGGTGCTCAAACCGTTTTTTAAAACAATGCAAGTCGGTGACTGAAATTATCAAAACCAAGTCCAAGGACCGATTGTGTACATCCTTGCATATAGCAGCTTATGTCCTTAACCCTTACTACTTCCGAGATGATGTGGCTAAGAACTGTAGGAAGGGGAAAGGGTTTCTAGATCTTGTGGAGTTATTCTATCCCGACGAGGAACACCAAGATGAGGCATGTGAAGTTCATGGAGTACAAATAAGAAAAGAGCACATTTGGTAGAAGTCTGGCAGAGAAAGCTAGGCAGAAAGTGGACTTTAATCCAGGTAAACTAAATTCGTAAATTGAATCTATCACTCATAAGTTATTTATTGCAGTAGCGAATTCAACTGAAACAATATATTTTGCAGCTAGTTGGTGGTATATGTAATGGTGGTGATTGTCCTTATCTGCAAACTTGGCCATGAAGGTTCTTAACCTCTTTGACAGTTCTTCTAGATGCGAGAGGAACTGGAGCACATTTGAGGGGTTAAATTACATGAATATCTAAAATTAATAAGATGAAGTTAATAGTTATTCATTTATGACTTCACTAATTTGTTCTTTTCTTCTTTGAAGATTCACACGAAGAAGAGAAACCAATTGGAGTCGAAGAGGTTAGATGATCTTGTGTTTGTGAAGTTCAATGCCTGGCTCAAGCAAAAGAATAAAAGAAGACAAAGATGTGATAGCAACACATGATCGTACTATGGTACATGCATGGATCCTAGGAGTTCCCTCCGACGGCGAGGAGGCTTATCCGGGTTCGAAAGTTACTTGGACAATGGTGGAGGATGTATCCGGAGCGGCTGAGGTTGCGGCGAATGGAGTGAGAATTGCAGAAGTTGCAGGACCTTCGATGATTAATGGCGAAGAAGAGCCTCTTGCCTCCGACGACGTCACAGACGAGGATGAGGACAATGTGGACATTGGAGGGTAGCGATCATGTGGTGGAGGATTTCCATGATGATGATTAGATTATATGATTGTCCCGCATTATGCATTTAGACAATTCGTGTTTTTTTTCTACTTTAGCATTACATTTCTAAATGTGTGATATTATTAACCGTTTGCGGTGAGTGACGTGACATATTACGTTGGGCATGACGATGTTTTAGTATTTAGTTACTATTTTGGCTATTTAGTATTTAACTATGCATGGTTTCTTGTGGATCTAACATTGCTATTTATGCTTTTTTATAATTTTATATGAATTTAATACATATTTTTGTCAATTATCATAATTAAATAATTTTAAAATAGCCACATACCTAGGCGTACGCCTAGGCACTAGGCGAGGCTCAAATGCCTAATCCGCCTAGCGCCTTCTATAACACTTCTGTAACATGGTTGAGGCAGAACTGAAGTACTTCCGCCTAGGCGTCTAAGTGCTGGCTCAAACGCCTAATCCGCCAAGCGCCTAATCCGCCAAGCGCCTTCTGTAACATTGGTTGAGGTAGAACTAAAGTAATTCTTGCTAGAGGTAAAAAACCCACTGTCTGATTAGTATTGACCAGTGAGTTTTCACAACACTAGAAGAAAAAGGATCGAGTTGCTGCAGCGTCTCACACTCAAATTAGATGCAACATGGAGTATGAATTAATCCAGCTTAATTCTTGCCAGAGGTAAAAAACCCACTGTCTGATTAGTACTGACCAGTGAGTTTTCACAACACTAGAAGAAAAAGGGTCGAGTTGTTGCAGCGTCTCACTCAAATTAGATGCAACATGGAGTATGAATTAATCCAGCTTTACTTGGCCAACTGCTTAATCTACACTAGATAAGATAATTAAAGACGCCAAAACATTTACTTCAACTAGGAGCTGATAGACGAGAAAGAGGGTTTAAATGCAGTTTCAAGGAAAGGTCTGCTTGACCCAGGACTGAGCAGGAGAATACTTCTGACTGCACCTCTCTTTTTGTTTTCCTTCTTATACAAGGATAAGTTCAAGGTTACACAAAGCGCTAGGCGGCCTAGGTATCGGACCCAGGCCTAGGCAAGGCTTCCTATTTTTTATTTTTTAATTACAATCAATGTGATCAAAAGCGCTAGGCTTAGAAGGATTTATTTTTTTCTGTTTTTAAGTGGTGGCGGAGGTTTTGCTGAAGGTCGAAGAAGTCGGAGTGTCGGACGAGGTCTTCATAGTCGATGGAGGAAGCCAGAGGAGTTCGAAGGAGGTTAGGGGACGTGGAGGCAGCAACAGAGGAAATCACAACTAAGACCTAGCGGTCTAGTCTACATAAGCGGTCTCCACTCCCTAGGTGCTCTAAAGACCTAGGTGGGCAGAGCCTAGGCGGGCTAGGCAAGAGCTTTTTAAAACATTGAATAGACTCTAAAGACCTAGGTGGGCAGAGCCTAGGCGGGCTAGGCAAGAGCTTTTTAAAACATTGAATAGACTCTAAAGACCTAGGTGGGCAGAGCCTAGGCGGGCTAGGCAAGAGCTTTTTAAAACATTGAATAGGTTCATAGCATGGTGCAAGCAAAGTTTCAACACCGAAACCTATTATTCATGCAAAATATTGTTAGAAGGTTCTATTCATGCAAAATATTGTTAGAAGGTTCATAGTTTAAATTAGTGCATAAAATGGCCACAAGTACAATTGATGATTTGACTAGCACATAGACAGGATAAATAATATGGAAATGCTAAACCTATCTAGTACAGATCAAAATGCTTATGCATGATGCCAAATATTTTATATACAACCATTAAACAAGATATGACACCTTAGGGACTGGACTGGTGAACCCATATCTAGAACATGGGTGACAAATGAAATAGGATAGTAACCCTATATAATATAAAGCTGCAAGTCTGTTAAGTAGGAAAATAATCGAAGGGTGCATATGATAACTAACTATCCCAGAATTCAGCTATAATTGCATAACTCAAGTGAAAAGTTGCTTTTTCAACTAAAACAAAACTACTATAGTTTTCTTTGTATAATATAGAGGAAGCTAGGTAAATGTCATTCTATCTGATCAACTCAGTAACATGCACAAAAAGTGACTTGGAAAAGACATGCAAAATGCAACATTTGGGCATGATCAATATGACAGTTTAATCGGACACTAAGCAATCTTTTCGACCAGAAAAAATCACTGAAAGAAAGTCCATGGCAGTTTGATTCCCCTCCCCCATATTCAGTAATCACACATACAGGATAGAAAACATGTACCAACTACCAGACCAAGAGATTAATTCCTTCAGTTTAAGCTTTAAAAACAAACTAATATAGAGAAACTATGAGATTACAATTATGTAAACAGAAATTCTCGGAACAAATCCAAAATGGATCCTGTAAGCATAAAACTAAGAGCTTAGTTCTGGAAACATATAGCATAGTAAATAAGACAGAAAAGCACAGTAATTTCAAAAGCAAAGCTGAACTGAGATGCAACGTTGTTATATAAGATCAAGAACGAGAGAGAGAGAGAGAGAGAGAGAGAGAGAGAGAGAGAGAGAGCACCCTACATCTTCTGTCTTGAGAGAGTGCTTCCTTCTAGACCTTGGCTTAACACTATCATCCAAATCGGTTTGATCTACACTAGGTGCCTTTGAAGTAGACCTCAGTGAAGAATCCATGTCCTATAAAGAAGCAAATAGGACATCACAACCATCTCTCAAGAAGTAACCAATCTACTAACTCAAAATCACAAATCATAGTTTGACTAGGATTAAGAAAAAGCTAGTTTGATTACGAGTGATTTTCTTTGTTTACATAATAGTTCGTACAGCAATAGTAATTTAGTTAGGATGGCATTTGTTGTTCTATAGGTTTGGTCTCTGTGAGGATAGGGATACAGCATATAGCTATAAAATTGTAGTTTCTTTTAAAATTTTAAGAAATTGAAGATGTTTTTATACTAGAAGATTGGGAATGAGAAACATTTAATCCAGAAATGCCAAAACATCGTACCTTCTTCGTCCTCCCTAATGCTGTACTCTACTTAGTCACCTTTTCCTATTTAAAATCCTAGCCCAAAACCCTTGCACCCTTGTTTGTTCCTACCCTAACGATTTCATTGCAACTGTTGGTGGCGGCTCGCTACAGCTCGTTATTTTGGCCCGAAGTGATGTTTACTGTTGCGACTGTTTGCTATTGCAGCTGCTATTTTCCCTGTTGTTACTGTCTTTTCCCTCCTAAGACACTAAAACTTCAGTCCAGATCCACATAAGCCTGATTAGAAGACTCCTTGCCTCAAACTGAACCTCCTTGGGCCTAGAAACTCTCAACAATACGTGCCAAGTTGCTCAAGTAGATTGATGCTTGTTGCAGATCAGACACGTTCCTAGCTATTTTGATGAGGATCAAAGCATTCTTAAAGGAACTTTTCATTGTAAGGTATAAACTCAAATCTACTTAGATTTGAAATTTATTTCTTGACAGGAATATATGCAGATGTATGCAGTTCATATTCATAGTTGAATTAAAATTTAATTTGGAATCTTAACTGTATGTTCCCAATCGCATTGTGTTCATTTTCATTATTGATCTAAGATACTTAAATTAGGATATGTATGTAGATTCCTACCTATTACCTAGATCTATCCGATCAAAAGTAGGATTGCATATCATTTGTGTTACCTGTAATCTGTTATGTGTCAGTTATCATCCTAGTTACCTATCTTGCTTCAGATGTACTGAAATAATAAGTGAAACATGTAAGATTAGAAACATTACCTTCAAAGTTTGTTCTCCATCTATATCTTTTCCAGCAGTGTCTTGTTCCTTTTGCTGCTTCATATGTGACTTCCGTTTCCTTCCTGAAGTTTCTCTCTCAGCAGCCTCCTTCTTTGGTCGCCCCTTCTTTCCTCTACTTCTTGGTTTTACTTCTGTATCACTTGTCACATTTGCAGGTCCTTCACCATCATCAGCATCTTCAGGTTGCTTCTCAGTATTATTATCTTTGATCGCTTCATCATGGGTCTCATTGCTTCCTGAGTGATCTTTCTGTCCAGATGCCGTAGCAGGTGGCTGAGCTACTGCATCAACATCAGTACTCTTTGCACTTGCCTTTGACCCAGGTGGTCGTCTTCCTTTGTTTCTTGCAGAATTTGGAGGATTCTCAACAGAGGCTGGTGGAGCAACAGAAATGTTCTCTTCATTCTTCTTCTCAGGTTCCACAAAACCTGCAGGTTCAACTTCCATGCCAGATGCCTTATCAACTTTTGAACTATTCGCTTCCTTAGCACGACCCTTTCTTCTATTGGTCATAATTGATGCATCTTTGTCACTGTCAGTACGAGAGTCACCTGTTGTGTCTGTTGACTGCACTGACGAGTTAGCTTTGCGGCCTCTTGCTTTCTTTACGTCAGTTATACCATCTGACTTTACAGAGACTGCTTCTAAGTTATCAACAGCCTGGCTGGAAGGAGCATTTTGCAACTGCCCATTACGGCGTGACTGTTCAGACATTTGTTTCGGAGAAGACGGTTCTTCCATGGCGTCATTATTTTCCAATTGAACAGTACCATTGCTAGTTGCCTCTACTGTTGAAACATCTACAGCAGAAACAACTTTTTCGGGGCAACCCACTTCTTGCTCCATCTTTGCAGAAACCTAAAGAAATTCAGTATAAAGTGTGGTTGAACTTGTATGCTCCATAATAGAACTAAACTAGCACATGGAAGGTATTGGAGAGAAACTCGAGTTAAGTAGAAACCTGAGGCAGTTCATCAGAAATGGTCCTTTCAGATATCTTGCTGTCGTCTGCCTGAATCATCACAGTTACACCAGTCATAACAATAACAAACGCATAATATGTGATTAATGTAATACAATTTTGTAACCATGTCAAATACCTTCCAGCATAATCACAGTGCAAAGTTGTAAGAACATTCAAACTAATAGCTTCATAATGAGCAAAAAAATTTACCCATGATGATGTAAAAAAATAAGATGAAAGCGTCAACCATATAAAACAAATGAAACCAATAAATTTGGAATGAAACTTCGACATTCACAGGCTCTTCTTTATCCAGACATGTTAAAAGAACCAAAAAGGTTTCAGTACCAAGTCATAATACCCTCACACACTGTTCCATTTAGGGGCTTATCCTCAAAAACAATGATTATGACTTCACATCACTTAACAGTAAATTGGTATTATGATGTTAAGAAAACCAACATATTGGTTTCATTATCATCATAGTTGCATGGAACTCGGTTCGTTCCGGTTCACGGGACAGGTACGGGAATGCAGTACGCCACTTGTTAGGAATCGGGTACGAGGGGGGTAGGCTTATACAGTACATCAGGGAACGTGGTACGCTTTAGGTTCAGTTCTGAAATGCTAGTTGATATTAGTAATGGTAAAAGAACCTTAAGAATCATGTTGCAATTAAGATATGCATATTTTATTTGCTTAATTTCTCATGTTTTTCGTTGTTTATGTTATTTTTTCTTCAAAATTTAACTGGTTTGAATTCTAAATTGGGTTGCTAGAGTTTGTGAATCGGGTCGTGTTCCGCACGAATCTGGGATGATTGAACCCGGTCAGCGGTTCGCTATAGCGTACGACGTTCCCGACTTCTATGGTATCATAAAGAACATTGATAATGACCTTTACATCACCAGTAAATTGGTACAATGAGGTTAACAAAACCACCATTTTGGGGGTGCAGGGACTTGAACTAAAAGGAGGGTATCCTTGGTTTAACCAAGGATCTCTTCTTTGGCTTTTTAACAAGACTGCTAAAGGAATCCATCCCATTATTTATGAACTGGAGCTGATACTCCTTGATGACATCAGAGCCAAAAGGTGCATGCCAACGAGAGCAAAATTTTGTCATTTGTTGTTTTACCGACAATATATATATATATATATATATATATATATATATATATATATATATATATATATATAGTGACTCATTTTGCTAAATGAGCTACCAAGAGATAGCCATGTGGTGAGGCCCACCTTGCTAGTCACATCAAAAGGTGTGGACCTCACCACTCTATCTTTTGGTAGCTCATTTAGCAAAATGAGCCGCCACCTCATATACATGATTCCCATATATATATATATATATATATATATATATATATATATATATAGAGCAAGGCTCCTATGAACTTAAGTTTATAATGAATAGTGGTGCACCAACTTTTATCCATTCATCTTGCCTTGAGATTTGTGATGCACAAATCTCAAAGTGGCCTTTATATCTTTCACGGATCCCAAAGCAAGATGAGTGGTTAGAAAAGTTGGTGCACCACTATTCATTATGAACTTAAGTTCATGATTCTATATATATATATATATATATATATATATATATATATATATATATATATATATATATATATATATATATATATATGTAAAAGAAAATGTGTAAATCTACATATTTACTTCCAAAACCGCCTCCCTTACCACAACGCACCCAAAAAATGAATGTTAATGATATTACATGTGCTGCAACTACTACCTGAGGACAATACCAAATCAACTTATCCCTAGATTTGTGGCACCACTACAAATAACATACATTTTTGAAGATCTATGTGGCATCTATAGCCTGGAATTGGAAATTATGGATAAAATTCAATGATGCACTCAAAACCCATAAGAGTATGTTATTGTAATGTACTTTCCAATGAAAGAAAACAGACAAATGGGAAGAGATGCAGCTCACGAAGAGATCTCTGATCGTTCATAGCTCTCGTAAAGACTGGAGAAAAAACTGCATCATATCATCCTTTATGAACAGGGCAGACTATTAATAGCGGCTAAAATATTATCATAGAGAAACTAACAAATAAAACAAGATACTTGTCTTCTTGACAGCAAGTGATTGAAATTTTAAAATACAGCCGCCTGTCATTCTACCGTGAACACTATGAATAATTAAATTAATTTAATATGTTCGAACAAACTTAAAGATCCATGCATTAGGTGTATGGTCCCCCTTCTACATCTCTTTTCTTAACGTGTACCTTTCTATACCTTTCTACATTTATCTGATCACACCAAAAACTGTTTCACTTCTCAATAAAGATGTCCATCGGTTAACAGACAAGAGGTTCCAGAAAAGATGGGCTTTTTTATACATATGCATAAGTAACAGTTTGAGGATGGACAACTTGTTGCTCTGATTCAAATTTCACCACATAATAGCAGCCTACGACATGGATAGCTCTACCATGAAGTCTTATAGAATTGGACATGGCTGACACCTGACGCAGCATGCCTTCTTGCATCATATCAATATATGTGAAAGAGACATACAGGGACAGATAGCATCAAAGATAGAAGGTAGAATGCAACAATAGTGTCCATGTCATGCATCTCAATGCTGACACCTCAAGAGGAAGGGTCTCAGGATCAAAGTATAGGAAAGCAAAAAATGAAACAATGGAAGGTAGAGAGATTCAGCAATGTTGAGTAGACATTATAGATGAAGATTACAACAACGACAAGCTGTGTTTGATCATGAGGAAAAAAATTAAAAACATTCATAATTATTGTAGTTGTATTCTATCAACTATGCCCCAAACCAGCCCGTTTCTTATGAAAGCAAAATGAGGACGATCACAACAAAGGACAACGATGAAGTCAATTAAGCAAGAGATGCTTCACAAATAAAATCTCCATCCATGTGAACTTGCTATGTCTAGTCGTAAGGGTGAAATACTGACCTTAACATGCATCTATAACAAAACATCCAACCTAGCATGACATATTCATCAGTAACTAGAATATCCCAAGGGGAGAAGTACCAAATGAGAGAGGCATTAGAATGCAGTTGGCAAGTATAAAGTTCCAAAATGATCAAATTAGAAAAGGGTCATATTATAACATACCAGAATTTCAGCACTTGCATGTGTTTCTTTATGATCCTCCTGACATACGGAGGCAACAACTTCATTGTATTCGCTCAAAGGGGCACCTTTGGATTGAATCAACTCCATTAAGTAAGGTTTTATCTTAGGGGCACAATTGCTGATAACTTTATTTGCTAACTTTTGTGCAATGGGAAGAGCATCCTGTACCCATCATTGAGGGAAAAGTTATTAGTTAAGAAAAAATATTTTAAAAATGCATCTTATTGGAGAGAAGATCACTGGAGAAGCACATCTTTAAAGAGATTCTATACCTTGTTATCATTTTTCAAATCATCCAGGAGAGGAGAGAGAAGATCAGTGGAGATTTCTTCACTCTCCTCTATAACAAGTGACATAATAGTCTCCATAGAAGAGAAAACATTTTCAGAATGGTTCTCCCTGAAAGAAATACAACCTCGTCAAGAAAAACAGGATAAATCGAATCATAAAATAAGTGAAAAATAAAGTGCCAGAAATGATATCAACATTGATAATGGGTATCTGCATCAATACCCAGAGAAAGACATTTTAAGACTGGTAGAACAAATTTAGGTCCCTTAATAATATTGCACTACTCTTGATTACATTGTGGTTTGTGACAATTTAAATTGTCAAATCTTCAATACTTTTACTAAAAGCAAACTCAAGTACGGATTTTTGCAAATATAATCCAGAAATCTTTCAGAACTCCAGACAAGACATCATTCAATCAACATCCACATTTCTCGTTTAAAAGAATTAGAGAATTATGAAAACAATAATAAAATCAGTTTAAGCACATAGATGGCCAAGGTCTAAGTCTAGCCATACTACATAAGAAATGAAATTCAAAAGAGTAAAGAATACCATGTATTAAAGTCAATCATACATAAATAATAAGGACATCCAATATAAATCCTATAACAGAGAAGATAAAATACTTGAGATATAGTGAAAGCTTCTATACATTGACAAACCAAACAAAGACGGATTCTATAGCCCAACAGAAAAGATGACCGCTACATGGCAGAAGCAGCCTAAATGTTGAAGCTCTGAAATAGCATTGGTGTCACCATCTTCCATTTGGAGATTAAACATTTAGTTTAAGCTCGAAAAATAATAGTGCCATCGTCAAATGGTTTTCCCCCAGTAAAATAAACACCACCCTGCTAATCTTTTTCTTGCCACTTAAAAAAATCAGAGACAACTAAAACAAAGTGTGCAAATATCGCTACATTCATAGTGAATTATGTGTCCCAAGCTATTATTAACATAACCTAGACAAAATAAGTGACTCATCCAGGCAGTCGTTATATCTCTGGACCTCAACAGTAACTTATAATAGCTACTCAAATCAAATCAGTCTTTAGCCACTACAAAATGCAGCGCACCTACCAGATTTAGAAAGATGACTAGAAAATTGTCAGCTTATCAGAAGCAACAGAAGAGCACAAAAGCCTAGCAAGCAACCGCTATATGTAATATAAACTGTCAACTGCCTAGGCAACACATTTATGTAGCCAAGATCTCATGCACTTAACAATCCTGCATAACTATTAAACCAAGAAAACAGATATATAGAATTTTATCCTCAGTTTAAAACGATTTGATGAGTTGAGATATTCCAATTTTGACATTTCTTTAGAGGCAAAAATTAAGTGCCAAAATGGTATATGAACCCCTAGCCTGATAAAAAAATCACTTACTAGACAAAACAAACCCTCTCAGTATGCACTGGAGACTAATGCTAATAGATGTATTGGCACTCATGGAGATATAGTCTACTGCAACTAATGACACATTCCATTTGGCCTCATTCCCTCACTACACTTCTACATCGTAAAACACAATATCAAAGAAGAACAAATTTTAAAACCGTTTACAGAACATGCCAAACATTGAGAAAACACAAGTTAAAGATCTCAACTAGAAATCCAATGAAAAATAAATTAACATATGAAACTCTACGGCAAATAACACTCTGACCAAACTATGACGCATGTATGTATGCATTCCAGTGCATTCTCCTTAAAGCATTTCTCATACATGTACAACAGATTGTAAATTGTTATCATTATGAATATTATCAGAAAACTTGTGGTGTGCTTCTACTATATCCTATAAGCTGAACAATACACTAGAGTATCTTGTGGTGTTCTACTTTATCCTATAACCAGAACAATACACATCCACATGCCACGAGATCCCATCGAACACACAGTTAAAGGTAGCACGAATGTATATACACCAAGGAAGGCCTATGGGGCACTGGACCTTGATGACAGTACCTACCGAAGCGTCCGGAGAGTTTGCCCACAATTTTTAGTTCTCAACAACTATCAAGTGCTATCAAAACGGACAGATCAAATTAGAAGTAGCAGGACCAAACCATTTGGGCCAAAATACTAGATAGGACTTGGCAGGTAGCATGAGTTTTTCTAGACTTTTGCTCCTTTCAAGAAGAAACTATATTGTCTGCAATCCCTTCAAGAGCGAACAATGTGACTTTGATAATCTTCCACTAATATGAGACTTAACGAGGCATTGTTAAAAACTATGATGTTTAGTTAATTGCGTACAAAAAATAAGATTTTCAAATGTTTGAATCCCACAAGGAGAACTAGGGGATACTTGAGATCAACCAATAATAGAAGGCTTCCAATCCAAAGTGAATGAAATCCGAACACAATACACAAGGTTATAAATGAAAATTATAGGATCTGCTGTCCACTTAACCTCAAAACGAACCAATATAACCCATTTCTTTTAATTCTAGTATCAACCCATACAATTAAGAACAGCTTTTTTTAGGGATATTTCTGCATGAAATCAGACAACTGTTAAGTCTTCTTACCTACAGGCTTTCACTTCTCTCTACAACTCTATTCCCTTTTTTTTTTTTTGCCGAATTCATTGTTTTCTTTGATATTTAAATAAATATTTAGCTGCCAAGCCCAAAATTAAACTTTGCTAGAAGAATGCACATTCAGAAGCCTGTCAATACAAAAAAGGTATAAATGAAAATTATAGGAGCTATGCTGTCCACTTGGCCTCAAAATGAACCACAATATCCCATTTCTTTTAATTCTAGTTCTAGCCCACACAATTAAGTACAGCCTTTTTTGGGATATTTCTGTATGAAACCACATAATTATTAAGTCTTCTTACCTACAAACTTTCGCTTCTTTCTTCAAGTCTTTTTTTGTAGAGTTCATTATGTCCTTTGATAGTCTAATTTCATGAAATAGATATTAGGCTGCCAAGCCCAAAACTAGACTTTGCTACCAGAATGCACCATTTTCGAAGCCTGCCTTCTCTCTCTAACTACAAAGGTAAAGATTTACTACAGCCAGCAACCTGATTCCTAAGGATAAATCCTAATAAGGAGTTTATATTCAATGTTCGATTGAAGAACTTAGATCTGAATGTAAAACTATATGGAGATACTGCAAAGAAGCATTGTAGAAACTATATATGCAATAATGCAAGCCTTAATTTAGAGACATAATCTTGGAATCAATTCCCCAACTAGTAAAGGAATTAAACATTGAGATTGAAGAATCGTGCAATTTCATTGTCGTCCACATCTCAACTGATATGACCCAAGCAGTGCAAGCTTGCGTGACACTTATGGAATTGTAACAATCCCTGGGAGAGCACCTAACTAAATATGGTTCCAAAACATACGGCTCCATCCACTTCCCTGACGGTGACCCAGAGCCCACATCTTCCATGAATGTGTTTCTACATATAAACTTAAAAATAACAAATAACAATGGCACACCACCTCAACTTGCTAACTGGTAAACGGTATCCCGAATTTAGAGAAAATAAACATCCAAGAATTAGAACAAGCTAAGCAACAGTCAAAAAGATAAGCATCAAATGATGATGCAATAAAAGAATTCAGTTTGATGCACTACGAACAAGATTCTCACCGTATAGTCTTCCGGAAATAATTAAACATCTGATGAATCAAAGCATCACATTCAAGATCCAGCATCACAACACATGAACGGACCTTGGCAACAGTTTCGAGTATTGAAATTCTTTTTTGAAAAGCACGGCTAGTTATGTCATCCAGTCCTTCAAAAGCTGCGACAATCATTTGAAAAATCTCCTATTGAATCCCAAAAGAAAGTCAGCAGCAGTTCAAAAAAAATTCAACATAGATATAAAATAAAATTACAATAACAATCTGAAAGATGTTTGATGTATTCTGAAACAACTCTAACAGATGTCACAGCCAACCTTCATAATGTCATCATCATATGGAGCCTCAGGTGCTGTTATTCTTGTAATTTCACTAATACATGATGCCACAGCAACTTTCACATCCATATCTGAGTGTCCCAATACATCATTCATAGTTAGTGCCTTCATTAGAGGCTGAAGTGCTTCCAACATCGATGGGGACGGGGATTGTTCCACAGTTGACAACTGACCATCGATTTTCTGAAAATCAGCATAAACAACAATATCAAAAAGAACAGCTCATAAATCAGGAAAAAAGAGTAACGAAATTTGAATGTTTTGACTTCAGAAAACAGTAACCATTAATCAGCAAAGTGCTAGAAAGTCAAAGATAAGATTTAGAAACAATAATAAATAATGTCACAAGAGCAAATAGGATAATAGAATGAAAAGTTAACATCAATTAAAGTATCAGCAAAAGAAAACCTAGACTCGCTAAGGCACAAATCTATCATACTTTCATACAGTAAAGCCCTGCATAAATCCAAAAAAGGCTACCTATGTATCATTCAGCTCAGATATTATCATTAAGCGCCCTTATGTTCATCAAACAAAGGCTTTCTTTTCCAAGCTGCCGTTGCGGATAAAAGATGAGCATATATGAAAGAAGTTATTCAGTTCGATCTAGTTCAAAAAATGTATCCTGATGTCATAACTTCCACTCCTGAAACAAACCCGAATATCTCCCTCTCCTCAACAATAATACAAACCTGATAAGATCTTCCACATCATCCATACATCATGAATAAGTATTCATACTGTATATCTCAAGGAAAAGCATTTCCCGTATGGATAGCTCCATAAGACGTTCACAAGGGTGACTGGGATCAATTATGAAGAATAAATGAAGCACAGAGTCACAGCATGATAGATTTGGACACGAGAACTTTTCTCCAGGTGTAAGTTCTATATGGATTCATTCAAAATGTTACACAATGTTTTGCCATATCCTTTCAATAATACATATCTTGAGATGAATACAGATGAACTTCTAGGTCTCAGAAGTTTTTCATATAAAGAGAATCTAAAAGTTAATCATGCATCTAAAATCATGCATCTAAAAGCTAGTCCCTTGATCCTTTTCAAATATATGGGAGATCTACACATCTAGACGTATAAATAGAAGGAGAGAAAATTTTTATTTTTTAATGCAATTGAATAGTCTTAAATGTAGGAACATGATGAAACATGAAAAGCTACGGTAACGATGCAAAGATAGTAACTTAATACAATCCTAAACCACAAGAAAGATGCAAACAAGCATGTAAGAGAAATCGATGCATCATTTGATGGACAAATAGATGTATCGAAACTATTGGGCTATCCACTAGAAGGTGTTTCAACATCTAGTTCCATGTGGCACTCAAAAACGTTAATTATTTGAATGACATTGACAGCACCCATATTAACGGGATAATACATAAGGACAGTGCACTCAATTTTGGGGTCTACTAAATATATTCTATTCTTCCATCCACTACTGCCAAGGGGTATCTCATACATTAAGTTAAGCACTATCGACATCCAATATTCAACATTTGTATTATCAAATAACACATGTCGAAAGTAATTTCCTTTGGCATACAAGGATGTAAAAAATTAAGCATTCATGACTTAACATTTTACAATACCGTTAAAGGAGTCATTAGGTGCAACAATGTCACCAAGATGTACTCCAATAACAAAAGCAAAATATCTGTAAACCCAAAATTATTTGTTCATTGTTTAGTTGAGATCAACCCTTTCAGAAGGCAGCTTAAGCTCATGAAGCAAAGAAATATGCTTTCAAATTATCAATATGCAACGACTTAGGAAATGTAAAATGGAGCAACTTTCTATCAACAAAATTATTCTTAAGACATCAAATGAGATAATCAGACAACTGGGAAAGACCAACAATAAATACAAAGAAAGGCAGAGAAAAAATGGGCATTACACATGAATGTCCCATGCCCGTGCACCTAACACCTACTACACACCTAAAGTTACCACAATCAAGCAAGAGTACTAAATCTACACATGAAAGCAAGTCATTGCCAAAAAAGCACCTCATTGAGCATGCAAAAATATCAATACAACTCAAAAGATCTCAACCCAGAAAATATAAAGGATTTAAATGATGCAAATGACTAAAGAAAAGTTCACCAAACACTTGCAGTTGCCAAACTATTACAATTATCAAACTAAATGAAACATCTCTTCCACTCAAAAGTTGATCTAAGTTAGGGCTTTCTACAAGTTAGAACAAATAAGACATGAATATGACAAAAAATCAAAAGAAAATCCTACATGCAAAGCAATCAAACATAAAGAACAGAAAATCCCAAAATAGAAAGGGGGAAAGTTAGGGCTTTACATCAAGAAGCGAATAGAGCTCCTCGGCAGAAGAAGGCGGCGAAGCGAGCTCTTTCCCAAGCTCGACGAACTTGGCCTCTGATCCCTTCATTCCTTCCGCCATTTCTCGAAAGATTCTCGAGAGATTCGACTTCGCCCTCGGATTCACGACATGAAAACCTCAGAAAAACCCTAGAAAGCAACAAGATTGAGCGGAAAAAGGAAGGAAAAAGATCGAAGCTAGGGTTTCTTGAGAGAAGAAATAAAAGCTAGGGCACAGTTTTAATTGTTTTTACCTGCCCTTTTAATTTTAATTTTAATTTTTTTTTCTCTCTCACTTTTTTTGTTTTTCTTGTATTTTTTGCTCCTAACGAGTGATAGCGAGCGATTTTGAGGCCTCGAAAGGGGGGATTTTAATGCGGACCCGTTCGGATTTTGCCCATATTTATTAGATCTGGTTAATTGTAGGGGTTTCGAGTCCGCAACGAGGGTCCTTGGATTTCGGGTCTCGGCGTTGGGCCCCCCCGGATACCAGTGGAAATGACACGCGTACCCCTGATGTGTCAGTATATTGTCTTTTCCGCCTCTGCCTTTTTATTTGAATTCTCTCTTGCTTTGGTAATTTTATTTGAGAGTAAATAGCATTTATATCAATCTAAATGCTTCTTGGAGTTTTTTTTACTCAAGACAGTTCAAACTTCTGTCGTCTGGAAATAGGGTCCTTTTATCAAGAGAGAGAGGTTTTCCTGCTTTTTGTCCCTTAAACCTTAAATTTTTGTGTTATTCCTAAATTATTATTATTATTGAAATTGTTATTTGGTCCCTAAATTCTTATAAGTCTTTTTAAAATTAGTCTCTCAAATCATTAAATTGCTATTAGATCTCATTCTTAGAAGTTGTTTCGAATTAATCTTTATATATAAGCACGAGGCGCAGCAGCGCGGTATAAGACTTGGGAGAGGAGGGATTCAAAATATTTAAGGTTTAAGGGACTAATATAGAAGTGTAAAGAAGAAAGAGCTCTCTCTTAATTGATCATTCATGATTCATGAATACGTGAGTACATTAATTTATAGATGATAAGAAAGTTAATATATAAAGAAAGTTAATATATAAAGTCTAAACTAGTCTTTTAGCCCGTGCTAAGCACGGTCTTATCGTAATTCTTTTATAATTCGTTGTAATTTAATCAATCACACCGATATTTTAAATTCCAAGACACATTAAGATAAATTTTGAAAAATTATAATAGACTTGTTATTGTCAAAATATGTAGTATTTTATTTATAATAAATGATTGAAAATTATAAATAATATATAATTTTTCCTTATAATATATAAATTTAAAATCATATAAAATGTAAATTATTTTCAAAATTATTATCAATAGACAAATCTCTACCTAACAACACATTTTTAATTATTAATATTAAAAATAATAAATATTAATTTAATCCCTACTACCACCTAAATATTAATTTACCAAAATGATATAGTTTTAAAATTTAATTTAGGTTATAATTATCCAATATTTAACAGTATTGTGGACTTATTTTCTTATTTTAGTATTTGGGTATGTATCTAAAATACTCAAAATATTGGGGACTATTTTGTAATATGGTTATATCAACTACTATTACCAAAATGACAAAGATTTGAGGGACTAATATGCCAAATTCCTTTAAAAACCTACAGTACATGTACACTTGGTTGGGCTACAGGTTGCATGTGATGCCACATGCTTAAAACTCTACTACGTGTTAATTTTTTGCTCTATTATATACCCCACTCCCTGCACACCTCCTTTCCCAAACCAAAGTCTTCCATCTTTTCTAATTTTTTTCCCTAGCTACCAATTCCTTCCATCTTCAAAGCCCTTTGTTCATCAACACTTTCAATCTTAAAGAGAGTCCGTAATTGAAGATTCGTATTAATAAAAAGGTTAAATTTCTTGAACTCTTAATCTCATCTTCAAAGTCCTTTGCTGCTCTATTATTCTTTTTGTTCATCAACACTTTAAATCGTAAAGGAAATTATATTGAGGTTTCATATTATAGGTCTAAATTAGAATCATGAATTCAAGAGAGGCAAGGAGATCTAGATCTAGAGAGTCTGCATATATATATATATATATATATATATATATATATATATATATATATATATATATATATATATATATATATATATATATGAGAAGTTTATGTGAACTTAAGTGAATACAAGTCACTTTTCTAACCACTCATCTTGCTTTGGGATCCGTGAAGATATAAAGTTCACTTTGAGATTTGTGCATCACAAATCTCAAGACAAGATGAGTGGATAAAAAGTTGGTGTATTAATTATGATAAGTTTAGGAGCTACTAAATATATATATATATATATATATATATATATATATATATATATATATATATATATATATATATATATATATATATATATATATATATATATATATATATATATATATATATATATATGTTTGTGTGTGTTAGAAATTAGATCTATAAAGTAGTATTTGATAGTTAAATAAGTTAAATATCTTCTATTTTTCATTACATTTTTTTATTTTAATTTGAAGAGTTGAAAAGTTAGAACTTTAATCAATTAACTTGTCATAGTTGCTATTTAAATATAGGTAAGTTTAAATGTGGAAATTTTTTGGAATTGTTCACTTGTTTTTCAATTATAGATCCGAATTGTGTTAAGAATATTTATTTATAACTAATGAATTTTAATTTTTAATATTTTATTTTAATATTCAGATATTTAATTAGAATTAGATAAATTGGCAGCAAGTAAAGTTACTTAAAATAAGTTTTATTTCAACATACATAATATGTGAGTCCAAACCAAAAATCCCAAATATTATAATATCCAAATATTAAAATGAAATAATTAAAGATAAAAATCTGAATATTATCCAAATTTAAAATACCAAATTCTAAAATAGGAAAATAAGGCTAAATTTTTATATGCAAAGTGAACGTTGTATCTTGGATATATGATTTATTTTACTAAAATGATACAGTTTAAATTTTAATGTAGGTTATAAATTTTCCAATATTTAATGATTTTCTTGACTTTTATTTTCCTATTTTAGAATTTGGGTAATGATTTAAAATACTAAAAATATTGGGGACTATTTTGTAATATGATTTTTGGAAGAATTATGTGTGTTGATTCCTGTTTGTTCCAGCAGATTTAGCATTTTTAGTCTAACTTTATTTGTTTTATTTTGGGAAAAAATTATAGGTTGAAATTGGAATCATGAATTCAAGAGAGGCAGGTGCATCTGGCTCTTCGGGTCCCTCGAACATAATATTTTTATTTTATTTATTACCTAAAATTATAGCATGTCATTAATAGTTATTCTTTCAATTTTTAATATTATTATACTGATAATGAAGTTTTTAGGCAGCGTAAATGCATCATATCCGAACTAATGCCAAATGGAATTAGAATAACTGTTTGCGAGGATTCCAATGCAATTGTGCAAGATAATACTGATAATTACTACAATGCTATTCAAACTAATCAAGTTTCGATTATAGGCCCCGATGGATTATATTTTTGTCCATATTGTGATAATCAATGCGCAAAACATTTGACGAAGGTTGGCTTACGAAGGCATGCAAATGGAGTTGTTTATTCTCCGGGAAACTCGCATACCTTAGTGTCTATGGGTATTCACACAGCTATTTTGAAATACCTCGATGAGCACTAAGTCGTCGAAAAGGCAATAACGGGTTTGAAGGGAATGTTTATGTAATAGTTATATTTTGTTTCTTGTGTATTTGTAGTTGTTGTTTTTATTACTTGAAGAATGTAACTTTATCGTTGTTGTAGGCGTTAAAAATTGCTTATCAGTACCCGAACAAGACTCGTAAACGGTGGGTTGACAACCGACGATCCATCCGACGGCCGACCCGTAACGCTCGACCGCGATTACGCCGCAAAACGCATAAAGCGAAGTCGACGAACGCATGAAGTGAGTCGGCGAAGGCTGAAATAAACGACGGTCGTGGAGAAAACCCGACGACGGCTCAACGAGGCGAAGTTGACTAAACTCAAACGCCGACGAGACGAAATCAACCGTATTTAGTCCACAATGCAAACGAACCGCTTGAGTTCGAAAGTTGATCGGATACGACTCAAACACAACGGCGACATCACCGGAGCAAAACTAAGCCCGGAAGACCGAAAGAATCGACGGAGAACGACGCGAGACGACGGAAAACGCCGCGATGCGGCACCTCGGCCAACTTGGCCGAGGTGCCTCGGCCAAGTGGCCGAGGAGGCTCGGCCACTTTGGCCGAGCCACCTTGGCCAACTTGGCCGAGGTGCTCGCCAAGTGGCCGAGGTGGCTCGCCACTTTGGCCAAGCCACCTGGCCAACTTGGCCGAGGTGCCTCCGCCAAGTGGCCGAGGTGGTCGGCAATGGCCGAGCCACTGGCCGGCGGCACACTCTATTGTATAAATAGGGGGTCTTGTTGATTGGGAGGGTGGATTTTAGAGGATTTGGTTGGATTCGGCGGATTTTCGGGATTTTCTCAAGAATTCTCACGAGATCCACGGCGTTCGGCCGTTCAGAACATGAGCATAAGTTCAGTTGACGTCAGATATTCAATCGCAAGGTAACTGAATTCGGGTCGAACTACAGATACCCTCTAGATTAAGCTTCGTCTTAATCTCAGGGATAGCGCTGTGATTTCTCCTAGTAGATCTCACCCGCTCCGGCGATCCTCTCCTTCGTGAGTGCGATCCCCGCAGGCGATCCTCTCCTTCGTGAGTGTGATCCCTCAGCGCCGTTTCCTTCGGAACGAGCCCCTTCACGTCAGAAGTCCGCAACCCGGGTTTACACCAGGATCTGAATTGCGCGGTGGTCCACGGACGAATAAAAAGTCCCCGGCACAGGCAAAGAACCCACGCAAGCGAGGATCCCGGAAAATAGAGATCCGAGCGTTTGTTCACTCAGGAAAAAGTTGTAATTTTTGTTTTCATTGTACGCCTTAAAATAAAAGGCATTTCTTTTGAATTTTGTTGTAGGCCAACGAAGCTGTAAACGAATTCAGCAACAATGAATAACAAGTCAACTTTCCTCGCGAACAAGCTGGCGACCACAGTGGGAGCCAACGGTCTCAAGTC
Organism: Asparagus setaceus; assembly: GCA_012295165.1. Classification (NCBI taxonomy): domain Eukaryota; kingdom Viridiplantae; phylum Streptophyta; class Magnoliopsida; order Asparagales; family Asparagaceae; genus Asparagus; species Asparagus setaceus. The sequence continues at coordinate 41,119,649 of CM022704.1, forward strand.
AGAGATCGTCGTGTCGTAGCCGCGGATTCAGATCCCGGTCGAAGAAGAAGTCAAAGGCCTCAAGGACAGATAGGAAAAAAATTTCGGTACCCGGACCATAAAGGGCGGCCCTTATGACCGCCCAGCTAAGGCTAGCGGGACCGCTGCGTAGGGTGTAATAATTACGCCCAATAAGTCAACCGAATCCAAGTTGATCCGGTTCCGTGTGAGTATCATACTATCGTCCTCGTCGAGATCGTTCTCCCGCCTAAAGGTTAAGTTCACCTGAAGGCTTGACTTTACAAAGTGCTGATATCTCTCAAACCGGAAGGAATTGGGCAAAATGACAGGAGCAAACCGAACCCTTCGGGTGGGTTTGGTTGGCTCCATCTCATCAAGATAGTCGATTTTCATATATAATTCGTCCAATTCCGACGTACGGTTCGAAAGTTACGACCTGTCCTCCGTAGCATATGAGGAAGTTAGCCAGCGTGAAGCTCTCCATTCGTCGAGGTTCGCCAAGCGTGAAGCTCTCCATTCGACGAGGTTCGCCAAGCGTGAAGCTCTCCATTCGGTCGAGATTTGCCAGCAAATGGCTCTCCATTCATCGAGGTTCACTAGCGTGAAGCTCTCCATTCGTCGAGGTTCGCCAAGCGTGAAACCCTTCATCCAAACGAGGTTCGCCAAGCGTGAAACCCTTCATCGAGCGAGGTTCGCCAAGCAAATGGCTCTCCATTCGTCGAGGTTCGCCAAGCAAGCGAAACCCTTCATCGAGCGAGGTTCGCCAAGCAATAAACTCTTCATTCGAGACGAGGTTCGCCAGCGTGAAGCTCTCCATTCAGTCGAGGTTCGCCAAGCAGCGAAGCTCTCCATTCAGTCGAGGTTCGCCAAGCAGCGAAACCCTTCATCCAAACGAGGTTCGCCAAGCAGCGAAACCCTTCATCCAGACGAGGTTCGCCAAGCAGCGAAGCTCTCCATTCAGTCGAGGTTCGCCAAGCAAGCGAAACCCTTCATCCAGACGAGGTTCGCCAAGCAGCGAAACTCTTCATTCAGACGAGGTTCGCCAAGCAGCGAAGCTCTCCATTCAGACGAGGTTCGCCAAGCAGCGAAGCTCTCCATTCAGTCGAGGTTCGCCAAGCAGCGAAGCTCTCCATTCAGTCGAGGTTCGCCAAGCAGCGAAGCTCTCCATTCAGACGAGGTTCGCCTACAGCAGTGAGCCTCGACATTCAACCGAGGTTCGCTTACAGCGGTGAGCCTCAACAGGCAACCGAGGTTCGCCTACAGCAGTGAGTCTCGACAGGCAACCGAGGTTCGCCTTCAGCAGTGAGTCTCGACAGGCAACCGAGGTTCGCCTTCCGCAGTAAGTCTCGACATTCAACCGAGGCTCGCCCACAACATTAAAATTTGACGAGGCTAGACCATGCAAACTTTAAAACGAGACTTGCTCAAGAGACGAGGCTCGACCTCAATACGAGGTTCGCATGTGGAGCGGAGTTCGAGCTTAACACGAGGTTCGCCAGCGTGAAGCTCTCCATTCAGACGAGGTTCGCCAAGCAAGCGAAACCCTTCATCCGACGAGGTTCGCTAAGCAAATAAACCCTTCATCCGACGAGGTTCGCCACAACAGTGATTTCCACTTTCATCCGAGGTTCACAAGAGAGCTAAGCTCGACATTCGTCTGAAACGGACTTTAATCTTAAGGCGAGGTTCGCCTTCCGCAGAAGTCTCGACATTCAACCGAGGTTCGCCTACAGCAGCTGGCTCGTTATCCAACCAAAATGCATAAATGCATTCGACTGAAGTTCGCCCAAACAGCGAAACTAGTCATATAGCTGAAGTTCATCCAAGTAGCGGACCTCGTTATGCAATCAAGATTTGCCCAGGCAAAGAAGTTCGAAGAAGCTCGAAGCTCGTTATTCGACGAGGCTCGACGCTCGCCCTCGGTCGAATCCCCAATTTACCACGTGGATTAAGTAGTGGGCATCAGTTAACCCGCGTTTTCCCAATTTTTTGCATGGCGGTGAGTAGCCATTAGGCAGGAAGCTTTTGGAACTTTTGGAGATCAACACTTGCGCAGGAGAAAGAGATCAAGCTCTTCATCAGCAATCTCATCAATCATCAACAACATTGTTCTGATCGTCAACGGAAAGCGGATCTCAACGAGGCCCGCCCCAATATCGATTCCACCTCCGGCCATCGCATCCAAGTTGCCATCCACCTCGGTGCGGCCGGTCGAGCTGGGCTTCGAAGCAAGAAAGCGGCTTTGGAGCACCTCGGCTCATTGCATGATGATCGAGGTAAAATTTCGATCAAAGAACGATTGGGCGGTTAAGGAAGTCGGGTCACTCACAGTGCAGTCGCACCCACCTCAACCGTGATAAGAAGATTCATGGCTGCTCTCACTAGAATTGGATCGAAGTTCGAGAGCCGGTAAACCGGCTGCTGAAGCGAGCGTTGAGATTAGTGACTCTTGGAACCTCGATAATGTGACTCATCCTCGAAGGAGACGCTTATCCGACGATGATGACGTTATACCCGAAGTCATACCAACACACGAAGGGTTACTCCGCATTCATGCCGATGAGTTGTACTATCGTCTTTGGGGAGTGCAGTAAATCTCGAAGAGAAATTCCCGAATTGAACACGCATTGTTCGTGTTCTCAAACTATCGAGGCGGGTGTCGAGTAGCGCACAGGCCACTCGAAGAAGTGGCTCTTTGATAGGCTTGGCAACAAAATGCCAAGAAGATCGGAGTCTCAAAGGCGATATGACCAACAGAGGGTTGGGATACGAATCCTCCTCAAAAGATGAATGCTCCACCCAATGAGGGAGACGGACATTCGTCTGATTCATCGGCTTGGAATTCCGACACCAGCCTCGGAGAAGCTTTCAAGGCTTTGATGTCAAATATGGCTACGGTCGATCCTGCTACTGTTGAGAGTGATGAAGACATGCCAACATGGTAAGACCCATGGATCCATCAACTCCAAGAGCAGTTTGGGGATAGGTTCGAACAAAGAGAGCCCCCCACTAAGGACGAGGTAGTCCGGGTTAATATGGGTGATGAAGAGCATCCTAAGCTCATAAACATCAGCAATACTCTTCCCTCGGAAGAGAAGGAAGAGTTGATCGCCCTAATCGGGAGTATATCGATGTATTTGCTTGGAGCTACGAGGACATGCCAGACTCGACCTAATGTGGCGACACATCGCCAACATCAAGGTGGATGTCAAACTCGCCAAGCAACCAAGAAGACGGTTTCGCCCACAAATCCCGCAGCAATCGTCGACGAAGTGAAGAAACTTATAGAATCGGATTCATTATGGAAATTCAACATCCATTGGGTGGCGAATATAGTCCCTCCACGAAGAAGAATGGTTCGATCAGATCCGGTCGACTACGAGATCCAACGCCGCTTCCAAAAGACGACTTCCCTCTTCCAATCACCGATGTCATAGTCGACAATACGTGTGGATTTAAAAGAATGTCGCTCATGGATGGTTTCTGGTATAATCAAATCAAGATGCACCCCGATGACGCTAAAACACACCGCTCAACGCCCATCGGTATATTTTGCTACACGGTCATGCCATTCGCTTAAAGAACGCCAAATACAACATACCAACAGCAATGACGAGATTTTCCAAGATCATCTCGGGAAAGCGATCGAATGCTACGTCGGCGACTTAGTCGTAAAAGCCGTGACGAGGAGATCACATTAAAGATCTTAGAATAGTATTCGAGCTCATGCGACTCATCGCCTAAAGATGAATCCTCGCCAAATCCTTCCTTGGGATGTCCAGGCAAGTTCCTCGGTTTTGTCGTCACCGACAAAGGAATCCACGTCGATCCTGACAAAGTGAAGGCGATTCAAGAATTGCAACCTCCGAGAAATCTGAGAGAACTCAGGGGGTTACAAGGGCGACTGGCATACATCCGACGGTTCATATCGAACCTATCCGGGAAGTGCCAACCATTCTCTAAGTTGAACAAGAAGGGCGTGTCGTTTATTTGGGACGACGCATGTCAGAAAGCGTTTGAAGAGATCAAATTGTATCTCGCTAAACCTCCTGTTCTTGTTGCACCGCAGTCGGAAAAACCGTTCCTGATCTACGTCAAGGCAACGGATCACTGCGCTTTACCAAGCAGACGACGATACAGCGTCAATGTAACAGCGCGTGTATTACCCGAGTTTAACATTAGTCGGTGGCCGAAGTCTCGATACCCAATGGTCGAGAAGTGCCTTGCATTAGTGTTCGCGATTCAAAATGCGGCACTATTTAGTCGGACAGACGATTTATATTATCTCTAACGTAAATCCGATCCGAATATTTATGACCCAGCCGGCCTCAATGAGTTGGCGTTTGGCGAAATGGGCCTTGCTCTTGTCCCAATATGACTTGCACTTCAAACAACAAAAGTCGGTCAAAGGATAAACGATTTGCGATCTCTTGGCTGCCAACCCGACAACCACGCAGTGGAGCTATATGATGATCTCCTGATGAAGTTCGTGAAGTCAACACTACATCGCACCAACAAATATGGCGATTGTATTTTGACGAGCTTCTGCCACTAATGTGGCAACTACCCCGGATGTTCTAAAATCTCCACTGAGTCGGAGTTGTCTTGATTTCCGGAATCATGTCATGCCCGTGCTTATTCACTCACCGAACCTTGTTCCAATAACGAGTCGAATACAATGCTACTTATCGGACTTAGCTTCGCCAAGGAGCCGGGGTTGAATATCTCGAAGCATACGGCGATTCACAACCGATAGTCAGCAGATCCGGAGACTACGGTCGAAATCCGTGATCTAATTCCTTATCATCGTAGCATCGAAATGGCGACTCGCTCAAGAGTTCTTCATCGAATATATTCCACGCCCAAACGCCACGCGGATGCACCGGGCGGCGTAGTGGTCGTTAGCACAACCTTCCGAGACCGAGCAATTAGTTACGGTCAGACTCATCAACTCTTCGTACCAATATATAATGAGGTACAAGAAGATGAAGGGTAATTACCAAAGAGGTACATGCAACCCAAACCGAATTGGAGCCGAGATTGGCGCTTTCCTATCATCGACTACGCCTTGCACGGTGATTCGCCGTAAGACGAAGGGAGAGGGAGTCAATCCGGCGAAGAGCTCCAAGATTCTTTTACAACACAGAGACCCAGATGTTATATCGCCGGGGGTATGACGGTCTTTTACTCCGATGTCTTTCAAACAAAGAGGCAGAAGAGGTCCTTCGGGAAGCACACGAAGATGAATGTGGTGCACACCAGCCTGGTCCCAAACTCTACGATCGAATTAGGAGAATGGGCTACTTTTGGTCCACGATGATTAATGACGCAGTCGAGTACGCTCGGAAATGCCACGCGTGTCAAATTCACGCGAATTATATGCATCAGCCTCCTGAGCAGTTGCATCCTTCCTCTTCAGAAGCAAGAGATAGAATACATTCTTCCTCTCTTGTCTCGGATTCTCGGAGTGGAGATCCCACTCTTAGTCTCATCTTTCAAGATTCTCAAAATGGAGATCCCATTTTTAGTCTCTCTCACTGGAAACAGGACAAAAATCCTTCCTTTCCAATATCCGGAGATAGGAGACAAGATCCTCCTTCCTCTCTATTAATAAGAGATAGGATACAAAACCTTCCTCTCTTATTTCGAATTGATGAGTTTTCGGAGATAGGATACAAAACCTTCCTCTCCACTGGCAAGAGATAGGACACAAAACCTTCCTCTCTTGTTCATCCCTTACTCGGAGATAGGAGACAAGATCCTCCTTCCTCTCCACCTTCGGGAAACAGAATACATTCTTCCTTTCCCACCTCAATCAATCTTCCTCCGGTTCAATCCTTCTCCGGTCAAAAGAAGGCGCCAAGATTCATCTTGGGGTATTTTATCCCGAAGCCTAAGAAGGGATAAAGCCAACGCCTCACACGCGTTGCCGGTTTAGTCTTTTTCCGATTGAAGAAGACACCAGAGTTTGATTCTGGGGTATTTTATCCCGAAGCCTAAGAAGGGATAAAGCCAACGCCTCCTGCAGCGTTGCGGTTTAGTCTTTTTCCGATTGAAGAAGACACGAGTTTGATTCGGGGTATTTCATCCGAAGCCTAAGAAGGGATTAAGCCAACGCCACACGCTGCGGTTTAGTCTTTTTCCGATTGAAGAAGACACGAGTTTGATTCGGGTATTTCATCCGAAGCCTAAGAAGGGATAAAGCCAACGCCTCGCATTGCGGTTTAGTCTTTTTCCGATTGAAGAAGACACGAGTTTGATTCGGGTATTTTATCCAAGCCTAAGAAGGGATGAGCCTAGCGCAACTGTAGCGTTAGGTGGTCTCTTGCCCGTAAAAGAGTACGAAGCCTACGTATTCAACATCGTAGCATTAAGTCTAAGAGAGTCTCATTCTTTTAGCACAACGTCATGTGCGGAACGGATCCAGATAATCCGCACGCTAGCCCAATTCAAACGGTAATTGGTAAAGGCTAATCAAACCCGTTGATGGCTGAGGGTTTGCCAAAAATCCTATAGGTATTATGGTTAATTATTTCTGACGAAATAAAAGAATCATAATAAAGAAAAAAGGACATGTTTGATTAAAGGATGAGATTACAAATCCTTAAACATCAAATTTATGGGAACGAATTTGTGAAAGTCGCTGAAGTTCCGCTTGAAGCTCACCAAGGACTCCTCGCCGCTACTAAGGGCCTTTGCGCCTCCTTCGATGTCAACCACCGCCGAGAGTTCAAATTTCTGCATGACCGCAAGAGCTCTCCCGTGTTGGCCTTCATCGCCTTCAAGATGATCGGACTTTTCTCGCCGCTGAAGTTCCTATTCGAGCTCTACTATCCTCACTTCTCTAGCCGCGACACAAGACCGAAAATGTCCCACGGAAGATGAAGCTTCAGCGACAGCAGTCTCCGAATGATGCACCGGTCTCCATTGCGTTTAAACTTTGAGTCCAAGAATAACGCAAGCATCCCCGCCAGTTGCCGGGCGAGCATAGCTTTCGCTCTCTATATATGAGGAGAACCCTACGCCTCAAAATCTTGTAGACTATGGAGCTTAACCTCCAAATGGTCAAAATCATCGCGAATGGCTCAAGTGCACTCAATCTTCCGGATATTCTCCCATGTCGCCGATCCTACTCCAATCAGAAAACGAGTATAAATTGTTTCCTAATTTGTCGAAGTTCAGGAAGAATATTTCCATAAAAATATTCTTAGGGATAACTCGATCGTATGGATTGCATTGACGCTAATCAACGCGTCACCGACGCTACTCCAAATAGGATTACAGTATAAACTAGTTCCTAATTTTAACGAGAAGTTCCCGGAGAATATTACCATATTCTTAAGGATAACTCGATAACCCTCAATTTCCTCCCACCGTGGAACCTCAAAGAGGGATAAATTGACTAACTCCATGCTGGCCACGGACAATGCGCTCTACCTTGAAAGAATTCCTCTCATCGTATCAATGCCGATTCATGCCGCCACCGTAAGGCCCATCGGTCAACGCTTAGAATTGGAATAAGTCCCAAGAAAAATTCCTCCCATCGAGGATAACCGTGCTCCAACAAGGAGTAATACAAGAGCGACGCCAACCAACGCGTTGCCGCCGGGATTCACCGATCAACGGTTCGGATCCACGCAAGATCGCTACGGCCAACGCTGCACTCGCCGATTGAAGGCTAAAATCCATGTAGTTCGATGCCATTAACACGTCGCAGCCAAGGATTCCCCGATCAACGGAGGAATCTCGATGGTCAATGGACGACAATTCACCACCACGAAGCCGACAATAAGGAAACTTAATTAGCTACAGCTTTGAAACTCCAACAATGGTCAAGCAATAAATGCAAAGACCGTAACACCCCCGGGTATCCTACAAAGCACCGGAGAACCTCGAGAGGATTGGAGGAATTAAACATCGAGCCAATCTCGAAGAAATTCATCTATCGACCGGTCAAGATCTCAACAACGCCGACAAAAATGCAAGATCGTAATACCTTCAATAATCCTACAAAGCACCGGAAAGATCAAGGGAGAGGAGAGATCAAACGCCAAGGTCATTCGTAAGTCCTATCACGCCAACTAAAGGGTGAAGGGCTCATCACGCCCAAAGCATCCCGCACTCATCAAGAATCAAACCAGACGCTTTAGAGGGGTATCTCAGAGCGCTAAAAATTGCTTATCGCATTCAACAAGACTCGTGAAACGGGTTGACAACCGACGATCCATCCGACTCGGCCACCGTAACGCCCGACGACGGATTACGCCGCGAAAACGATAAAGCGAGTCGACGAACGCATGAAGTGAGTCGGCGAGGCGCACGAGCCGAACGACATGTCGTGGAGAAACCCGACGACGAAACTTAATTAGCTACAGCTTTGAAACTCCAACAATGGTCAAGCAATAAATGCAAAGACCGTAACACCCCCGGGTATCCTACAAAGCACCGGAGAACCTCGAGAGGATTGGAGGAATTAAATCTGGAGCCAATCTCGAAGAAATTCATCTATCGACCGGTCAAGATCTCAACAACGCCGACAAAAATGCAAGATCGTAATACCTTCAATAATCCTACAAAGCACCGGAAAGATCAAGGGAGAGGAGAGATCAAACGCCAAGGTCATTCGTAAGTCCTATCACGCCAACTAAAGGGTGAAGGGCTCATCACGCCCAAAGCATCCCGCACTCATCAAGAATCAAACCAGACGCTTTAGAGGGGTATCAGTGGCGTTAAAATTGCTTATCGCATTCAACAAGACTCGTAAACGGTGGGTTGACAACCGACGATCCATCCGGACGCTGACCGTAACGCCCGACGACGGATTACGCCGCGAAAACGATAAAGCGAGTCGACGAACGCATGAAGTGAGTCGGCCGAAGCGTCTGAAAACGGCGACATGTCGTGGAGAAAACCCGACGACGAAGCTCAACGAGGCGAGTTGACTAAACTCAAACGCCGACGAGACGAAATCAACCGTACTTAGTCCGTCAATGCAAACGAACCGTTTGAGTTCTGAAAGTTGATCGGATACGGACTCAAACACAACGGCGACATCACCGGAGCAAAACTAAGCCCGGAAGACCGAAAGAATCGACGGAGAACGACGCGAGACGACGGAAAACGCCGCGATGCGGCACCTCGGCCAACTTGGCCGAAGTACCTCTACCAAGTGGCCGAGCCACCTGGCCAACTTGGTCGAAGTACCGCCAAGTGGCCGAGCCACCTGGCCAACTTGGTCGAGGTGCCTCGGCCACCATGGCCGAGCCACCTGGCCAACTTGGTCGAAGTACCTCTACCAAGTGGCCGAGCCACCTGGCCAACTTGGTCGAAGTACCTCTACCAAGTGGCCGAGCCACTTGGCCCGGCGCACACCCCCCCCTCTATTGTATAAATAGGGGGGGTCTTGTTGATTGGGAGGGTGGATTTTGGAGGATTTGGTTGGATTCGAGGCGGGATTTTCGGGGATTTTCTGAAGAATTCTCCACGAGATCCAGCGTCGGCCAGCGTTCGAGCACCGGCGAGCATAAGTTCGCTTGACGCCGATATTCAATCGCAAGGTAATCAATTCGGTCGAACTACAGATACCCTCTAGATTAAGCTTCGCTTAATCTCGGGATAGCGTGATTTCTCCTAGTAGATCTCACCGCTCCGTGATCCTCTCCTTCGTGAGTCTCGATCCCGTGGCGATCCTCTCCTTCGTGAGTGTGATCCCTCGGTAACCGTTTCCCGTGAAACGAGCCCCTTCACGTCTGTAGTTCGAACAGGGTTTACACCGGGATCGAATTGCGGTGGTCCACGGACGAATAAAAGTCCCAAGACAGCAAAGAACCCACGCAAGCGAGAATCCCGAAAATAGAGATCCGAAGCTTGTTCACTCAGAAAAGTTATAATTTTGTTTTCATTGTACTTTAAAATAAAAGGCATTTCTTTTGAATTTTGTTGTAGGCCAACTAAGCGTAAACTAATTCAAAGAACAATGAATAACAAGTCAACTTTCCATGACAGTTGTATTGCACATTAGTTAACATATAATGAGATATGTTATTAAATATGTAGTTTGAATATATGGTTTTATGGCCACTATTAAAGATTATATGACTACGCTTTATTTAATAGTTATTAGATATTGAGAACACAATACATAACTCTAGTCAATTAGTCAATTGGAAATAGGTTTAATATAACTAACTATATAGATAAATTAAAATTTTACTGATTTATGTAAATATATATTGATACATAGAGATCAAACGCCAAGGTCATTCGTAAGTCCTATCACGCCAACTAAAGGGTGAAGGGCTCATTCAAAGCATCCTGCACTCATCAAGAATCGAAACAGACGCTTTAGAGGGGTATTCAGAAGCGAAAATTGCTTATCGCGACCAACAAGACTCGTAAACGTGGGTTGACAACCGACGATCCATCCGACGGCGTAACCGTAACCGACGACGGATTACGCAAACGCATGCATAAAGCCGAGTCCATCTAACGCATGAAGTGAGTCCAGGCGCATTTGTGCCGGGAAACGCATGTCGTGGAGAAAACCCGACGACAGCTCAACGAGGCGAAGTTGACTAAACTCAAACGACGCAGACGAAATCAACCGTGACAGTCCCAATGCAAACGAACCGCTTGAGTTCTAAAAGTTGATCGGATACGACTCAAACAAACGGCGACATCACCGAGCAAAACTAAGCCCTAAGACCGAAAGAATCGACGGAGAACGACGCGAGACGACGGAACGCCGCTGATAGCAGACTCTACCAACTTGGTCGAAGTACTCTACCAAGTGGCCGAGCCACCTTGGCCAACTTGGTCGAGGTGTTGGCCAAGGTGTTCTGGCCAAAGTGGCCGAGGAGGTCGCCATTTGTCGAGCCACTGCCATCCTTGGCCGAGGTGCTCACGGGCCGAGTGCCTCTGCCACCATGGTCGGCGCCACCTCGGCCAACTTGGCCGAGGTGCTCGCCAAGTGGCCGAGCCACTTTCACTGCGCGACACCCCTATTGTATAAATAGGGGGTCTTGTTGATGGGAGGGTGGATTTTGGAGGATTTGGTTGGATTCAAGCGGGATTTTCGGGATTTTTTCAAGAATTCTCACGAGATCCACGGTTACGCCGCTCGGAAAGCACCGGCGAGCATAAGTTCGCTTGACGCCGATATTCAATCGCAAGGTAATCAATTCGGTCGAACTACAGATACCCTCTAGATTAAGCTTCGCCTTAATCTCGTGGATAGCCGTGATTTCTCCTAGTAGATCTCACCCGCTCCCCGATCCTCTCCTTCGTGAGGCGCATCCCCGTAGCGCATCCTCTCCTTCGGGAGTGACCTTCGCGCTTCGTGAAACGAGCCCCTTCACGCCTCAGAGTTCCGTAACCCGGGTTTACACCAGATCCAATTGCTGGTCCACTGACTAAAAAGTCCCCAAGACAGCAAAGAACCCACGCAAGCGAGAATCCCGAAAATAGAGATCCGAAGCGCTTGTTCACTCAGAAAAGTTATAATTTTGTTTTCATTGTACTTTAAAATAAAAGGCATTTCTTTTGAATTTTGTTGTAGGCCAACTAAGTCGTAAACTAATTCAAAGAACAATGAATAACAAGTCAACTTTCCCCGCATTGTATTGCACATTAGTTAACATATAATGAGATATGTTATTAAATATGTAGTTTGAATATATGGTTTTATGGCCACTATTAAAGATTATATGACTACAGCTTTATTTAATAGTTATTAGATATTGAGAACACAATACATAACTCTAGTCAATTAGTCAATTGGAAATAGGTTTAATATAACTAACTATATAGATAAATTAAAATTTTACTGATTTATGTAAATATATATTGATACATAGATTCGCGCTAATTTATCACAATGCATCAAATTGCAACCGCTATATTAGATTATCGAACAAACAATTTTATAAAAGAATAAACATTAGCAATTTATATAGTTTTAATTTTCAAATGATATTTGTGGTACCTGATCAAAAATATAAAATATTAATTTATGGACAATTATAAAGTCAAATAACAAAACAATTCACTAAAATTCTAAGAAAACTTCTACTCAATAGCATTGACTTTTAGAGATTTGTTTGCATTTATAAATTGAAGTCTTGGTGCAATTTACCAATTAAGTATCGGTTCATAGATATGTATAGTAGGTGCACTATGCATGAAACGGAATATTGATTGGATTTGTAGGGCGAAAGTTATATAAGTTTTCATAACGTCGAGCAGAAAATTTTTCGTGCGGGAATTAAGATTATCACTTTGCGATTTTTCAGATCGATATTTGCCATTACAAAAATTTTGATTTGTTCAACTATATATTGATTCATAGACATGTCAGTTAGGCTCATGACGCATCAAACAACACATTGATTTGATTTGCATAGCAAAAGTTAAATCAGTTCTCACAACGCCGCATGAAATTAAGCGTGCAGGAATTCAGCCAGCGTATTTGCAACTGATCAGTCTAACTGATGCTATTAGCTTAAAACTAATTTATTCAAATATATATCAGTACATAGGTATGTCAGTGAGGTTAACGATGCATCAAACGGCACATTGATTGGATTTGTAGAGCGAAAGCTATGTTAGTTTTCATAACGTCGAGTAGGAACTTCTTTGTGCATGAAATCAGACTACCAGTTTGTATTTTTTCAGGTTGGTATATGGTATTACAAAAATACTAAATTGTTGAGCTATATATAGATTCATAGATATGTCAGTTAGGCTCATGATGCATCAAACGATACATTAATTTGATTTGCATAGCAAAAGTTACATCAGTTTTCATAACGTGTTGCAATAAATTCAGCAGTGCAGGAATTCAGCCAATGTATTTGCAACTGATCAGTCTAACTGATGCTATTAGCTGAACAATGACTTATTCAATTATATATCAGTACATAGGTATGTCAGTGAGGTTAACGATACATCAAACAGCACATTGATTGGATTTGCAGAGGGAAAGTTATATAATTTTTCATAACGTCGAGTAGGAAATTCTTCGTGCAAAAATTCAGATTACCAGTTTACGATTTTTCAGATCGGTATTTGGTATTACATAAATACTAATTTGTTCAAGTATATATAGATTCATAGATATGTCAGTGAGGCTCATGATGCATCAAACGACACATTGATTTGATTTGCATAGCAAAAGTTACATCGGTTTTCATAACGCCGCGCATGAAATTCAGCGTGCAGGAATTCTGCTGTCGAATTTGTAACTTTTCAGTCTAACTGATGCTATTAGCTTAATGCTAACTTATTCAAATATATATCAGTTCATAGGTATGTCAGTTAGGTTAACGATACATCTAACGGCACACTGATTTGATTTGTAGAGCAAAATATATATCAGTTTTCATAACGACATGCAGGAAATTCTGCTTGCAGTAATTCAGTTGACGAATTTGCATTTATTTAGAGTCACTGATGCTATTACAAAATCCGCGTAACTGAATTATCAAATATGCTAAGCTTTTATAGCTTTTTACAGTGAAGCTTCATAAAAATTTGACCAAAGCATATATTTATCGACATTAGAACTGGATATCGAGATTAACTATCAACACCGATCAATTTTTGTATTTCAAACTGAATATGTCAAATGTTATCAATCATAATAAATGAGATAAGTAAAGTAATACATTAGAACTGGAAAAATAGTTAAACAAAAATAACAAAGTTATTGCAAACATTATTAATAATATTTATTTGAGAAAACTAAAAGATACACGATTTAACCCTTCCTCGACTCTAGATACACATAAAATTAATCTAAATAAAAAACTGAATTCAAAGCAATCTAAATTCTAAAAATAAAATCTGAGGCAACTTAACTAATAATATTAGCAACATAATTATTAAATTTGAGGCGTTAGGGCCTTTAGATCATTGCGGAGATAGTAATGAAGATAAGCATGTTTTTCCTCTCATTTTATTTATTCGGCTCGATTCCTTTGAGTAATTCTTTGCGTGACGAAGAAGATCATTGTAGTGCCAATATCCGAATCCAACACAGTACGGGCAAACCAACATTAACTGTGGGACGACACAATTTTCGTGTGCTCTCAGACTCTTCAAAATAGGATTGTTCTCATCTATTTCTTCAGCGTCGTGCTCAGTAACATCTTTAGTCTAATAATTAAAACACAAAACTTAAAATTGTTAATTAGAAGATCTGTTAAGAAATTAAATAAGACACTAATATGAATCATGTAAAATTTTATTATAAGACTGTTAAATAATCAATCATACTATTTTTGTTACAAACAACAAAGAGCTTTTAAAATTTGATCATTAAGGTATTCATAAGTTTGACAAACTGCTACTATTTGTACCTCGATTGAAATAATGCATATAATTATTAGAGCTATTATTTGTTCATTAAATTTGTACATAAAACTTGACAAATATGTTCATTAAGGTATTCATTAGATCCTAAAACTGTAAAAGTTTATCATCAATTCCGCAAACAAATAAGATATTCGTGGCAACGTTTTATAACATTTGAAATAAGTTTTGTAAAAATCGATTGATTTAAACTTTTTCTTTTAATAAAATAAATTCCATTTAATTTTTTCACATTAATTAATCAAAATTTGTAAATATTAATAGCTTAATATATTCGAAAATAGCCGGTTTTGTTATTATTTTATAATTTCAGAAATTAAACTATCCATAAGCTTGCCGTAATTTTTAATATTGCATAAGTTAGAAGATAAAACAGAGAATTTTAAGAAAAAGCTATATATATGTAAGTAAATAAACTACTAATATTTATATAATTAACAAATATTTATATGAAATATATAACAAAACAATCAATCGAATAAAGTATTTTACCAGATCAATGATATCCTCCTCATGATGAATTATCGAAGATGATTTTTTCTTCACTTGGCGAATTGCGTACGACTTAATTTTCTTCTCACGAACAATTGATGATGACGATGATTGTGGTTTTTCATATTCGACTTTTGACTTCGAAGTTTTTCTTTTATTTGAATCCATCGATTTCTTTGAGCTAATTTGTTTTATGATATAATCATTTATATATATATATATATGCATATATATATATATATATATATATATATATATATATATATATATATATATATATATATATATATATATATATATAGAGAGAGAGAGAGAGTCTTTATGAACTTAAGTTCATAATGAATAGTGGTGCACCAACTTTTCTAACCACTCATCTTGCTTTGGGATCCGTGAAAGATATAATGGCCACTTTGAGATTTGTGCATCACAAATCTCAAGGCAAGATGAGTGGATAAAAAAGTTGGTGCACCACTATTCATTATGAACTTAAGTTCATAGAGCCTTACTCTATATATATATATATATATATATATATAGTAGAAGCCTTATGAACTTAAGTTCATAATGAATAGTGGTGCACCAACTTTTTATCCACTCACTTGTCTTGAGATTTGTGATGCACAAATCTCAAAGTGGGCTTTATATCTTTCACGGATCCCAAAGCAAGATGAGTGGTTAGAAAAGTTGGTGCACCACTATTCATTACTAACTAAGCTTCTCTCTCTCTCTCTATATATATATATATATATATATATATATATATATATATAGTTTCGATTTTATTTAAAAATATTTCCATTAATATTTTATCATGATTAGTTAAATCAGATCTTTAGCGCTTAATTTTTTAACATATCACCCGTCCATATATATTTGTCACTTATTTTAATTAGCAAAATGATCTCAATTACATGCAGATTTCAAAATTACCGTCCTAATAAAATATTGCCCAGATATGGAAGGAAATATAACATATAACCAAATATCTTTTCAAACTACCTAATATTAGTTAACCAAATTAACTGACAAATTTATGTATAAGGTTGCTGTAGAAATAGAATTAAACTTTTGTTAAAAATATTAGTTAACCAAATTATTCATAATTGGTAATCGAACTTATTGATTTGTGTTACAAAATAAATTAAAACGTATCTTTATCTTCTTATCTTTTTAAAGAAGTTTATCAATCATAAAGAATTATTATTATGGAAGTTAAATGAGATCACAAACCATATCTTTAGTTACGGTTGAATTATATTGAATAACGATTTTGAATCTGAATTTTTAATTTGGTTTATAGATATCTTATTTTAACAAATTAGTTAAATCGATCTTTGAATTATTATCTTTTTAAAAGATATATTTCATTGAGAGCTAATTGATATATATACATTCTTTATTATTTATAGTAGTTAAACAAAATCGTTATTCATATCTTTAAATAAGGTAAAATATGATTTAATGTTAAGATATAGAATTTGCATTTAAAAATAGGTAATTATATAAGCCAACTTATATACCCAATTTAGTAATCTGTAAATGAAGTCAGTTAAAATAATTTGGTTATAATGAAGTCGGTTAAAATAATTCATTGTAATCGTATTAGAAAGTCTAATAATTTATGATATGTAGTTATTATTATGTTAGTTATAATTGAACTTGCCTTTGAAATTAAGAATGGTAAATTGAAAAATATGGATCATTTTATATTCTAAAAATAAAATACATGAAAATCTTTCCTTTGACATTAGTTTATTTGTTATATATATATATATGGTAGTTACATTATATATCTATCTGTTTTTCAGATTATTAAGCCATGAAATACATAAATTGTTATTTTTAGACTTAATATTGATGATATATTAGAATGTTTTAATATTGTAATTAATAATCCAAAATTCATAATATAAGTTTTGATATAATATAGTCATACAATATTATTAACTGTGATATATCCAAATTTATTAAAAAATTTAATATAATATTTCCTTATTGTTAAATATTTAATACATAAGTAAATTTCATATCTGAATATATTTTAATCAATATATAACCAAATTAAATATGTAACATTTTATTCAATCATTTATTAACAATAACGAAAATATATCACATGTGAACATAGTGATCATGTAAATTTAAATAACCATGTAAAATAATTTGTTTTTCAGTTTTGTATATTTAATTTTTATTATTATTGCTAATTCTAATTTATATAGAAGGATCATATAAATTTTGAAAAATTCGAAATAAAATTGTAATATATTGATGAAATGGAGTTCCAATTATAAACACCAATAAGTTTTAAACATGAAACCTTCCAATAAAAAAATAAAATATCCTAAATTATCCATAGTTCAAACACCAAATTCAAACGCGGGCGATGCAAAGCAAATGTAAAAGTAGCAAAAGTTAAACATAACTTGGAACATTTATTAAATAGAAAAATAATGGTCCATGCTTTTCGAATTCACTTTTTCTCCATCTTGATCTTCTTATTCAGATTTGGAGCAGGAGATTCAACATTTAGTGCTGCAAAATAACAAACAAATTATCAACCAATTGCACAAAATGAAGTTATAAAATCACTAATAGCTTAGATCTATAAATATCCAACCCTAATGTGACTTTGTTTTGCACACTTGTTGGGATGGGGTATTAAAACGTAAGAGTCTAAAATGCCAACAGAGAATTATCAAAACTTTCTTCTTCCTGAGTTAGTAGATGAACTTCCGGTGTTGATAGATCTTCGTAAATTCAAGCCTTTGACTATCATCTCCCCAATCGATTCAAGGACAACCGATTTATCCTCCTTTCAAAAATTAAATAAGCTTGTTTAAATATGAAAATGTTAAAAATTATTGAACGAAAACCTTATAAATATTTTGAACGAATTATTCACCGACTATAAGTTAGCAACAATTCCTTCTTCTTTTCAACTTCCGTTGTCGTGAATAATCGACAACAAGGTAATCCTCAATGAAATTGCTCGTGTTATATTCGTAACCTTGATATGGAATAGCATTGTTCTTCCAATCAATCTTGTGATAGCTTGTGGGATTTCATCATTTTGGCATCCTAAATTTTATAGTTCAAATATCACCAAAGTCCATATCAATTAAGTAAAGTTTAAATAAAAAATAACTTTGTATTAACCAAATATATTTGTTGAAATCAATCTTAATATTTTTACCAATCCCAAAGTGTTAGCAAGATCCGATGGAGCAATTTTTAGTAAACGAGTGTGTCATGATGGAAAAGAACAAATGTTGTTATTCCAAGATCATCGGTAACCTGTAATGTAACCTTGTACTGATCACATAAAATATCAAAATTAAAACTTTAATGTTTTAAAGGTAATATGTTTATCACATAATTATAATAATATGTAAATAACACATCTTACCTTTCCTCCACAAAATTCTTATAAGTCTTTTAAAATTAGTCTCTCAAATCATTAAATTGCTATTGGATCTCATTTCTTGGAAGTTGTTTCAATTAATCTTTATAATCAAGAGCGCATGAGCGCTGTATATAAACTTGGGAGTGGAGTGATTCAAAATATTTAAGGTTTAAGGGACTAATATAGAAGTGTAAAGAAGAAAGAACTCTCTCTTAATTGATCATTCATGATTCATGAATACATGAGTACATTAATTTATAGATGATAAGAAAGTTAATATATAAAAGTCTAAATACTATGTAGGAATAAGGATGTGTATGTACTACCGGATAGATACATTACCAAATACAAAATGTAGCAATAACATAATTATATCATATTAAGTTCAACATCCCCCTCCCCTTCCTCCTCGAACTCATGGTGGGATAAAATCATGAGTTTGGATAATGATGAGCCAAAAATGCTAGATGCCTAAGCCTCGATGAAGTGTGGTGAAAAGAAAACCCAACGGTTGTAAGATCGATGATGTAGGATAGAAATCTAGCGGCATCAATGAAGAAGAGCTCGATGTCAATGAGATTAATAGCGAGAGCTAGGAATCCTTTACATCAACGGAGAAATTTTTTTGTGATGACAAGATCAAATGGCGAGGAATGGAATCCTTATCCATCGATGGAAAACTAGAAGGGTCAATGTTGAGGCCATGAAGAGGAGGATCTAGTTGTGAAGAAAATATCAATGATTGATCTCGATGCTACAGAGAAGAAAATCTCGTAATAAGGAGAGACATGAGTCAGAGTCGAAATGTTGTATATGGCAGCGATGTTTTTTTTTCAGGAAGAGAGCTCCACAGAAGGTGAGATTGTATTCCAAGGGACATCGATGGTGAAGGCTCGATTATAGGGGCAATGTCAGATCTAATCTAAAACAAACAGTGATAAAAAGCGGAAAGCGTAAAGTCGTCAAAGATGAGGTCAAAGACGCTAAGGGAAAGTATGTAGGCGGTGCTTGGTGTTAAGACCCTCTCGGCAGCACCGAGTCGAAGAAACAAAAGAGAGGTTTTTAGGGCTAAAAACATAGCTCTGACACCATGCAAAGGAGAAAGAAATCTCTATTTATTTATTTATTTATTTTTTGGTTTGACAAGGGAACTTATCCACAATCCTTTGGACCATGGGTATCAAACCCTTGAGCATGGCTAAGAGGCACCCCATAATGCATAGCATCGGGTATTTCAGGAATTAAATTCCTGTGGATGCTCCTCAACAAAGTCGAACTTGAGACCTTGGACTACTACTCACAAGCAGCTTACCAATTCGACTAGAACCTCTTGGGTAGAAATCTCTCTTTATTGATCATTCATGAATACATGAGTATATTACTTTATAGATAACAGAAAAGCTAATATAAAAGTCTAAATACTAGGTAGGAACAAGGACCAAATATTGATAGATACATAACCAAATATAAAATATAGCAATAATATTAATTATATCCTAACCCTTAGAAATAATTATATGTTGGTTATATAATTACCTTTATGATAGAAATACTATTATATTATAAATATTTTGAACGAATTATTCACCACTATAAGTTAGCAACAATTCCTTCTTCTTTTCAACTTCCACGTTGTCTGAATAATCCCGACAATGCTGTAATCCTCAATGAAATTGCTCGTGTTATATTCTGTAACCTTGATATGGAATAGCATTGTTCTTCCAATCAATCTTGTGATAGCTTGTGGGATTTCATCATTTTTGGCATCCTAAATTTTATAGTTCAAATATCACCAAAGTCCATATCAATTAAGTAAAGTTTAAATAAAAAATAACTTTGTATTAACCAAATATATTTGTTTAAATCAATCTTAATATTTTTACCAATCCCAAAGTGTTAGCAAGATCTGATGGAGCAATTTTTAGTAAACGTAGTGTGTCATGATGGAAAAGAACAAATGTTGTTATTCCAGTATCATCGGTAACCTGTAATGTAACCTTGTACCTGATCACATAAAAATATCAAAATTAAAACTTTAATGTTTTAAAGGTAATATGTTTATCACATAATTATAATAATATGTAAATAACACATCTTACCTTTCCTCCACAAAATTCTTATAAGTCTTTTAAAATTAGTCTCTCAAATCATTAAATTGCTATTGGATCTCATTTCTTGGAAGTTGTTTCGAATTAATCTTTATAATCAAGAGGCGCAGTAGCGCGGTATAAGACTTGGGAGAGGAGTGATTCAAAATATTTAAGGTTTAAGGGACTAATATAGAAGTGTAAAGAAGAAAGAACTCTCTCTTAATTGATCATTCATGATTCATGAATACGTGAGTACATTAATTTATAGATGATAAGAAAGTTAATATATAAAGTCTAAATACTATGTAGGAATAAGGATGTGTATGTACTACCAGATAGATACATTACCAAATACAAAATGTAGCAATAACATAATTATATCATATTAAGTTCAACATCCCCCCCCTCCCCCTTCCTCCTCGAACTCATGGTGGGATAAAATCATGAGTTTGGATACGATGAGCCAAAAATGCTAGATGCCTAAGCCTCGATGAAGTGTGGTGAAAAGAAAAACCCAACGGTTGTAAGATCGATGATGTAGGATAGAAATCTAGCGGCATCAATGAAGAAGAGCTCGATGTCAATGAGATTAATAGCGAGAGCTAGGAATCCTTTACATCAACGGAGAAATTTTTTTGTGATGACAAGATCAAATGGCGAGGAATGGAATCCTTATCCATCGATGGAAAACTAGAAGGGTCAATGTTGAGGCCATGAAGAGGAGGATCTAGTTGTGAAGAAAATATCAATGATTGATCTCGATGCTACAGAGAAGAAAATCTCGTAATAAGGAGAGACATGAGTCAGAGTCGAAATGTTGTATATGGCAGCGATGTTTTTTTTTTCAGGAAGAGAGCTCCACAGAAGAGGTTAGGGTGAGATTGTATTCCAAGGGACATCGATGGTGAAGGCTCGATTATAGGGGCAATGTCAGATCTAATCTAAAACAAACAGTGATAAAAAGCGGAAAGCGTAAAGTCGTCAAAGATGAGGTCAAAGACGCTAAGGGAAAGTATGTAGGCTGTGCTTGGTGTTAAGACCCTCTCGGCAGCACCGAGTCGAAGAAACAAAAGAGAGGTTTTTAGGGCTAAAAACATAGCTCTGACACCATGCAAAGGAGAAAGAAATCTCTATTTATTTATTTATTTATTTTTTGGTTTGACAAGGGAACTTATCCACAATCCTTTGGACCATGGGTATCAAACCCTTGAGCATGGCTAAGAGGCACCCCATAATGCATAGCATCGGGTATTTCAGGAATTAAATTCCTGTGGATGCTCCTCAACAAAGTCGAACTTGAGACCTTGGACTACTACTCACAAGCAGCTTACCAATTCGACTAGAACCTCTTGGGTAGAAATCTCTTTATTGATCATTCATGAATACATGAGTATATTACTTTATAGATAACAGAAAAGCTAATATAAAAGTCTAAATACTAGGTAGGAACAAGGACCAAATATTGATAGATACATAACCAAATATAAAATATAGCAATAATATTAATTATATCCTAACCCTTAGAAATAATTATATGTTGGTTATATAATTACCTTTATGATAGAAATACTATTATATTATAAATATTTTACAATCTTGAAAATAAAGATTTAATTACCAAAATATCAAAAGATATTTAAAAGGCTTCTGACTATTTTCCTCCTAAATTATTTTGCCATGTCTTATACCCGAATCATTTTTAGTTTCTGCATGCCCCCTAAATTATTGAATTTGTTCTCTACTTTGCCTCATGAATTATGTTCTGTCACACCTTGCCCCCAAAACTTTCATCCATGCTTACCCACTAAACTACTAAATTAGTACTTAGTTGCCACTTCTTTTTTTACTACTTTATGGGCATTTAAATAGGTTTATGAGAGAAAAGTGATAGTTTAGAAGTAAGACGGGACTCAGAATACTTTTGTGGGCAATAAAACAACAAAATAATAATATAGGGACATGTAGGAATTAAAATAGTTTAGAGGATAAAAAAAGGCAAAATAATATTTTAGGGGTGCACAGGACCAGGGTTATTTAAAATTTCATTACTTATTTAGTTCAAATCAAATTATAGTATAGTCTTTTCTTAGTCTAAATTTTAAATGGGTTTTATTTTGATATATACCCTCCAAATTGATGGTAATTTTAAATTTAACCTTCAAATTGTGTCCTTCCCTCAAATTTATCCTCAAACTTAATTGTTGTTAAAACCATAACATCTTTATGGTTAACTTAGTCATATATCCACATTTTATTATTCTAAAAGAAAATAGCAAAAATAATCAATTATAATTCTTAAATGTGAGTTGTTAAACTCTAAAACCCAAACCTAGAAGAAAATAAAATCATCACTTCTCCTACTCCCGTGTTCTCACATTTCTAGGTTTTTTCTAGGCAATTCTTCTCAAAATCTCTTTGGCACAAAGCCAAAGTCAAATCACTGATCCATTATAGGTTTTTTCTAGGCTAACGAAGCTTCCCGGGGCGTGTACAACAAGGTTGATTTGAGGCGGTTCTGCTAGCTGTCAATAAAAGCAGCTAATTTCAATTAGGATCTTAAATGATTTGTCGTTTTTAACTCTAGAATAGGTTTTGAGCATAAAATGATTCTCGCGATTGTTTGCATGTATAACTTTGGTTTAACCAATATAAATTAGAATGTGTAAGATAAAAATATCTAAATGAGGGGTTGACACGCTCAAATGAGCCATTCCAATATGTGGTGAAGGTTTCAAGTACACATGAAAACACACGTTAAAAAGATATGAGGTCAAATAGAATTTTAAAAATACAAATTGTGTATGTGTAGGTCAAAGTTGCCTTGGAAAAGGGTGTTAAACAACTTTGGGGGTGCCAAAGTCGACTTTGCTTAGGGCAATCAGCTTCGGGCCTGAATCTAAAAGGCTAAATTCCGTATAATTGTCGAAGCCGGCTTGGCTAAAGTGAAACTGGATTTCCCTGCCAAAGTCAACTTTGCAAGAATGAGGGTCGATTTTGACGAGAAATTCCAGATTTTCTAGAATTTGATTCTTGGGTTTGTCAAAGCCAATATTTTTGCAAATTTTTTTTCTGCAATCATTTTGTTCCTAGAGGGTTATCCACACTTTTTAGTGGGGTTTAATTTAATGCAGGGTACAAGGTCTAGGGTTTGTAGATTAAAATATTAGATCAATGGGTTAGATCCAAAATCGATACATAAAAATTGGTGATAAAAACCAAGAAAATTGAATATGTGATACATAGTTTTAATACAAAATAAATATCAGATATTGATAAAAAAATGATTATAGCATCAACAATATATTGAACTACAAATTCTCATAGATCCTTCATTTTTCACCTAGAAATACCGAAATATGAAATATAAAACTATTGAGTGGGGCATAGAAATTGAAGAGATTAGATTAAGATCATTGTGTCTTATGGTTGTGCAGGAAGGAGAGTAAGTAATCAAATGACGACGAAAGCGAGTGTTACTTGATTGAAGCCAACTCTACTAAAAAGTCTACCAAAAAAATTGAAAACTGTTGAAAGATAGTGTTTTCTCCTCTCTGCCATGGTCGCCCCGCTCTGGGGGTTTCCCTGGGGGCTATTCCTGAATTTTTAGGATTTTTATTAGGTTTTTATATTGTAATTTACCTATTTAATTGATAATCGGTTGACCGCTTTTGACTTAAACCCAGTAAGGCTATTTTCATAAAACTCCCTATTAGAACCCTTATTTAAATATTTCTAGTCACTAATCTTTGTCAAAAATTCTAATTAAGAGAAATTCAAATAGGTTTTTTTTTTTCTAGAAACCACATTTAGAATAAGATTATTCTATAGAAACCACATTTGATTGTCAATTTATACATAAACCGCATTTAAAGAGTTTTTGTTGCAATCAATCACCCGGGCTCGCTTTTCAATTAACTTTTTTTGGGTAATTGACCCCACCAAATCTCCATTAATGTAACACCCGTGAACTACCATTACGATATTCCGGTATCTTTGAGAATTTCTGTTAGAAATTAAATAAATTAATTTCTATTAGTTCTAAATTTATCATAAATAACTCAAAAAAATATGAGTTATTAATTAGATAATCTTTCGAGGTGTTTTATGCAAATAGTTTTAGAGCCTGACCTGGAAGCATTTAAGCTCGAAATGAGTTTTGTGCTAGTTTAGCTTGACTTCTTGCCTTCAGCACTAGTTACAGAGGACCCGAATCAAATTTATCTTATTTTTTAAGGTCCCAGAAATTTGTTATGAATTATTGAATTAAATTCAATAATCTTTTATATATTAATATTTTAATCCAACTCAAGTTGTCCCCTATTCATATTTTCGCTCATTGATGCACATTGACCTGGGCACATCACCTAGCCCATCTAAGCACGTGGCCTAATCTATGGGTCAAGTATATTTAATTATCCTTTTCATGGCCCAAGGACGATGCTTCAAGGCCCAACCATAGTTAACCTCCCAGACGCCCGTATCTGATCCTGTGGAGAGGAAGAGTATGCACACTCGCAAATGAGAATTTAATCCAGAAACCCTCATATTTTTCCCATCTGCTCTCTGCCTTCTCTGCTTCCTTTTCTTTACTTGTTCGGTCTAGAGAGAGAAAGAGACAAGATGAGAGAGATAGAAGGAGTTTGAGAGTGATGAAGATGTAGATTTCAGCGGAGTTCCCTTTTCCCATTCAACTAGGTGCGGTGTTCAACGGCGACCGGGAGGAGGAATTAGATCTCTGATCGAGGAGGAATCATAGAGATTGTACTGCATATTTACGTCGGTAGATTCCAAGGCAAGTACCACTTACTCTTCTTTCCTTTGTTTCCGGAATCTTTTACGTGCATTATACATAAATCGCGATTTTAATTATGAATGTTGATGATCAAACCCTAGAAATTCATGCAAAATACTATAAGGTTCATAGATGATGTTATTCCTAATGAATATGACAAGTTTATATCAGATCTAATAGATTTTAATCATTACACGATCGATAGAATCGATTAAAACTCAAAACATGCACGTAAGGTGCACGAAACCCTAACTTCTCATTCACGAGGTTGAGACTTGAAAATATAGTTTAGATGAGCCTAATAGTCCTCTAAACTTGTCCAAAGGCATACGAGAAGATTGGAGATGAAACGGCGAAGAAACGGCATCGATGGAGACGAATTCGTGCAAAACAGAAGCTGATAAGACATCTCGTTTGGTTTTAGCCGTTTGATTTTGAAACCAGATGCCTGAGTCAGTTTGACAAAACCCAATTTCTACAAATTGTTAGTACAGACCTGGCTTGGGATTTCAACCATCCGGTTAGGCATTTCACCACCAAAAACACGCAATTTTTTTATGGACTTTTGACTAGTTGTATGACACCATATCTTGTTCGTGTGTTACCCTATATTCCTTGAACTTTAACCACGCATTGGTATGTGAAGATTGGATAAGTTTAGCTATTTATTGGGTGTTTTGAATTTGACCAAACAAACTAAGTTTATAAACATGCGAACTTCGCTTGAGTCATCTTATGACTAAAGTCTAATTAGGAGTTGTATACCTTTTTCATGTACCTTAAATGTCTTAAGGAGCAAATACTACGACTCGTGAGTTGACAAACCCTTCTCTACTGAAATGTGTATTAAACTCTTAGGAGTGGTTGCTTGTTAAAGATCCTCGATTATGAGTTGGTTTATCGTAAAAGTTTATAAATGCTTACATTTAACTAAATGAAGTGTGAATAGTTGTATAAGTACTCACACAAAAGAATTTAATCTGATATAACCCAATTGAGAAATATTCTATTTACATGTGGATGATTTTAAATTCAAACTCTGGTCAGAGTCCTTTGTTCATCAGGTCCTTTTCTGGTATATATGGTGATTTAATATAAAATTCTCTTTTTGCTCAACTGAGTACTTGTTTAACAATCGAACTTGGGTTGTTATATGATCAATATTTCAAAAGTGTCTAATTATGTTCAAGGGACTCGACACTTATTATTACAAATAATGTGACTCAAAGAGTGTTTAATTATTTAATTAACTCGGCGTGTAGGAGTAGTCCTTTGTGATACCCACACTAGATATTATGTAGTGTTTCGCCACTCAAATAACTCAAGACATTGATATAAATTAATGAATATACTTGTAGATGATTCAGATGATATTATAACTATTGTTACAAGAAGAATGGTGTTGAATGTTGATGATTGATAGGATTTTTTGTTAATCCTTTATACATATAGACATGTTTAGTAACTTGCTTCTAGATGGCGAGGTACTTGATCTCCTAGGTTAGAGATTACATATGTACACGCTGGGCTGTTAGCTACCGACTGTGATATCGACCATGATATATAATGTAGGCAATAAAAATTGCCTTAATCCCTACACAGCAACTCGGAATGAGCAAAAGAGCTTAAGAGCCCATCTAAGTGGAGTCAGGCCCGCCTAAAGGTTAAGTTTACCTGGATGTTTGACTTTACCAAATAAGACAGAAATGCTGATATCTCTTAAACCAAAAGGAACTGGGTAAGATGACCGGGGCAATTGGCTCCGTCTCGTCGAGATGGTCGATTTCCATATATAATTCGCCTAATCCGACGCACGGTTTGAAAGTTACGACCGCTCTTCAGAGCATGTTCAAGCTTCGCCTGCAGAGCAAGCTCGCCGCAAAGGAGCTTAGCCCGCCTCAAGCACAAGCTCGCGATGAAGACTTGGAGCTCGCCTGCGGCTTGAAGCTCGCCTCGATAGGCCAAAGTCGCCCACAACCTCAAAGTTTGACGAGGCTCGCTACAACATCATTGCAGCGAGGCTCGACATTCAGCGAGGCTCGCCAAGCAGCGAGGCTCGACATTCAGCGAGGCTCGCCAAGCGCCGAGGCTCGACATTCAGCGAGGCTCGCCAAGCAGCGAGGCTCGACATTCGACGAGGCTCGCCAAGCGCCGAGGCTCGACATTCAACCGAGGTTCGCCTACGGCGGTGAACCTCGACATTCAACCGAGGTTCGCCTACGGCGGTGAACCTCGACATTCAACCGAGGTTCGCCTACGGCGGTGAACCTCGACATTCAACCGAGGTTCGCCTACGGCGGTGAACCTCGACATTCAACCAGGTTCGCCTACGGCGAACCCCGACATTCAACCGAGGTTCGCCTACGGCGAACCCCGACATTCAGCGAGGCTCGCCAAGCGCCGAGGCTCGACATTCAACCGAGGTTCGCCAAGCAGCGAGGCTCGACATTCAACCGAGGTTCGCCAGCGTGAAGCTCTTCACTCAACCGAGGTTCGCCAAGCAACAGGCTCGACATTCAACCGAGGTTCGCCTACAACATCATTGCAGCGAGGCTCGACATTCAGCGAGGCTCGCCAAGCAGCGAGGCTCGACATTCAGCGAGGCTCGCCAAGCGCCGAGGCTCGACATTCAACCGAGGTTCGCCTACGGCGGTGAACCTCGACATTCAACCGAGGTTCGCCTACGCAGCGAACCCCGACATTCAACCGAGGTTCGCCTACGGCGAACCCCGACATTCAACCGAGGTTCGCCTACGGCGAACCCCGACATTCAACCGAGGTTCGCCTACAGCGAGGCTCGACATTCAACCGAGGTTCGCCTACGGCGAACCCCGACATTCAACCGAGGTTCGCCTACGGCGAACCCCGACATTCAACCGAGGTTCGCCAAGCAGCGAGGCTCGACATTCAACCGAGGTTCGCCAAGCGTGAAGCTCTTCACTCAACCGAGGTTCGCCAAGCGTGAAGCTCTTCACTCGACCGAGGTTCGCCAAGCAGCGAAGCTCGACATTCAACCGAGGTTCGCCAAGCAGCGAGGCTCGACATTCGACGAGGCTCGCCACAACATGAGGTATCGTCCAAAGAGACGAACCTCGCCCAAGTGACGAACCTCGCCCAAGTGACGAACCTCGCCCAAGTGACGAACCTCGCCATCATCAAGGGGTTCATTCAAAACAAGACGAGTGTCGCCCGTAAGAGAACTCGCCCACATGGCTAACGCCGCCTACCGCGAACCTCGCCCAAGTGACGAACCTCGCCCAAGTGACGAACCTCGCCCAAGTGACGAACCTCGCCCAAGTGACGAACCTCGCCCAAGTGACGAACCTCGCCCAAGTGACGAACCTCGCCCAAGTGACGAACCTCGCCCAAGTGACGAACCTCGCCCAAGTGACGAACCTCGCCCAAGTGACGAACCTCGCCCAAGTGACGAACCTCGCCCAAGTGACGAACCTCGCCCAAGTGACGAACCTCGCCATCATCAAGGGGTTCATTCAAAACAAGACGAGTGTCGCCCGTAAGAGAACTCGCCCACATGGCTAACGCCGCCTACCGCGAACCTCGCCCAAGTGACGAACCTCGCCCAAGTGACGAACCTCGCCCAAGTGACGAACCTCGCCCAAGTGACGAACCTCGCCCAAGTGACGAACCTCGCCCAAGTGACGAACCTCGCCCAAGTGACGAACCTCGCCCAAGTGACGAACCTCGCCCAAGTGACGAACCTCGCCCAAGTGACGAACCTCGCCCAAGTGACGAACCTCGCCCAAGTGACGAACCTCGCCCAAGTGACGAACCTCGCCCAAGTGACGAACCTCGCCCAAGTGACGAACCTCGCCCAAGTGACGAACCTCGCCCAAGTGACGAACCTCGCCCAAGTGACGAACCTCGCCCAAGTGACGAACCTCGCCCAAGTGACGAACCTCGCCCAAGTGACGAACCTCGCCCAAGTGACGAACCTCGCCCAAGTGACGAACCTCGCCCAAGTGACGAACCTCGCCCAAGTGACGAACCTCGCCCAAGTGACGAACCTCGCCCAAGTGACGAACCTCGCCCAAGTGACGAACCTCGCCCAAGTGACGAACCTCGCCCAAGTGACGAACCTCGCCCAAGTGACGAACCTCGCCCAAGTGACGAACCTCGCCCAAGTGACGAACCTCGCCCAAGTGACGAACCTCGCCCAAGTGACGAACCTCGCCCAAGTGACGAACCTCGCCCAAGTGACGAACCTCGCCCAAGTGACGAACCTCGCCCAAGTGACGAACCTCGCCCAAGTGACGAACCTCGCCCAAGTGACGAACCTCGCCTACCGCGAACCTCGCCCAAGTGACGAACCTCGCCCAAGTGACGAACCTCGCCCAAGTGACGAACCTCGCCCAAGTGACGAACCTCGCCCAAGTGACGAACCTCGCCCAAGTGACGAACCTCGCCCAAGTGACGAACCTCGCCCAAGTGACGAACCTCGCCTACCGCGAACCTCGCCCAAGTGACGAACCTCGTCATCATCAAGGGGTTCATTCAAAACAAGACGAGTGTCGCCCCAGAAGAGAACCTCGTCCACATGACGAACGTCGCCCCAGCTGCGAACCTCGTCCAAGTGACGAACCTCGCCGTCAACATGAGGTATCGTCCAAAAGAGACGAACCTCGCCCAAGTGACGAACCTCGCCCAAGTGACGAACCTCGCCCAAGTGACGAACCTCGCCCAAGTGACGAACCTCGCCCAAGTGACGAACCTCGCCTACAACGCGAGGTCCCCTTGAAAAAGATGAGCCTCGTCCAGTGGCGAACCTCGCCTACAACGCGAGGTCCCCTTGAAAAGAAATGAGCTCGCTCTTCGCGAACTTCGCCAAAGAACATGACGAATGTCGCTCGATGACGAACCTCGCCCAAGTGACGAACCTCGTCAGAATGACGAACCTCGTCAACACGAGGTCCATGCTGAGCCAGATGAACCTCGCTCGGATAGCGAACCTCGCCATAAGCTTCGCCGCCAAAGCCAAAGGAAACGGCAGCCTCGCCAGGGTCGCCGAACTCGACTCACAGAGCCTCTCTCATACGAGGCTCGTTCTTCAGAATCAATTGGGGGTACATCCACTTCTGATCTCCGTGATTATCTCACTCACAAGCGTGACGCCAGTCAAATGCAATCTCATTGTTGCTGTGAGAAGCTCATCTCTGCGATGCGCGCCCAATGTTCATCGACACATCAACCTTCGGTTTTTGAGCGATTATCTGACCCATCAAGCAGACGAGGGCGGTTTCACCATAAAAAGCGAGCGGTGCACGATGGTCATTCCCATGGAGTGACTATCAACATGGTCGGGAGAAGCGGGAGCAAGACCCCAACAGGCAGTCCTGAATCGTCTGACCCTGAGTATTCCCCAGGGTTACGAGGCGCATTAATCAATAGTCAAGGCGCCTATCGAAGCACCCGTCTTCGTACCGGAGCGGCAATCCCGTTTGACTATAGCCAATTGGCTGGGGGTACCCCCGAAGAATTTGAGAACTCTGGCATCGCTACGTCTCAACCTTCGAATACTGATTTTAGTGATCAGGCGAGCGTCCTCATGGCCGAACGAGAAGAGGAGATGACACGAAGGATCGAAGAGCAACAAGCTACTATTCTTGCGCAACAAGAATCTATCAGACGCTTAGAAATGATGATGGAGAAACTGGTGGGCAAGAAGAAGCTGGACGAAGGAGGGTCCAAATCGAAGCAAGGAGGCTACGACGAGGATCATGATGTTCACTCAATGTCATCGGAAGCGGAATCGAATCCGCGTACGAAAGAGCAGGATCATATGTGGCGGGATTTCCAAAAGCAGCTGGACGCCCTGAAACTCCAAGGGCAATCTAAGGGGCCGGGGGTGGCGAGGCCATATCCTATAGAATGGGACGATGTCCCGTATCCTCCTAAGTTCAAGCCACTTAACCTGGCGCAGTTCGACGGGAAAAGTTCTCCGTCACAACATATCTACTACTTCCAAGCGCAAACCGGGCATATAACGGGTAATGATCCAATCATGACCCGATTATTCATTAGCACTCTTAAGGGAGTCGCCTTCGAGTGGTTTCGAAGGTTAGAGCCTGGTTCTATCGACTCTTGGAAAGATCTGCAAGGGCTCTTTATGGCCCGATTTTTCGATGATGACACTGAGGTGTCTATGGCCACTTTGCTGGCCGAGAAGCAAAAGAAGACGGAGTCTGTTAGCACTTTCGTCAAGCGATTCCGGAATCAGTCCTTGCATTCCCGGGACCAAGCCTCGGAAGCGACATTCATCGGGATGTGTAGAGCCAACCTCTCGATCAACATACTGTCGAAAATGGGTGCAGTGGAAGCACACTCTTGGAGAGAATTGGTGAGGCAAGGCGAACAAGTCGAAAACATGCTTAAGAGGATTGAGGCAGAAGAACCTCAGGATTATCGCTCTAAAAAAGGGGGAAATCAGAGCAGTTTTACGCCTCAAAAACAGCTAAAGGGGAAGGAGACTCTGACTGTGGGAACTCAACCTACTCCAAAACCTTTTAAGCAGAAACCGAGTGCCTACGATAACCGTCCTATGAAGAAGTATGATTTCAAGGATGATCAGGTCGTCCCTATCTTCAAGACGTTGCTCAAGATGAACAAGATCGCGCTTCCGGAAATAAAGAAGTCGGAGGAAGCCTCAAGGACGGATGATCCGAAATACTGCATGTACCATCGAATGGTACACCATCCGACGGGGTCATGCTACATCTTGAAAGACAAGATCCAAGTCTTGTTAGAAGCAGGTGTTATGACTCTGCGGGAGGATCAGAAGAAGGTGTCTGCAAACATGGTTGCTCTCCAATTTGGCGATTTCGCGAAACTCCAAGTGCAAGATGGGGTAAAGCCGATCCCTCGAGCAGAGGCCAGAGTTGTGAACTTTGATCTCTAGCAGCGGGAGGCACAAGGTATGGTCCCTTACACTACGCCCAAGGGCGAAATTATGTGGGTCCACCCCGACTTGTTATCAGATGAACAATGGACCTCTTCAAAGCCTAAAGGGAGGACTTGTAATGCCACCTCAGTTGCGCTGCGCCGGAAAAGGAGCAAATCATCCCGCCGCATACTGCATCAAAGATTTGCTACCCGAGGTGGGAAAGAGTTCTCAAGGGAGTATCCCGAGGCAGTACCCGATGTACCATCAAGGGTGCCGGTCATTGAGCCCAAAACAAGGGAAATCCGCTACAACAGAGCTCTTAGGAAGGACACCCCTGAGACCTCGAAGGCCCCTTTCCAGTTTGATGTTTTAGCTCAACTCTCCAACATCCCGGCGAGGATCACTTTATTCGAGCTCTTGCGCCTCTCTCAATCTACCGGAGAAGCTTTGCGAGAAGCTTGGCGGATAACGGCTGCCTCGCCATTTCCCGTAAAGCTCAATGTAAGTTTGCTTCAATGTCACCGTGTCTTCGAGGGGCCAATACCTTGCATTACCTTCTCCTGAGGACATGCAAGTGAAGAACCCGGCATGATAGGCCATTATACTTTACCGTTACATTGGCTCTGTCCGGATCAACCGAGCTCAAGTTGACCTGTGATCTCGCATTGAGTATCATCCCATTGAGAATTATACAACATCTCGATACCACAGATCGTTTAGCGACAACCGACTACCATCTACGGTTTCAATGCCACCACCTCGCCCCTTGGGCAAAATCAAACTCGATGTCGATAGGAGACTCAAGACGACGCCACCGCTACGCCATTGATGCTGATACATCCTATAATTTGCTATTGGGTCGACCCTGGATCCATGAAAACTTGATCGTCCCATCTACATTGCATCAATGCATGAAGTATGTAGATGAAGAGGGGATGGTTAAAACATTGGTCGCGGAAAGGCAACCATTCAAAGGTGTGGAGAATTATTTTACTGATTCTGTCCACTACCTTGAGGAGGGCCAAACCGGTGAACCACAGATCGAGGACTATGACAGCGGAAATGAGGTGACATAGAGTCCAACAAGGAGTTGTGTTCAATGATGTAAAACCCTTTGTAATCGATCCAATGATCCCGATGACGATATCGCCATTTTCAATGAAGATTATGATTTAGCTTACGACCGGTGTTAAAAGTAATATCGACTTAATGTCGAAATTTCGCCACGGCTGTATGTCAACCTACACCGCACATGCCAACTCGGTCGCCGCTCATGATGACCCAAAGGCATAATGACTCTTCATAGCGGTTTTGTGGTACCGGCCGGGGATAGTGATCGAAAGACATCATCCTTGGCGGTCAATCACCGTTGCAAAACAAGCTAGAGCGCCCAAAGCGAGGAAGAGGAACCCCAATTCTCATATTTCGCCAACGCACGAAATTTGATGAAGAAAATGGGGTATGACTTCTTCAGAAAGAAGGACTAAGCTACGAAAGGTATCAAGACACCAATCCGACCGCTACGCCCTAAGGTCACCGATGATTATTATCATAAAACTCGTAAAGGGTTGGGATATGAATCACCATCGTGCTCATGGCATGTCGAGACTGAGGGCAATTCAGAGCACTCATCGTCTGAACGGCTCGATTCGTCGCGATGACATGAATTTCGGTCCCCGATGGCCAATATGACTGCGGCCGATCAACTTGAGATTCGGGAGGATGATCGCTTGTCATTATTCGAAGATCCGCTAAGTCAACATTTCGGGATGCAATGGGAACATCGCTTTGAACAACGAGCCACCCACCGATGACAAAATAGTCCGAAGTTGATATGGGGATGAAGCTAATCCAAGCCCATATTCATAGCGATAGTTTGACAAATGAAGAAAAGGAAAGCCTTATCGCTTTGGTACGGAATATATCGATATCTTCGCTGGAGTTATGAAGATATGCGGCTTAGACCCTCGAAAGTGGCTATGCATTGCCTTAATATCGAACTAGGCTAAGCTTGTTAAACAACAAAGAACGACGATTTGCCCCTCGGTCATGAAGGCCATTGAGAAAGAAATCGAGAAGCCGATCAAAGCAGTTTCATTCGAGGTTCAACACCCGACCGGGTAGCCAATATAGTACCTGCTTTGAAGAAAAGCGACAGATCCGCCGCGGCGTTGACTATCGAGACTTAAATTCAGCATGTCCGAAAGATGATTTTCCTTTACCAATCACGGATATTATCGTCGATAACACGTGTGGGTTTGAAAGGATGTCTTTTATGGATGGCTTTTCAGGGTACAATCAAATCAAAATGCACCCCGATGATGAAAAGCACACCGCTTCCAACACCGCCGAATATACCGTTATACGGTTATGCCTTCGGCTTGAAAATGCGGGCTACATACCAGCGCGCCATGACCACTATCTTCCGAAAACATTTACGGAAGACAGTAGAATGCTACGTAGACGATTTAGTGGTCAAGAGTCGTCACAAAAGTGATCATTTACACGACTTGAGGACAGCATTTGAGATAATGCGGGCACATCAGCTGAAGATGAACCCAACTAAGTCTTTCCTGGGGATGTCTAGTGGCAAATTCCTAGGGTTCGTGGTCACAGCAGACGGTATACGCCTCGACCCGGATAAAGTCAAAGCTATCCAAGAACTTCCACCTCCTAGAAGCCTCAGAGAGCTTCGTGGTCTCCAAGGGCGTTTGGCTTACATTCGCAGATTCATTTCCAATTTATCGGGGAAATGTCAACCATTCTCGAAGCTCATGAAGAAAGGTGTATCGTTCATTTGGGACGAAGATTGCCGGAAGGCATTCGAAGAGATCAAAACATATCTTTCTAATCCCCCTGTGTTAGTTGCACCTAAATCAGGAAAGCCCTTTCTGATTTACATCCGCGCTACAGAGTATGCGTTAGCAGGTCTTTTAGCACAGGACGATGACAATGGCCACGAACAGGCAGTCTATTACCTCAGTAGGACACTGTCGGGGGCCGAATATCGATATCCTCCCATTCAGAAGGAATGTTTGGCTTTGGTCTTCGCCATCCAAAAGATGCGGCACTATCTAGTGGGACAGACCATACACGTCATCTCCAAAATCGACCCTATACGGGTATTCATGACTCAGCCTGGCACGTTGAATGGTCGAACGGCTAGATGGGCATTGTTATTATCTCAGTACGACATTCACTTCAAACCTCAGAAGGCGATGAAGGGTCAAGCTGTGTGTGATCTTATGGCTAATCATCCATTGAAAGGGAAAGTCGAATTGTATCAAGACATGCCTGATGAACCTTATGAAGCTAATCGGTCTCTAAGGAACGTGTATGGCAGTTGTTCTTTGACGAGCTCGAGAGTTTACCCCCGACGGCCCCGCTGTAGCCGGAGTGGGGGTAGTATTGATGTCTCCGCAAAACCACGTGATACCACGAGCTGTGTCGTTATCAGAACCATGCACCAATAACGTAGCAGAGTATAATGCGTTATTGATTGGTCTCGACATAGCCAAACATTTAGGCGTGAAGCACCTTGAAGCATTTGGGGATTCACAGCTAGTCGTAAAACAACTAAGAGGGGAATACGAAGTCAGGCACGAGGACCTTATCCCTCATCATGCAGCAGCCATAACTTTAGCTGACTCCTTTGAAAGCTTTTACATTGATCATGTGCCCCGCTTATGAACACTTATGCATGCGTACTGGCGTCTCTTGCGCCTACGCTTAGCCCCGCCGAGAATGCTACTCGCCAGTTAGTGTGACTAGTCGGCAATTATTTCGGCCAAAATATGCATTACAGATTCGTGCAGTTGAAGACGAGCCTAAGTCACTTGAAGCACGAGACTGGCGGTTCCCGATCATCGACTATGTCTTGCATGGGATATTGCCCGAAGACATAAAAGAAAGGGAGTCGATTCGTCGACGAGCATCAAGATTTTACTATGATTCCGCCATGCACCTTATATAGAAGGTCATATGATGGGTTACTGCTTCGATGTCTGTCAGCTAAGGAAGCAGAGCAAGTCTTGAAAGAAGCTCATGACGGTGTCTGTGGAGCACACCAACCTGGACCCAAGTTATGGGATCGGCTGCGCAGACTCGGTTATTATTGGCCAACAATGGTAAGGGATGCCGTGGCTTACGCTAAACGATGCCATGCGTGCCAAATACATGCTAACTACCTTCATCAACCGCCGGAACACTTGCATCCTACCGCCACGTCCTGGCCATTTGAAACGTGGGGAATGGACATCGTCGGTCCAATTTCTCCACCTTCTTCAAAAGGACATCGCTTCATATTGGCGATAACTGAGTATTTCTCAAAGTGGGCTGAAGCCGTTCCGTTGAGATTGGACAAGACAAGTGATGTGATCAAGTTTGTTAAACATCATGTCATATACCGGTACGGTGTGCCGAGGCAGATTGTCCACGATAATGGCCCGCAATTTGTCGGCCATGCCTTCACGCGATTCTCGCGATAAATTTCAAATTGAACCTAGCGCCAATGACTTACTACCCCGCCACAATGGACAAGCTGAAGCTTTTAACAAGACGATCATCAAGATCCTTACTAAAATGGTCTCTTCAAACAAGAAGGATTGAACGACAAGTCGGGCAAAGCTCGTGGGCTTACCGTGACAACGGTTCGCGACACCGACAGGTACCACCCCATATTCTCTGGTTTATGGTTGTGAAGCCATTTTACCGATAGAGATTCAAATCCCATCGCTTCGAATGGCGTTATCCACCGGAATGACAACCGAGGAAAATCATCGCCGACGCCTTGAGGAACTTGAAATGCCGGATGAAAACGACATGTGCTCAACAAAGATATCGAGCTTTACCAGACCCGGATTTCTAAAGCATTTGACAAGAAAGTCCGATGTCGCATTTTCAAGGAAGGCGACCTCGTTCTCGCTGTCCGACGCCCGATGATTTTGAACTCCAAAAGAAGGGAAGTTTGAACCAAAATGGGAAGGACCATTCGTGGTGGAGTCTGTTTACTCGAATGGAGCATACCGCCTAACCAATCAAGAAGGCTGACGAATCATGATGCCTATTAATGGTAAGTTTCAAAAGTACTACCCGTAGTCCGCCAAACTCCCACCAAGTTATCATGTTAACAATCACCTCGACAAATTCCCTTCCAATCCTCGTCAATAGGTTGGTGGGTCCACATAACTGTCATGTTAACAATCACCTCGACAAATTCCCTTCCAATCCTCGTCAATAGGATGGCGGGACCCCAAAACTATCATGTTAACAATTACCTCTGATAGTTCCCTCAAGATTTCCTCCGTCAATCCTCTCAAATGGGATGACGGGACCACTCCCACTGTCATGTTAATATTACACCTCTGGCAAATCAACTTACTAATCCTTTCCAATGGGATGGTGAGTCCTCAAAGTTACCCCAATCGCAATAAATCCTTGTCGGGTTAACAATCACCTCTGACAAATTCCCCTTCCAATCCTCGTCAATAGGTTGGTGGGTCCACATAACTGTCATGTTAACAATCACCTCTGATAGTCCGCACCGTCATTCCCGCAAATGACGTTGTCCAACCAAGCAATATACCCCTATCAACTCCCTCGCCGAATAGTGGCCTACCATGCGATGTGCCTCTATTTTAGCCATAGTCGTTATACTCCCATGTCCCTGAACGACTCAGCTACCCCCACAGAGTCATTTCCTAAATGACTTTGTTCGTAATCACTGTTGTTATACTTTTAAGTCACTGAACAACTTGATTGCTTCTTGATCGCGATCGTTATACTTCTATGTCACTGAACGATTCGATCATTTTCGAATAGTGGCCTACCATGCGATGTGCCTCTATTTTAGCCATAGTCGTTATACTCCCATGTCCCTGAACGACTCAACTACTCCCACATGATCATTCCTCTAAATGATTTTGTTCGTAATCACTGTTGTTATACTTTTAAGTCACTGAACAACTTGATTGCTTCTTGATCGCGATCGTTATACTTTCATGTCACTGAACGATTCGATCATTTCCGCATGATGGCCTACCAGGCTATTTGCCCTTATCTTTTAGTCCAACGCCTTGAACGGCTAAGGATAGAGGGGAGATTTTAGCACTAAGCCTAAAAGAAACTCCTCGCAAACTCACCATACTGAGGGGAAAAGTATGGCTAGCCCGATTCAAGCGGTGTCGATAAAGGCACATCAAATCCGTTGATAGTCGGGGTTTGCTAAAATCGAAGGCGATCATTAGCTGCAAGTGAAGAATACAAATTTACCGTGTTCGTTAGAAGGTTCCTAGCCCGCCTCAAGCACAAGCTCGCATGCAAAGGAGCTTAGCCCGCCTCAAGCACAAGCTCGCATGCAAAGGAGCTTAGCCCGCCTCAAGCACAAGCTCGCATGCAAAGGAGCTTAGCCCGCCTCAAGCACAAGCTCGCATGCAAAGGAGCTTAGCCCGCCTCAAGCACAAGCTCGCATGCAAAGGAGCTTAGCCCGCCTCAAGCACAAGCTCGCATGCAAAGGAGCTTAGCCCGCCTCAAGCACAAGCTCGCATGCAAAGGAGCTTAGCCCGCCTCAAGCACAAGCTCGCATGCAAAGGAGCTTAGCCCGCCTCAAGCACAAGCTCGCATGCAAAGGAGCTTAGCCCGCCTCAAGCACAAGCTCGCATGCAAAGGAGCTTAGCCCGCCTCAAGCACAAGCTCGCATGCAAAGGAGCTTAGCCCGCCTCAAGCACAAGCTCGCATGCAAAGGAGCTTAGCCCGCCTCAAGCACAAGCTCGCATGCAAAGGAGCTTAGCCCGCCTCAAGCACAAGCTCGCATGCAAAGGAGCTTAGCCCGCCTCAAGCACAAGCTCGCATGCAAAGGAGCTTAGCCCGCCTCAAGCACAAGCTCGCATGCAAAGGAGCTTAGCCCGCCTCAAGCACAAGCTCGCATGCAAAGGAGCTTAGCCCGCCTCAAGCACAAGCTCGCATGCAAAGGAGCTTAGCCCGCCTCAAGCACAAGCTCGCATGCAAAGGAGCTTAGCCCGCCTCAAGCACAAGCTCGCATGCAAAGGAGCTTAGCCCGCCTCAAGCACAAGCTCGCATGCAAAGGAGCTTAGCCCGCCTCAAGCACAAGCTCGCATGCAAAGGAGCTTAGCCCGCCTCAAGCACAAGCTCGCATGCAAAGGAGCTTAGCCCGCCTCAAGCACAAGCTCGCATGCAAAGGAGCTTAGCCCGCCTCAAGCACAAGCTCGCATGCAAAGGAGCTTAGCCCGCCTCAAGCACAAGCTCGCATGCAAAGGAGCTTAGCCCGCCTCAAGCACAAGCTCGCATGCAAAGGAGCTTAGCCCGCCTCAAGCACAAGCTCGCATGCAAAGGAGCTTAGCCCGCCTCAAGCACAAGCTCGCATGCAAAGGAGCTTAGCCCGCCTCAAGCACAAGCTCGCATGCAAAGGAGCTTAGCCCGCCTCAAGCACAAGCTCGCATGCAAAGGAGCTTAGCCCGCCTCAAGCACAAGCTCGCATGCAAAGGAGCTTAGCCCGCCTCAAGCACAAGCTCGCATGCAAAGGAGCTTAGCCCGCCTCAAGCACAAGCTCGCATGCAAAGGAGCTTAGCCCGCCTCAAGCACAAGCTCGCATGCAAAGGAGCTTAGCCCGCCTCAAGCACAAGCTCGCATGCAAAGGAGCTTAGCCCGCCTCAAGCACAAGCTCGCATGCAAAGGAGCTTAGCCCGCCTCAAGCACAAGCTCGCATGCAAAGGAGCTTAGCCCGCCTCAAGCACAAGCTCGCATGCAAAGGAGCTTAGCCCGCCTCAAGCACAAGCTCGCATGCAAAGGAGCTTAGCCCGCCTCAAGCACAAGCTCGCATGCAAAGGAGCTTAGCCCGCCTCAAGCACAAGCTCGCATGCAAAGGAGCTTAGCCCGCCTCAAGCACAAGCTCGCATGCAAAGGAGCTTAGCCCGCCTCAAGCACAAGCTCGCATGCAAAGGAGCTTAGCCCGCCTCAAGCACAAGCTCGCATGCAAAGGAGCTTAGCCCGCCTCAAGCACAAGCTCGCATGCAAAGGAGCTTAGCCCGCCTCAAGCACAAGCTCGCATGCAAAGGAGCTTAGCCCGCCTCAAGCACAAGCTCGCATGCAAAGGAGCTTAGCCCGCCTCAAGCACAAGCTCGCATGCAAAGGAGCTTAGCCCGCCTCAAGCACAAGCTCGCATGCAAAGGAGCTTAGCCCGCCTCAAGCACAAGCTCGCATGCAAAGGAGCTTAGCCCGCCTCAAGCACAAGCTCGCATGCAAAGGAGCTTAGCCCGCCTCAAGCACAAGCTCGCATGCAAAGGAGCTTAGCCCGCCTCAAGCACAAGCTCGCATGCAAAGGAGCTTAGCCCGCCTCAAGCACAAGCTCGCATGCAAAGGAGCTTAGCCCGCCTCAAGCACAAGCTCGCATGCAAAGGAGCTTAGCCCGCCTCAAGCACAAGCTCGCATGCAAAGGAGCTTAGCCCGCCTCAAGCACAAGCTCGCATGCAAAGGAGCTTAGCCCGCCTCAAGCACAAGCTCGCATGCAAAGGAGCTTAGCCCGCCTCAAGCACAAGCTCGCATGCAAAGGAGCTTAGCCCGCCTCAAGCACAAGCTCGCATGCAAAGGAGCTTAGCCCGCCTCAAGCACAAGCTCGCATGCAAAGGAGCTTAGCCCGCCTCAAGCACAAGCTCGCATGCAAAGGAGCTTAGCCCGCCTCAAGCACAAGCTCGCCTGCAAAGGAGCTTAGCCCGCCTCAAGCACAAGCTCGCATGAAGACTTGGAGCTCGCCTGCGTGCTTGAAGCTCGTCTGCATAGGCCAAAATCGCCCACAACCTCAAAGTTTGACGAGGCTCGCCAAGCAGCGAAGCTCGACATTCAACCGAGGTTCGCCAAGCAGCGAAGCTCGACATTCAACCGAGGTTCGCCAAGCAGCGAACCCCGACATTCAGGCGAGGCTCGCCAAGCAGCGAGGCTCGACATTCAGGCGAGGCTCGCCAAGCAGCGAGGCTCGACATTCAGACGAGGCTCGCTAAGCAGCGAGGCTCGACATTCAACCGAGGTTCGCCAAGCAAATAACCCCGACATTCAACCGAGGTTCGCCAAGCAAATAACCCCGACATTCAACCGAGGTTCGCCAAGCAGCGAGGCTCGACATTCAACCGAGGTTCGCCAAGCAGCGAGGCTCGACATTCAACCGAGGTTCGCCAAGCAAATAACCCCGACATTCAACCGAGGTTCGCCAAGCAGCGAGGCTCGACATTCAACCGAGGTTCGCCAAGCGCCGAGGCTCGACATTCAACCGAGGTTCGCCAAGCAGCGAGGCTCGACATTCAGACGAGGTTCGCCTACAACATCATTGCAGCGAGGCTCGACATTCGACGAGGCTCGCTAAGCGCCGAGGCTCGACATTCAGCGAGGCTCGCCAAGCAGCGAGGCTCGACATTCGACGAGGCTCGCCAAGCAGCGAGGCTCGACATTCAACCGAGGTTCACCAAGCAGCGAAGCTCGACATTCAACCGAGGTTCGCCAAGCAAATAACCCCGACATTCAACCGAGGTTCGCCAAGCAGCGAGGCTCGACATTCAACCGAGGTTCGCCAAGCAGCGAGGCTCGACATTCAGCGAGGCTCGCCAAGCGCCGAGGCTCGACATTCAACCGAGGTTCGCCAAGCAAATAAGCTCTTCATTCAGCGAGGTTCGCCTACAACATCATTGCAGCCGAGGCTCGACATTCGACGAGGCTCGCCAAGCAGCGAGGCTCGACATTCAGGCGAGGCTCGCCAAGCAGCGAGGCTCGACATTCAGACGAGGCTCGCCAAGCAGCGAGGCTCGACATTCAACCGAGGTTCGCCTACAGCAGTGAACCCCGACATTCAACCGAGGTTCGCCAAGCAGCGAGGCTCGACATTCAACCGAGGTTCGCCAAGCAAATAACCCCGACATTCAACCGAGGTTCGCCTACAGCAGCGAACCCCGACATTCAACCGAGGTTCGCCTACAGCAGCGAACCCCGACATTCAACCGAGGTTCGCCCAAGCAGCGAGGCTCGACATTCAACCGAGGTTCGCCTACAGCAGCGAACCCCGACATTCAACCGAGGTTCGCCCAAGCAGCGAGGCTCGACATTCAACCGAGGTTCGCCAAGCAGCGAAGCTCTTCACTCAACCGAGGTTCGCCAAGCAGCGAAGCTCTTCATTCAGCGAGGTTCGCCTACAGCGGCGAAGCTCACCATCCAACCAAGACCGCCCACTTGAAGCATGGGAGAGGTCACATCCTATAGTGGTCATATCCCACAGAGAGCATGGTTCCCCTCACAGTGGTCACATCCCACTTGGGGCATGGCTCTCCTCAACTGAGCATGGCCATATCCCACAAATCAAGGGAGTGGCCATGCCTCTCTTGGCCTATTTATAAGCCACCATCTCCACAGGAGGAGGGGGCTGGCAAGCTGGGAAAGAGAATCTAAGAACTTTGGAGATCAACACTTGTGCACACAAGAGAGATCGAGCTCATCTTCGACAACCTCTAGATCATCCGCAGCTTCGGTCTGATCGTCAACGGGAAGCAACCTCGATTCGAGCATCGAGTGAAGCATCCTCTCGCCACCAAGAACCCATACAAAAGAGGAGTCAAATCAAC
Organism: Asparagus setaceus; assembly: GCA_012295165.1. Classification (NCBI taxonomy): domain Eukaryota; kingdom Viridiplantae; phylum Streptophyta; class Magnoliopsida; order Asparagales; family Asparagaceae; genus Asparagus; species Asparagus setaceus. The sequence continues at coordinate 41,162,313 of CM022704.1, forward strand.
CTCCTCTTCCTCTGTAATCGAGAGAATTTGATTGTAATACATTCGTTCAATCAATAAACATTCACCTAACTAGTTGTATTCTTAGTGCTTGGGAGGATTGGAATTTAGTGCATAACATTATACGTACAAAGAAAATAATTTAAATAACTACGGGGATGGGGGCTAAGTAATGAGGTGATTCGCGGCTTAAGGTGAGTTGGTTGGCTAGAGGACTCCGAGATGAGTACCTATTATGTGATTATGTTTGTATTTATGTGTAACCACCTTAAGCGGACAGACTCAGTCACTGCATATCCAAATAAGAATGTGATTAAAGATCAATTAAAAATGATATTTGTTCAGTATAGTTGTGGTTTAAATTTGCAATTTACTTCATGATTACTATGATGATATGATATGATGATGATGTTGCAGTAGAGTAGATGACAACATCTGCTTTAGAGGATAGCTTGATGTTTATGCTCTCATCATTTTTACTTGTAATTTGTCATACCTTTTGGTATAAATTGTGACAGTATGATTGAGATTTGAGTAGACATGCCTCATAGTGACATTATGTTTATTAACGTGTGAGATTACCCTTATCAGTCCACTACATATTCTATATTCTACAATCCTATTTATACTGCTGTCTTTTATCATATCTTATCGCTCTACAATTTCATTTCTGCAAAATTATCTATTTGCTTATCACTATCTCTTTGAGATTATCACTCTGTTGATTTATTTGTTTAAATGTGAATTATTATTCACAAATTCGTTCATTTGGATTCCTGTTGCTTTCACAGCACTTGCTGAATCCACTCTAAGGGATTGCTTTTAGTTCCTTTCCATATAGTTGGTGCGAACCGAATTATGAGCAAGGGATTGGTTGAGAACATAAATGGTCACATATGAGTTTTATTGCTGATCTATTGTTGGTTTTTAATATTTGTTCATTTTTCTAAGTATTTATCTTTTCCGAATTGACCTATTTTGACAAATAAATGAAAATGAGTAACAATAATTATAGCCTTAATACATTATTTCGACAAAATCATCATCAGAGTAGTGTTTTCTAGCCTTGTTGCGCTCTGATTAGGTCACGGGACATGACAATTAATGATCATATTTCTAATATACTTGGTATTTATTAACTAATCATTATAGCGAAACCGAAAAACACTTAACTTAAAAGTGAATCCAGGTGGTTGATGACAACAAAAATTTATTTTAAGGTGGTTTACGTAGAAATTAGCATACAAAAGTGGTTTATGTAGAATGACCCTATTTTAAATGTGTTTTCTAGAAAAGCTCTAAATATCTATGTCGATAGAAAAGTTTAAAGGTAACGATTTTTGACTAATGGTGGGGACGAGACGTTACACCTATTTATTTTTAAATGGATAAATAGCACTTAAATACCTCATAGTTCACTCACTTTGCACTTATATAACCTCACTTATTTTTCACAGCATTTATCTACTCTAAGTTGTTGGAAATTGACACTTTACTACCCTCTATAATGCACACGTAAAAAATTTCACCTGATTGCTCCAATATGACACTCACATGCTAATTTTTAACTTTCTAACCATTAATACTTTTAAATTTACTGTTAAACATATTTCTACTCTGTTTTAAAATAGAATAAATATATGTTTAAAATAGAATTTTGTTAGCTTTATATTAAATTTAACAAATATTGGTGGTTAAAACCTCTAAATTTTGCATTTTATTATCATAGAGGAACATTCAGTTGGAAGTCAAATTACGTGATAGAGGGTATTAACGTGGCAATTTTAAATAACTTAGGGTATATAAATATCGCAATAAACAAGGATATATAAGTGCACAGTGAGTGAAGCTATGAGGTATTTAAGTGCTATTTAGCTAATTTTAAATGCACCCACCTCCAAGAAATTTTTTCCCTTGTAAGTCCAAACTTTTAGATCCAAAATACTCCAAAGAATTATTTTTAAATTCGCTTCATATTTTAACAGTTTGTTTTAAAATATAAAAATATTTATTCTATTGTAACTTCTTATAATTTTGTTCTAAATGGTTAGGTTTATAAAGTATATGTTAAAACCAGGTGCTTGAACCATTATTTATTTCTGCTTTTTTCACGCTAATGTTGTCACACACAAATAACAACTATTGATAGATGAAAGATATATATTAAGGTTGTACTGCTAGGGTGTGAAGGGATGTTTGGTGATGGTTGTACTGCTAGGATGTGGAGGGATGTTGAGGGGGGAGAACATATTCTAAACTCTATAATGCCGGACTGGTAGGTTATGAGAATATTAAAGTGGCAACTTTGATGGACGAGTCTAGCGGGCAATGGGACAGAGATCTTGTGCGAATATTTGTTCCGGACGAGGCTAGGCTGGTTTCAATATTTCTTTGCTGCCCTCAAAGCCTAGAGACAGGTTGGTCTGGACAGCTCGCAAAAATGGTATTTTCTCAGTTAAATCAGCCTACTTTGTTGCTAAAAGCCAAGTGGAAGATCACTACAGAAATGTTGTCCGACTCGGAGTGGATGAGAGGGCTTGGAGGAGGGTTTGGATCTCAGCCTACGATGCAAATTCCGAGTCTTTCTTTGGAGATTCATGCACGAGATTTTACCTACGTGACGAGTTTTTTGTGATTGGGTTTGATGATCGAGGAGGGATGCTTCTGTTGCAATACATCTATTATGGAAGACATGAATCATATAGTTATTTGGTGTCCAATAGCTCGGGAGGTTTGGAAATTGGCGACACTTTTAGTTAGTATTGAGCACCTTTCGCAGACTAGTGTGGCAGACTGGGTGTACAGGCGATGATGTTATTCAAAGAAGAGGAATTCAGTCTATTTGTAGCTATTATTTGGACGTTGTGGTCATCCACAAATCGAGCAAGAGCGAGGGAGTCGGCCTTCCAACCGGCAGGTATAGTGTTCTTTGTTAAAGGCTTGGTAGCGGAATTTCTAGCCATTCAGAGTTCTTGTTGTAGCACTCAGAGTCAGTGAAGAGAACATTGGACACCTCCATTGGCAGGTTTAGCAAAGGTGAATAGTGATGGTTCTACAGGTAACATAGCAGGAGTAGATGCTTTTGGAATTGTTATTCGGAATGATATGGGTTCAGTGATAGTAGCTAGGAGTGGTAGGTGCCCAGGCGCAGGCTATCCTACTATGGTAGAAGCTTGACAATATTGAAAGGGGTAAAGCTCATAATAAGTTTGAATCTCACGGAGGTAATCATAAAATCAGAAGCTTTAGCTATTATACAAGAAATTTGTAGAGCTGGTGAGTCACACCTTATGGTCACATTCTGGAGGAGATTGGGGGTGGGTCACACTGCTTAGCTCAATTCGGATTATCTAGTTTAGATAGCGGTAATATGGAGAGATTCTCATCCACCTTTTATTTTTAAAAGAAGTTTTTTCCTTAAAAAAAAGGCTATATATATGAGTGTACTGTAAAAACTAGCTCTATTACCATTGGAGAATAAAAAAAAATTACATTTCATTGTCCAAAAGCAATAATATACACAAATTATTTCATACTGGTCCCAAGCTAAATTCAACAACACAGCTACACAGCCAATTCAGTAGTCAGGAAAACACCCACTTCGATTGAGCTTTGTTCGCCAGATCATTATGATGCTGTCGATAATCATTTGCAAGCCAGAATTTTCTTAACCATTCTCAAGAAATATGATGCCCGTACATTTTAAAATTATGTTCTTGTTTGTGAGATTTTATAAACTAAACACCTCATAAAGAAGCTCCCGCTGCAGCAAAATGGAGGGAAAAAGATACCCATGTCCATGTGTTTGCCTTAGTTTTCTTGATATTAACAAGCGAGATGAGAAATTGACCTAATTTTTCATAATATTAAAGAGTAAAAATTAGATCTCTTCCTCTCATGGAATACGCACTTTCTTTTCCATCACAGAAATATCACATTACCAAGTTACAGAAAACATATATGCACAATCTACCTATAGTTACAGCATAGACCAAAATGCAAATTTGGGTACACAAAAGAAAAAGCTAAATGACTTTCTTCACTAGATATACTTATCCTCTTCATGAAGGAAAGTTGACGATAGTGCTCTTGATCTTTGTCATCATGTTGATATTGTTTGTGATACTCTGTGATCCTATACCACTGTCTTTCAGACCCTGAGAGAAAACAAATTATTCATATAAGAATCAGTAGGCAGTTATTATGAAGACAGAAATTTAAATTCTGAGCAACATTGTTAAACAAGAATGGAGATAATTATACCTGGAAGGGAAGTGATCAGACCCCGAAGCAGGTGCTGAATTGATCTCAACTGTATCCATCTCCATTGGGTCGCTGATCAGCATTGCTTTGTTTATGTCTCTTGTGAAGATACAAGCCTAAGACACAATAACACGTAACATGATATTAAACATTTAGCATACTTGTTTGAGATTACTCCAAATTGAGGATAGAATGAGACGATCATTGCAGTTGGTCTGATCATGTGAACCAAAAGTCAATAACTGCACCAATCAAGTGTTAATACTATAGTTATGAGTTTTTTCAATATTAGTCCCCATAAATCTTTCATATTTTGAGATTAGTCACATCAAATCATTGAAATTGCTGTTAGGTCCCCGATGCTTAGTTATTTTTAAAATTAGTTCCTCAAATCAAGAGTAGAAGTAATAATCAGAGAGAAATTTTCCCTCAAAATATTGAAATTGCTATTAGGAACCCCAATTCTCATAAGTTGTTTCAAAGAAATCTCTCTGTGTGCTACTTCCACCCTTGATTGGAGGAACTAACTTCAAAGTAACACAAGAATTGAGAGACCCAATAGCAATTTTAATGACTTGGGGGGACTAATTCAAAATAACTTAGGAATTGGAGGACCTAATAGCAAATTTAAAAAATATTAGGCAGTTGTTTCTTTCTCATACCCGAAGCCTAAAATTACTGGCATTGCAATGGTGGATGCCTTCCTCAACAGAATTGATCCTAATAACCGGTAACACTGGCCCAAAAGGTTCCTCCCAAGCAATCCTCATATCAGGCTGAACATTATCTAACAAAAGAGGCCATATGAGATTCCCTTCCCTTTTATACTCCTGGCAAAATGTTGCACCCTTTTCCTTTGCATCCATAATCAGAACCTCGATGAAATTTGCTGAGGACTCGGATATCAAATGGGTTATATCACAGTCATTCTCCGGTGGCCCCACCGTGAGTTTTGCAACCTTGGCATTCACCTTCTCTATGAGTGCATTCGCCATTGATTCCATCACCAGCACTACTTTAATTGCAGTGCAACTTCGGCCACTGTAGGGAACAAAAAGACTGTTATGACTTGTTTCTGGTGTTCAAACACTGTAGGGAGTCTACTTTTAAGCTTAGTGTATTTGTTGGGGTTTCAATTGGTACCAGCACTTGATTAGCTCGGTTCCTAATCTAGCGCAACCATTGTTATATTTGATAGTATTTCCAACTATGTTCAAAATTTATCCTGATAAAGTATTTGTGTAATTTCAACTAGGGATGTCAGCTTGGACAAGTATCAAGTTATGACAATTTATATGTTTAACCAACATGAAGACAAGTTCTTCTAACGTTACTACACATTATTTTTTTTACAGACACATCATTGGAAGGAGACAAACATGTCACCTGTAAGAGAAACGTCCTTTAATTATATTATCAGCTACCAAGTCCAGATCAGCATCTTCAAGAACGATGCATGCAACTTTCTCCCCTAGCTCCATATGAAGTGGGACCGTGCCAGTCTTCTTTGAAACGGCAATTCCAGTATCAACTCCAGTGAAACTAGGATGATAAGGAAACCTTTTCATCTATAAATCGAGGATAGAGTTTGCAATGAACTTATAAATCAATAGTTTTACATGAAATAGTCTACCTTATACAGTTGACACCAGGGTGCATAGTTAGAAAATCACCGATTTCTGATTTTTTGCCAGTGATGCAACTTATAAGACCTTTTGGGAAACCTGCTAAGTGAAAGCAATGAACCACATGTAGGACCGCCACAACTCCCTGGATCAAAATATTTATGCACAGAGTTAAACAAATTAAATAAATAGTGGACCATTTAGCATTTAATTTTACCAAGATACCTGAGTTGGAGGTTTGATCACAAGAGCATTGCCAGCTATCAGAGCTGTAGCTATCTTAGAGACTGCCATGTAGACAGGATAGCAGAAGGGAGGGATTGCTAATACCACTCCAAGAGGAATCTGCAAGCAAACATGACCATAAATACACTTCGAAAAGAAAACTCTTTCCTTAAAAACATGTGACAAAATACAGCTGTTAAGAAAATATGTAGTTAAGAGAGTTGGGGGGAATGTGGCATGAAGGTCCAACAAGCTATTTTAGGGGATGCAATAAATTGTACATTGCTCCCACCCTCTATCTTCAATCGGTTAAGGGGGTGCACGAAACCTAGTAAATTGCAAATAACATTGGACAACTAGTCGTCACTTATTGCAGCTAGACGAACACATATACCAGTTCATTTATTTTCAGCTAGACTTTATAACTTCGCCAACCAAATACATCACGCTGGCACCTCTTTATTTTCCCAGTTTTATACGTCTGAAGATTTCAGATTATGTACTCTTCTAGATTTGATAATCATATATTTAACCTTTATGCAATACGTGGTGTGCTAGCTTTTATGGAAAAACCGAAATGAAGTTAAGCACCGGGGTAAGGCCATGGGTGGGGAAGAGCTAGTACGGATCGCACGGGATTACATTCACGACTTTAATATTGCACAGGAGGTTCCCAGTATGGTTCACAGATCATTAATTCCTATGGAATGGAGGCCCCCTCCTAGCATAATGAAAATAAACTTTGATGGGGCTGTATTTACAGATCGAGGAGCAATTGGAGTGGGGATAGTGGTTCGCGATCATCGAGGTGAGTTTTATGCAGCTCTATCCAAGGTAATTCCCTCTCCAGGTGGAGCTGAACACACGGAGTATAAAGCAGCATGGGAGGCAGTTCATTTTGCTATGGATTCTGGGTTTGGAATGGTGATTTTTGAAGGAGATGCTGAGGGTGTTATCATCGACATCCAACAAAGGAAAGAACCACTTTTCTCCTTATGGTCATATTGTGGAGGACATCTATAGGCAATGTAAGCAACTTTCAACATGGAAGTTTAAGGCAGTAAGGCGTCAAGGCAACGTTGTGGCTCATTGTCTGGCACGCAACGCCCAAGACTGCTCGAACGATGATGGGTATATGGTGTGGTTTGAAGATCCTCCTTCATTCATGCGGCAAGGCCTTATGCTAGACAGAAATGTTTGCAAAGTTACTTAATTGTCTTTCCTTTGACTTTATCAAAAAAAAAAACCTTTATGCAATACATTTTGTGTTTTGAATTACTTTCTAATAAACTGTAAGGGGGCTACCCCGGACTCAATAACCATCGTTTTCACCCGGATCAATCTTAGCCGTTGGTTTTAGTTGCATCACAAGATCAAACCACGTGTCCACGCTTTGCATTCTAGACCTCACGACTTTGCTTTCATTCTTAAATAAGTTTTCAAGCTTTTAAGAGGGTTTTATTGCATAATAGCTTAATGGGTTGAGACCCAATAAGAAGGAAACCCAATACCCAAAGCACAATATTCAAAACCCATATAAAACCTCTTCATTTTTTCTCATTCCAAAGTTTAGAGCAGAAATTAGAGAGCTTTGGAGGCAAGCGAAAGAGATTCTTCACCCCAAGGCAAGTGTTTTACTTCTAAAAATTCCCTATTTTCAATTTTCAAGTTATGGGTTTTGTAGATCTCATCAAGTTCTTTCTTTTAATCCTTGGAAAACTTGGTTTTGTGAAGTATGTTATTGAATCAAATTCGTGGATTTGTTTTCATGGGAAGGATAACCCTTAAGAGGTGAAGGTTCTTCACAATCTCTATCAGGAAATGGTAAAAGTTGCATTCTCATGGTTTTGATTGGATTTTCATGCAAATATTGAGTATCATTGCCACCTACAGTTTTGGGTTTGTGTTTTGGTGATTGATGAATGAGTTTTGAAGGGAGATTTCACCATTCTTGGTGAGAGACCTTCAAGCTCCATTAATGGTGAATCTTGAATAGTGCATGATTAGTGTTGAAAGTTACTCTAAAAGCTTTCCATGGTTACTAGAAAACGTGGGTAGAAATTAGATTTTGATTTGCTTGAGTATTGATTGAATTATGGATCGAGAAATATAGAAACCGTGGGTATCCCAGGACCAGCGTTGACCCTAGCCTTAGACCCTAGCCTTAGCAGTGTCAAGGTTAAGAGGAAGATCATCCTTGGTTTCTGTGCTTTGCGATTGAGCGTCGACTCCGCATATACCCTGGCGTCGACGCTAGATCGAGAAATTTGAGTGGACCAATTTTGACTAGTATTCCACTTAAGTAGAGGAGTCTGACATGGCAAGTACTAGTGTCGACTCGAGCTAGCCCAACGTCGATGCTAAGCACTGTAAAAACAGATTCTTTGATGTTTTCGTTTTGGGTTTGTTCGAGGTGATTCTTGGTTTCTTTTTCTTTATAGATGTATGTTATGATATCTGAGACATATCTAAGATTGTTCTTGCCATCTTGATAGTTAATTCATGTTGTAGATGTCGATAATGCGATATATTGGTTAAGTGCAAGTTATTATGTTTCACGATGTTTATCATGTTGGTTGTTCTGTCGTGATATATCCATGATGCTCTGTTATGCCATGTTATAACCTATAATTCACGAACATTATACATGTTGATGTTAGGGAATTACCCCAGACTTTTGATGTATTGGTACGTTATCATGAGATTTGACAACTAGTGGTATGCATGATTATGCAGCATGATGTGGAATTATATATGATGACAGTGAATGCTATGTGGTTGATTATTGGGTGTATCCCTCATGATAACTAAACCAAGAACAAGTATGAAAAAGCAAGACCAAGTTCTCGGTTTGGGATAAATTGTGACTCATGAGTGGGGGCTCGTGATCCTGCATCACTCAAACTTGATCAAGTATAAAAGCATGATAATCCAGAAACCAAGATCCATTATTTTAAATATCCCTGACATGGCCCGACATATCCTTTTACAGGACTTGCCGCAACCGATATAGTCTCTAAATATCCTTTACCGCTTTTTAGCTATTTTGGGCGATATATCCTCGATATGGCCGATATATCAGCCGATATGTTGGTCAATATATCCTTTTATATGACTTATCGCGAAACAATATACCACGTTTGGCAATTTTTGGGCGAGATATGATGACCTTTCCGTTATATCAAATGATATTTTGGCCTAAAAAAATCAGACGAAATGTTGCAACGCTGATTTGTACTTTCGTTTGTTTTACAAGGTTGATAATGATCCTAAACATATATTATTTACATTTTGTATGCTTAGATTTCATTAAGTATGTTGAGATTATATTTTAGTGCATTATATTATATATGCAAACATCTGTTATGGCATTCCGATATTTACCACATATCCCTGATATTTTCCCGATATCCGCAATCCGATATGAATTTTGGCCATCCGATATTTCCTCGATATTCGATATTTAAAATCTTGCCAAGATCAAGTATCCACATGTATCAAGTCATGAATAACTTGTGTTTGATGTTTGACGAGCATTATTCAAAGGTTTGGAAACCTAATTGGAGAGGGCACCCACGAAATGAATGTTCTCTATGGATTGAGTTATCTGGGCCTAGTGCATAACATATCATGTATAAGCAATTAATAAAAAGTCACGTAGGTTAATTTTCAGGGGGAATTGGATCTCTTAGGAAATGTGTAGCTCAGGGTCGTGTTTTGAGCGCTAGTGCATGAAGGAGTTTATGTAAACAAAAACCAAGACCAAGTAGAAAATCAAGATCAAGTTCCCTGTGGGCATTTCAACACATTATCTAACTAGAACTTACTCAAATAAGATCATGATAAAAGCAAGGTTTTAAATGTCGGCCGACATGTCGGTTTCAAGGCTCAAATGACACGACTTGGAGAAATTCAAGTCGTGTGTTGTTTTTAAGCTTCAAGTCGGAAATATCGGGGAAATATCGGCCATATCGGCCGATTTTTCAGCTTTGAAAAATCGGCCGATATGGCCTTTTTTTGTTTCAGGCTGTTTTTCCTAACCGGGTTTGGGTTTAGAGCTGAAAACCCAAACCCGTTTCAAACTTAACCCCATCTCAGCGACAAAAAAAAAAACAAACTAGGGCAAATCCGACGCCAGTTCGAGCTCGCCTTCTCTCTCTCTCTCGAGCTTGTCTTCTCTCTCTCTCTCTCTCGAGCTTGTCTTCTCTCTCTCTCGAGCTTGTCTTCTCTCTCTCTCTCTCTCTCTCTCTCTCTCTCTCTCTCTCTCTCTCTCTCTCTCTCTCTCTCTCTCTCTCTCTCGAGCTTGTCTTCTCTCTCTCTCTCTCTCTCTCTCTCTCTCTCTCTCTCTCTCTCTCTCTCTCTCTCTCTCTCTCTCTCTCTCTCTCTCTCTCTCTCTCTCTCTCTTTCTCTCTTCGTCTCTCTCAGTCTCTCTCTCTTTCTCTCTCTTCATCTCTCTCTCAGTCTCTCTCTCTCTTTATATTTCCTTTTTTTGTGCTGATTGTGGCTGTTGACTGCTGAGCAATCCTATTAATATTATATATAAGAAATTGATTTATAACATTTTTATGACTATTGTGCTGAGTGATGAGTGCTGACTAACTGCTGAGCAATCCAATTTTTTTTTGTGCTACTGCTGACTGCTAACTGCTAACATCATATATTATTTACTTTTTTATATGTTTAGACTATAGAATTTATAAAGTATGCTTAAATTGAATTTAGGAATGCTTAGATTGCATTTAGGACATGATATTATACATATGCGCATCACCGATATGTGAATCCGATATTTAGTCCATGTCCCCCGACATATCCCCGATTTTCGCTATCCGACATGGATTTCAGCCGTCCGACATGAACCCGACATCCGACATTTAAAACCGTCCGACATGAACCCGACATCCGACATTTAAAACCTTGGATAAAAGCAATGTGATAGTTAACACACTACTTGATGCATCACACTTGAGGTTATAGGCACACACGTGCCATGGTATCTGTGTTGCTTATCTATGGTCTTACCTGCTATTATTTATCTATTTCAAGTATTTCAGTACAGTTTCCATGATGCATGTTTACCTGATCATGAGTATTCTAAGATGTTGCCTACTATGTACTTTCTTGCGGTTCTACTAGCCATGCATCCATGATACCAATTACATGTGCACACACCTTCTTATGCACTTGCTAGACGGATTTTTGACTGTCCTGGTTTACACACCAGTTGCGGACCCAGACACTACTATCCCATGTGCAAGCACCCAAGTGTCTGGCAAGAGTCAATACTAGGAGATGATGAGGTTCGAGCGTTTCAGGAGTTTATCATATCTATCTGTTCTAACTTTTATCTAGACTTTGCTCTATGTGCTCTCGAACTTTACGGAGTATTGTTATGTACATATATCTTTATCAGTTGATGTATCAAACCATGTTATAGCCGAGCGGCTTTGATAATGTATTTGTGATGAACATCTTATGTATCAGACTTGTGGTACGTACTTTATCTTATCAGAATTTTTGTAGGACTTGTTTATCTATCCATATTTCATTTGCTTTCGCTGTATATTTGATTCTGCTGTATATTAGCTTCCACTACCTTTCTGTTATGATCAGGTGATATTCTATGATGTTATTCTGGATGTTGGATATTGTGATGTATGTGCCGATTTTATATAGATCTTAAGTATATACTTTTGGGTGGAGTTTGGACCGACTGCATATGCTGCCTAGCCTAGTCATGTGCTTGCAGCATGCGTTTGGGTCTTGGGGCGTGACATAAACTCTTCTTTAGGTATGTTAGCCAAAAACCAGACTACTAGTTAATTTCAGAAATTAGACATCACTTAAGTTGATTTTTGTAAATAATAGTAAATGAAAATCAAACTAATGATGAATTTCAAAAATTACAATGATTAAGCAGACTTCTACATTTCACCCTAAATTGTTCTGGACTTGTACATAGCTCAAACATTTTTAGCAGGCAGATGCTCATATTGTCATCCACATCAATGCTCTTTAGTCAATGAATATGAGAATATACATTTTGATGTATTATAAGGTTAGTAAGTTAAGATTTATTTGTTCTACACATTGCAAAAATAAGAGAAGCATACATAGTTTACATTCTTAAAATTCTTAATCAATTGTTTTTTAATATTTTGTCATGCTGGAATTGGACATAATTTGTATAGGACAATACATAGAGGGTTGATCGGGAGTGACATTATTTGATGAACTTTTACATAGAAAATGTTATGTTTGCATATGAAAGCTCCTGATAAATTTCTCTTCACAATTGGAACAAAGAGAGAATGAGATGAAGACTCAAATCTTTTATTTATCATATGTAAATAAGTTCAGAAAGGGGCATTTTTTTGTGTTTTTTTTTGTTTGGGGTGGAGGGGGATCTCCATCACCATGAAGTCATGTGTTCAACCAATTAATAGAAAATAGGTCAAAAGAACCTATAACATTAAGGAGACTAAGTTCTTGAGTATAAAAACAAAGAAAGATATTCGATTTTATTGATTTAGTTCAAGACAATTTTTTATTCTAAATTTATTCTATAAACTATGTTTGTAGAAACTAATGCTACAGCTAATAAAAGTCAAGCAGTAAGTTATTACAAGATGCACAATTAATCAAATCTGCTTGTTCTCACTCAAACCATGCAAGCCGAATGTTCCAAAGAACAAATCGGGTTCCTTCCAAAGAGACCGAAGCTTTAATTTGCATCCACAATCATACATCACATGACTTTTGGTCCAAGATACCTTATATCTCTACTAATTTAAGGGAAAATTGCTGCTAACCTCTAGATTTCCACTAATTTAAGGGAAAATTTCTGCCAACCTCTAGATTTTAAGAATGTGCTCCCCTATAGCAAGAAAAAGTCAAATACTTATACCCCCTTGACCCCAAAGAATAATGCCTTCACCTCCGTATGCCACACTAAATTCCTAAACTATCTGTTCTCCCTTTTCATTCTCTCTTGTTTACCACATCTCTCCTATCAATTCATTCCACCCTTGATCTCCACCCCCTCTCTTAACCGTCGCCTCGCTCTTGGTCTTGCCGGAGTGGGACAATAGTGATGCCTGAAGGGAGGTGAAAGTGAAGGGAGGCGGTGGGAGACAACGGAGCAGAGGTTGGTGGCAAGGTGATGAGGAGCAACATAGGAGAGATTCAGGAGCAAGGCAGAGTAGGAGAAGTCTGTGGAGGATAGTTCGACAGTGGCAGAGGAGAGATTGGCTGAGAGGTGGCCGCGAAAGAGAGGTCCGCAGTAATGCAGAAAAGTTGCGTTTGAGAAAACGAGAACCCTCTTTCTCGTTCTTGTCGCCATTGTATTTCACCTTTATTTGGTTTTTGCTACATATTTTCATTTCACCTTACTTTTTATTATTAATGATGTTTTTTTGTGATTCTTGTACCTTTGTTCAATTTCTGTTACCTTTCTTTGAATAATGATAAACTTATTTATTGTTTGTTACTTATGTTCATTTTCTCTCTCTTCCTTCCTTAACCACCACATCTGTCACGTGTCTGCCTTCTTCACCGTCATCTGCCGCCTTTCTTCACCTCTGCCTCCATATCGCCCCCACCAGCACCCCACTCCGACGAGCTCAAAGCGAGGCGTCAGAAGGCGAGGGAGATAGCGTCATAGCGGAGATGGCTCAGTGTCGAGGCTGGAGGCAAAGGGGAGGTGGCGAATGAAGGTTGAATGGGTTCATAGGAAAGATGAGAGAAAGTAGAGGAAGAAGGGTAGTTTATATATATATATATATATATATATATATATATATATATATATATATATATATATATATATATATATATATATATATGAGCGTTTTGCGTTTGAGGGGTGGAAAGCATGACAAATTTTTCTTTAGTGGAGGAAGCACATTTTCTTAAACCTAGGAGGATAGAGCCAATTTTCCCTTGATTTAATGAACATAAGAAGAATTTGAGCCATTGACAACAAACATTATGCAAAAAATCCAATAAAGATTTCTCTATTGAAAATCATATAGGGAGATAGAGAATGAGATATCTGGTCTGCTACAAATTTTGATACACACATCACCATCAGTTATGAGTGTAATACTTGTACATACTACATTGCTAGCAACTACACTAATAAGCAATATAGATTGCATTGATGAGAGGTCTTCATCCTCCATCTCCCAATATTTATTTTCAATATAGGGCTTTATATTACGGCACAATATTTCTTGCTTATGTTGTGTCAAGGCAGTGATTAAGTTGAAAGATAACAACATAATAGGAACAACATAATAGGACATAGGAGAAAAGCACACACCTTAGAGGAGAGACGGTACTTGTCATGCTCATTGCCTGCAAAGATGTCGGAAACCTGGAACTTTCCGTCAATGAGTATCCTAACTCCCTCCTTCGCAATGTACGATACCAAGTCCCCAGACCTCACAATCTTTTACAATTCCACACAAAAAATAAAATAAAATTCTCTACCACACAAAAAATAAGGTTAAAATAAAAGGATAATATTTTTTAAAACAACCTAACATCAAATTGTTCCATATTTGGAAAGTTAAAAATTGCAATTTTCATGCCTAAATGTCTTTTCACATTAATTTGAAAAAGTTGTAACTTTGAAAATTTCCTCCTGACTTTCAAAATATTATCATGATTTTTGGATCATTTCAAAAATATTCTATTAATTTTTGAAATCATGTAATTGCTTTTCTAAATTACAAAAGAAAATCAAAATACTTTCTCTAAACCATTTTCAAAGGGATTTAGATTGCAAATCAAATACTAAAAATCCTAGAGCTTCTCCGAGTAACTCCTAGAGTTTAACAGAAGAATCGACTTGAATATACCACAATTAAAGAGTCATGAAAAATTCACCCGCCATGTATAAATACCAAATCTGTTGACTTGAAACATTAAACTCATCACCACAAAAAATGTTAATTTTCAACAAAAGGATGATATTTTACAAATAATTCATTTTCTGTCTTATTTGCAAACTTGAAATGTCATATTTTTCTGTAACAGTGGAACCAACTGGTGAGGGGCACCCAACCACAGGGAGTAGACCCGAGTTCGAGCCCCAGCCCAGTCGTAAAACCCACTGGATAGTGTGTCCCACTGTAATTCTGCCCACTCCCCAGGTTATTGATGGGGATTCCCAGGGATCTGGCCTTGGGGCAGGTATAGACCTGCATTCGAGGCTACTGGGGTACCCCGCGATGGGTTGAAACGTCATTAAAAGGTTAAATTCATGTCTAAATACCGTTCGACAATATATCACAAGTGCTATGAAATTTGACAGTTATTAAAGTTAAAATTTTAATAAATTACAATGAAAATTTTATTGCTTCTAAAAAATATCACGAAACTTTTCATATCATACTAGTTTTCTTTCTGAATTTTATTTTTAAAAAATGTAAGTTTGTAAAAATTAAATGAACAAAGAAAAAATATTCCATAGTAGTAAACTCTAAATTGTGAAGAACTCCATAATCCATTCTCCAATTAAAAAATAGTACATAGAATTACTTTTGAAAGCTTACTTTAAAGGGATCAATATACACTGGTCTACTGTCTAGTAGCCGCCTAACTTTAGGGGAAATGATTCCAACCCTAATTTTGTTTAATGTAAGAAGACCATCACGACTTTTTTGTCACATAATCGTAAAGTCTATTAAAAACCAAAATATCATCTGAACAAACAATATGTATTTGTGGTAGTCAAATGAACATAAAGTACATTACTGAAAAATTAGATAGAAATGCGTAACAGATGTGGCAAATCAGATACCGATAAAATCGTTGACCTTTTTATGAGAGAATTTTCAAAATCAAATGATATTGATCCTTAGTTGATGGCATAAGGAAACATTTTGATGTTTCCAAGATCCAATTAAAGAGATAGCCGAAATAAAATTGCAAAAAAAATCATTGAATTTTTATTAAAAAATGCCAGAAAAAGAAGAGTAAACAGGAATACACTGCCAAAAGTTAGAGATCAGATCAATGGCAGCTGATCTTACCTCGTTCTCTGCATGTCTCTTAGGTTTAGCAATCTCTTTAACAAGGCACTCAGCAATGGGTCCTTTACTGTCCTTGAGTAGACTGGCGGCCTTATGCAGCAGCTCCGCCCTCTTACATAGCACTGTCTTCGCCCACGCCTTCTGAGCCTTCTTCGCTGCCGCCATCACCTTTTCCACCTCCTCCTGCGTGCATGCTTTTCCACATACCCCCAATGAATCGCATTAATTGCAAAACAAAAAGAAGGCTAAAGTTTACAAAACCTTTTGAGCTACTAAACTTTGAGAACATCTCCTGAACTTTCAAAAAGTTCCACAAACTAAAACACCATTTTAAAAAATGACTTGCTCTTGCTCAGTATAACTGTAAATAAAGAACTCTCTCTCCTACTTTTTCCAACATCCCTCTACTCGCTTTTCCTCGACAAATTCTATATCGAATATTTCCCAAATTCATGAGTTTTATGAACTCTCTAAAGTTTAGGAGATTTTTTCTTCTTCCAATTTTCAAAGTTTAGGATGGTTTAATGTAAATGGCCCTAAAATTCATGAGGATTTTATGAATTTACCACAAAAAGGGACAAAAAGACACAAATTTTGCAAAAAGATCACCATTTCACCTTGGACTTTGTACTCTGCTTTCCGGGTGGTCGGATTGATAATGGAAACTGACCTTCTGGAGGTGGACTTCCGCCACTCGCCATCTGCATAATACTTGTAGACCTCATCCTGATCGATGATCTCCTGGAAGTTGCCGGTTCCCGCCCTGATCAACAACAGCCTTTAAAGTTCGAGGTGGGAAAGGAGTTTATTAAATTGCATATGGCTGTATAATAATAGAGAAATTGAACAAGAGCATTATGCACATAAAGAAAATCAAACACACCAGTTTATTCCAATACACCAGTTTATTCCTAACATAGCTTTATGACAGCAGCTTAATGACATGGGAAATAAAGCATGCAAGGCACAGAGGACTACTTCAAAGAAAAGTGTGAAAAGTAAAATGCTAACCATTGAATCTCATGCATGAGGATGAATACGTAAGATTGTGACTGGTCACATCTGTCAGTCCCGGCAGATGGCACTAGTTCACTGTCTCAGAGTCTCACTTATTTTGATAAACACAATCTGATTATCATACACATTAAAAGCAACTAATGCAAAGTAATGCGCCAAACACATTAGTTTTAATGACTCGAGTATTATTATTAGTTTAAGTATACCTCAAGAGGAAAAGGGTGAAATGTATAAGCTTAAACTGGAATAGAGTATATAGGGACCTGCAAAGAGGTTATTAACGGGGAAAAACATGAACTGAAAGAATCGAATAGCATACTTGATGATTCAGTGTAATTTTCATTGAAGTGCATCGAGAAAAAAAAGGTAGAGCAACAACTCACTACGTCAGCTATGAACGAAAAGTGGGTTTCTAAAAGAAAATTCTACATTCCACTATAAACATTCAAATTTAGGCTTAAAAGTCAAAACCTTAGCTTTAGTTCAATTTAACTGCAGGGAAATTCAATGAAATAATGCATGCGGTGTGGGCTTATATAAGAAATGAAATTACATGCCAATGCCAAAATGTCAAATTTGGGTACAAGTCACAAGCTTATGCACATGCAATGCAAAACTGTGTTGATCTATTGATGTAAGTTGCTAAACTAAGACGTGAAGGATAAATATGAATTACAAACTCAAACTTGACTGGAATTTTAAAAATAATCTCTATACTAGTGATGTAAAATATATATCAATTAACTGATATAACATAGATATCTTTCATATTTATATATATTAAAAGAACTGCCTTTATAAAAAAATGTAAAAGAGAAAAGAAGTAACGTTTGAAGATCTTGCTGCTTTCCTGTCTAAGAAAATTGAAGATGGAATTGGTTAGGTCCCATGTCAAGCTGAAATAGATTCTGAAGGTGAGTATGATTTGGTGGTACTTCTACATAAAACAAAAAATATAATGTACTATCGAAAAAGGGCCCACTCAGTCTATAAAAAACATCAAAAATAGTGTTATAGGAAGGTTTCTTGTTAGTTGTATGTGCACGTGCGTGCATGCATGTGTGTCCGTCTACGTGCGTGTTGGGTGGAGGGGGATACAGTAGCAACGTCTTATGAGTGTTAATGTGATCATATTCCAAGGCCTCCAAATTCATGCAAAAAGTAAGTAGAAGTGATATTAAACCATCATATACTAAAGCACATAAGAAGAGAACATCCTTCAGCTATTACAGTTGATATTCAACTAAGAGAAAAAAAACATACATTTGTGAACCATACCATTCCGCTTTCTGTTTGCCCTGCAAAATAAATTCTCCTAAATTATCTCACCAAAGCAGATCTAAAATCAATTGTTAAGAAATAAGTTTGTATATACCGGCACATCCTTTTCTGTGTCACTTTCTATATATTCCCAACACTCGTCCTTCAGAAATAAAAATTCAATGTCACCATCAGCATAGAGGATCTGCAGTATGGAAAAGAATGAAAAACTCAAATTTTGCCAAACTAAAGAATACATGAATCCGATGTATAAAAAAGACATCTTGCATACCAATTTATCAATTATATTCTCTTACCTCATGTTTCTTTGTATCAGGATCATATGAATCAACGGTGCCATCATAAAACCTGAGAAATATGGGAAATACAGAATAAGCATGGAAGCATTGTTCAATATCCATCCAAGAGGAAATAAATACACATAACATCCTCTTGTAGAAACAAGTAAACAAATATTCCTTGAAAGGTCTAGTGACAAATGTAAAGGTTGAAGTTGACGGATCCAAATAGGCACAAATAAGGGAGTTAATGCCTACAATTGATAGCTAGATCCTGCTTAACCAGAGATGGGATTCACTTTTATGATTATCCAAAACGATATATGCTGTGTAGCGCATTTGTCCAGTAAACGCAACTCCATAAAATCAATGCATAGATCAACATCTAATATGGTCAAGTTTCACACAAATCTCAAGTAGAATGGACATTCACAAAGCAAAAAAAATGATTTCTTCCATTGAAATTTTTTATAGGTGAAACAAGGCCATGCTTTCTTCAGCACTCTTGCACAAAGTTGATGAAAAAAATTAGTCCACGATATCAGTCGTATAACTCTCTTGTCAAAAAGAATATTAAATGACCCTAAATCAAAATCCATCTGCATCCCAACCTCAAGTTTAAATTTTAGGGCACCTATCCGTGTAAGATCTCCCTGTTTCATCTTAAATACACAACTAAAGTGTGCTGTCCATCTAGACAGAAGAAAAAAGGTGTCGGGAGGAACATCTATGCTTTCTATTTATTCGCATGATAAATCAAAACAACAACAATAATGATGATGATAATGATGATAAGAAAACCAACTCAATTACTGCAACGGGGAAAACTCTTTCCTTTTTCTTTAGGCACAACCAAGTTCACTAATTTATAGCCTCCTAAAAGGTGCACTAACATCTATACCCATCCCCTCCCCCACCACAACCGAATAACATTTGGCTCACTCCAGTGTTCCCAGGATGACGGAGACTTTCACTGACAGAAAATAGGGGTGTGTTTAAGTATGTGCGGTTGAAATTTTGGGGGTGGGTGGCACATATGCTGATCTTTTTTCCTCTTTGTGTCTGAGTGTGCGCCCAAGTAAGGGATTCACTTCCAGGTATAGTCTCCTGCTAGTTGCGAAAAAAAAAGAAAAAGAAAAAAAGTATCCTTATGCTGGCAAAGAGTTATCAGCAACAAAGGAGAAATACAACATACATTATGGTTTGCAAGATCCAGATGCCTCATCAGATTTTTCTTTGGGCTTTTTTTTTGGCTAATATAACAATCTGGGTCCGAGCTACTGAGCAAATTATTTGGGATATACAGTTTAAAGACTTGGCATAAGATGGAATTCAGTTTAGAAGATTTTGATACCCTACCAAATAACTCAAGCAAACCTAAACTTTACCTGCATTTAAAAGTGTGGTGAAGCAAAACACATTAGGTGAAAAAGTTAAAGTAAATGGCATAGATATTAACACAGATTTAAATAAAAAATGCTTGCAAGGAGCTTAAGATCTCATTAAATGCGGTGCTAGAACTAAGACAAAAGCAAGCAGTAGAACACAACTTGCCAAAAAGTGCGGTGACGCCCTTTTAATGGGCCAAAACCTGGATCACAACAATATTTATGGCATCAAAACCCCCAAGTTATGGTGAGGGCTGAGGATTAAAATTTTATATTCTAACATCTTTTAGAACATTTTAATCAAATTTATCATTTCCCTTAATATGTCAATAACAAAACTAAAATATACTACTTAAAAAATGTTCAAATCAAACATGTATTGTTTTTCAATGTATCATATGTCCTTCCATTTATGGTAAGATACAATGACTACAGTTTAATACTTCAGTAATCAAATACACAAAAGACCCACTAAAATTTAGGGAAAAGTTTAAAGAATAGAATAAGGATAAATTCCATTCCAGCCCAATCTCAACTACCAAACTAAGCGTCAGGTAAATCAGAAAAGAAAACCCAGAAATAAGTGAAACAAGACGGCATTAAATAAACGCCCACTAAATAGAGCAACTAATAACTGCATGAAACTTAAAGCTATAACATACTCAAAATTAACATTCAGCCAGGGCACCTTTACATTCTAATGTATGTACTTATGTAGGTAAATACATCACACAGTGCCACTTGACTCGAAACAAATCATATTGTTCTGTCTTATGAGTGAAATGATTTTCCTGTTTACTTTGAAGTACATGTGTGACGTGTCAGACATGCAACTACAGACAAACCTCTAGTTACAGGCTTAATTCTATTAAAATCTAAATACCTACAAATCAATGTGCAAGAAATAATACAACAACAGACTGAATGGCCAATTTGTTGCCAGGAATGTGTAATTTGTTTACAGGAATATGCATCTATGAAGGACCATGCAACTACAGAGAAACATCTAGTTACAGACTTAATTCCGTCAAAAACTAAATACCTATAAATCAATGTGCAAGAAATAATACAACAACAGACTGAATGGCTAATTTGTTGCCAGGAATGTGTAATTTGTTTACAGGAATATACATCTGTGAAGGATCATATCCATATCATAAACTTGTAATCCAGTTCACCTACAAAATACTCTGTAAATCTTCACTAGTAAATATAATATATAGCTCTTTTCCACTCCGAGCAGCTCGATGCTAGTTAAAATGCTGGTTTGTTATAATGAGGGGGGAAAAAATCATCTTACATCTCATCAGCCGGCCACCACACTTTGATCTTGGAACCAACAAGTTGCTCATGCAGTTCATTTTTACGACCAGGAGTTTCAAATATCTGACATGAAAAGGAAAAAGAGAGAAAAACTAATAATTTTATACACAAACTACAACATGAAATAATATAAACTAATATCTGTCGCAAAGCTGAAGTAAACCTATACATACATGCAGTAAAAGCAGCAGAATTTAAACTTCCAATGTAAAGAGTCAAAACTAGAGAATAGAGTGCAAGAACGTCCATAAGAAGACTCATCGAGAGGGAACAAAAGAGAAATTGACACTTGACATCACCTAAACAGAGTAGCACAAAAAGAACTATAACCAGAAAAGACATCATGAAAATGATGAAAGAATATTGACCACATGATCCTTATAAACAAAATCTGCTGAAGAATATGATAGAAAACAAGCATGACACTAGCAAGTTGGAAAAGCACTCAATAATACAGAATTCCATAAACGCGTGCGCACGACACACACACAAGTACATACATGTCTGTATATATAATCTACATATCATGCATGATGGAAGCTAATTGGTAAAAAAAATTATCTCTCGAAAATTAGCTTTTAAAGGAAAAGGAAAATAATTTGAAGGTGAGGAGCAATTTACAAGTATGTAACTTTCAGACACAGGTGGACATAGGTGACGTGACCTGGAGTGTAGAACACAGTATTTTTGTTTTATGGAACTGTCCTACATATCATTATGTACAAGGACAGTGATATTAACGAAACATGTGTGATCCAAAATTATGAAAACTGAACAAGCAGATAAAAATCATTAAGGATATAAAACTGTGGGTTCGTGGTGGGGGCCACGCCCCACGAGCACGAGCACGCGTCTCGTGGAGGCGGCTCGTGGGGGCCACCACGAACAACGAGACGCATTTTTGAATGCGTCTCGTGGAGACGGCTCGTGGGGGCCACCACGATGCGTGAACGCGGTTTCCACGCGTTCGCACGCGTTTTCAATTCCCTATAAATAGGGACAAAATACAGAGGGTGGGTAGTGCGATGCTGAGGGTTTTTTGAGGAGTTTTAGGCGGCGGCCATAGGAGTTTTTGGCGGCAGCTAGAACATCCGTTTGAGAGAGAATTTGTGAGAGATTAGAGAGTTTGTTTGAGGGTTTGATTGGTGAGATCTTGTGTGATTGTAAACCCTATTTATTTTGTCTTTCTCTCAAGTAGTAAAATCTCTCCCCTCCTTGCCCCGTGGACGTAGGCAATTTGCCGAACCACGTAAATAGTTTGTTTTTGCTATTTGAGATTTGTAATAGCTTGTTTAGGTTTCTCGGTTAGGTCCTAGAAGCGATGAGAGGAAGAGTGTATATCCCACTTTGTTGAGATATTCGCTGTTGATTCTTGTTTCCTTTGTGAAACGGAGATTTATTTGTGATCTTACTCTCTTGTTGTGGCTATTGTTGTGAGAGTCTTTGCCGAAATTTCACAAGACAACAAAACTACCATTGCATCTCCACCAAACACTGCTAACAACCTCAAAGAGGGGGAAAACAAATGTTCAAGAAATAAAATTGAGATTTGATACCTGAGATCATTTGAAAGGGTTTTCACTGTCATTTGGCAAGTAACTCAGATAAGAATAGATAGGTAGAATTTCAGATATTGTAAGTCATTTCAAATCCTCTAATACATTATAACAAGCCACACAAGAGAGAACATCCATTATATAGTGATCTACAGCCCAATTATTGGAGTCAAAACATAAGAGATGCTACATATTTTGTAATATTTTATATAACTAATAAAAAACATAATAGACATCTCTCATACTGCCATAATGGTCAAGAAGATATAGATTTCAGGTATATTTATTTCCATGGTAAATCTAAAAGCCAATGAAATGATAAAGAAAAGAGGTTACATGTAGTTTGGCACTATCAGATTGCTTGAAACATGTTTATAGGGAAAAGAAAATTACCATGTTAACTGGGTAATCAGTGAGGGTGAATTGTCCCTCTCCTCTCAAGTCTTATTAATATTATTAGGATCACAAAATAATTTGACCCTAACCAATGAGGGACTAAACTAAATACAGGAAATAACTCTCAACACTCCCCCTCAAGCTGAGCATATATATCAACATGCTCAGTTTGTCACAAATAAAGTTCACTCGTGCTCTCTCAAGAGGTTTTGTAAGAATATCTGCAAGCTGATGCTACGAAGAGATATGTTTGGCTCTAAGGATCCCCTTCTCCATCTTCTCATGAATCAAGTGGCAAACAATCTCTATGTGTTTTGTCTTCTCATGAAACACTAGATTCTTAGCTATGTGAACGACGGCCTTGTTGTCTCCATATAAGATCATTGGACATTCAAGAGGAAAACTAATTTCTGCAAATATATCTCTAACCCAGGTAAGCTCACAGGTTAGATTCGCCATGACTCGATATTCAGACTCAGCTGTAGATCGAGAAACTACACTCTACTTCTTGCTCTTCTAGGAAACTAGATTTCCTCTAAGAAATACACAATATCCTGTGGTCAATCTTTTGTCTACCGGAGATCCTACCCAATCTGCATCTGAGAAACCCGCAACTCTCGTGTGTCCACTATCTAAATAGAGACTCCCTTGCTTGGAGTTTTCTTAAGATATTTAAGAATACTCTTCATAGCCTCCATGTAGGGTATCTTGGGTGTTGATTGAAACTGACTAACTACACTGATAGGAAATGCAATATCTAGTCTAGTAATTGTCAAGTAGTTCAGCTTTCCTACCAATCTCTTATATTTCTCAACATCTTTCAATGGCTCCCCCTAATCTAGTAGAAGTTTGATCTTATCATTCATAGGTGAGTTAATGGCCTTGCGTTCTGACATCCCGACATTTGTCAATGTGTCAAACACATAATTTCTCTGAGATAAGAGAATTCCCTTCTTTGATCTAGCCATGTCTATACCTAGAAAATACTTTAGGGATCCAAAATCCTTGGTCTGAAACTGCTGTTGTAGATATTTCTTCAAGTCTCTGATATCCTGTACATCATCTCCAGTAACCACAATGTCATCAACATATACAATCAGAATGATCCACTTCCTACCATGAAATCTCTAGAAAACTGAGTGGTCTTTCTGAGTTCGATAAAGACCAAACTTCTGAACTACTGCTACAAAACATCCAAACCATGCTCTGAGATATTGTTTCAAGCCATAGAGAGGTTTTTTCAACCTGCAAACCTTCCCATACTCCCCTTAAACAACAAACCCTAGTGGTTGCTTCACGTAAACTTCCTCATACATAATGCCATTTAGAAAAGCATTCTTAACGTCCAGCTGATGTAGTGGCCGTGCTAGCGAGCGGCAAGTGAAATAAGAATGCATACGGATGCCATTTTTACTATAGGAGAGGTGTCAATATAATCCAGTCCATGTATCTGTGAATAACCCTTCGCAACTAGTTGAGCTCTAATGCGAGCTAAAGATCCATCTGGATTCACCTTGACTGTGTAAACCCAATTGCATCCAGCAGCTTTCTTTCCTGGCAGTAGAGGAACAAGAACCCAAGTCACATTTTGTTCTAAAGCTATCATTGTTCGCGGGGAAAGTTGGTTTGTTATTCATTGCTCGTTTGAACTCGTGTACAGCTTCGTTGGCCTACAACAAAATTTCAAACAAAGGAAATGCCTTTATTTTAGGCGTACAATGAAAATAAAAATTACAACTTCTTTCTTTTGTGAACAAACACGAGGATCTCTATTTTACGGGATCCTCGCTATGGGTTCTTTGCCCGTGTCGGACTTTTGTTCGTCCGCGGACTACCGCAATTCGATCCGTGGAAACCCGGTTCGAACTACAGACGCAGGCTCGCTTCACGAGGGAAACGGTTACCGAGGGGATCACACTCACGAAGGAGAGGATCGCCTTCGGGATCACACTCACGAAGGAGAGGATCGCCGAGCGGTGAGATCTACTAGGAGAAATCACGCTTATTCTCAGAGTCAATTCGAAGTTCGCTTACCTCGCGGTTTGTAGATCGGACGTGCTCGCCGGTGCTCGAATCGTAAGGCCGACGGCTCGTGGATCTCGCGAGGGCTCTCTCAAGAATATCGAAAATCCAACTCCAAAAATCCACCGGAATCGAGCACCCCCAACTATTTATAGGAAAACAATAGAGAGGGGGCTTTTCGGCCGGACACCATTTGGTGTCCGGCCATTGTCGGACACCAAACGGTGTCCGGTTTCGCCGGACACCATTTGGTGTCCGGCCATTGTCGGACACCAAACGGTGTCCGGTTTCGCCGGACGCCGCTTTGGCTTCGGTTTGGTTTTCGACTTTTCGCGGACATTCGCTCCGCTCTTGTCGTCATCGTTCTAAGTCCGTGCTTGGTTCTCTTGATCGGTTTCATCCCGCCAACGGTTTAAGTGACGATCGGTCAATGTTCAACCGATCTCGCCGACGCTCAATCCGACGATCTCTTTAAAGCTTCGCTTGTTGATTCATTCCATAACACGTAGCCTCGTTGATTCAGACGCTGCTGACCCACTTTGTGTGTTCGCCAATTTGCTTTATGCGGCGCCGGTTTTGTCGAATGGGTTGTTGGTTGTTAACCCACCGCCACGAAGTTTCGCTCGCACCGATAAGCAATTTTAACGCCACAGATACCCCTCCAAAGCCGCCTCGCCTCGATTCTTGATGAGTCCGGGATGCTTTGACATGATGAGCCCTTCACCCTTCAATCGGTGTGATGGGACTTGTGAATGACCTTGGCGCTCAATCTCTCCACTCCTTTCAGCCTTTCCGGTGCTTTGTAGGATTGCCGGGTTATTACTGCATCGCATTTTTGTCCGACCGTCGTCGAGATCTTGACCGAGGTCGGTAGATGAATTTCTTTCGAGGTTAACTCCGTATTTGATTCCTCCAATTCTCTCGTGGAAACCCGGTTCGAACTACAGACGCAGGCTCGCTTCACGAGGGAAACGGTTACCGAGGGGATCACACTCACGAAGGAGAGGATCGCCTTCGGGATCACACTCACGGCGAGAGGATCGCCGGGATCACACTCACGGCGAGAGGATCGCCTTCGGGATCACACTCACGAAGGAGAGGATCGCCGGGATCACACTCACGGCGAGAGGATCGCCTTCGGGATCACACTCACGAAGGAGAGGATCGCCTTCGGGATCACACTCACGAAGGAGAGGATCGCCGGGATCACACTCACGAAGGAGAGGATCGCCGGGATCACACTCACGGCGAGAGGATCGCCTTCGGGATCACACTCACGAAGGAGAGGATCGCCTTCGGGATCACACTCACGAAGGAGAGGATCGCCTTCGGGATCACACTCACGAAGGAGAGGATCGCCTTCGGGATCACACTCACGGCGAGAGGATCGCCTTCGGGATCACACTCACGGCGAGAGGATCGCCTTCGGGATCACACTCACGAAGGAGAGGATCGCCTTCGGGATCACACTCACGAAGGAGAGGATCGCCGGGATCACACTCACGGCGAGAGGATCGCCTTCGGGATCACACTCACGAAGGAGAGGATCGCCTTCGGGATCACACTCACGAAGGAGAGGATCGCCGGGATCACACTCACGAAGGAGAGGATCGCCTTCGGGATCACACTCACGAAGGAGAGGATCGCCGGGATCACACTCACGAAGGAGAGGATCGCCTTCGGGATCACACTCACGGCGAGAGGATCGCCTTCGGGATCACACTCACGGCGAGAGGATCGCCGGGATCACACTCACGAAGGAGAGGATCGCCTTCGGGATCACACTCACGAAGGAGAGGATCGCCTTCGGGATCACACTCACGGCGAGAGGATCGCCGAGCGGTGAGATCTACTAGGAGAAATCACGCTTATTCTCAGAGTCAATTCGAAGTTCGCTTACCTCGCGGTTTGTAGATCGGACGTGCTCGCCGGTGCTCGAATCGTAAGGCCGACGGCTCGTGGATCTCGCGAGGGCTCTCTCAAGAATATCGAAAATCCAACTCCAAAAATCCACCGCGGAATCGAGCACCCCCAACTATTTATAGGAAAACAATAGAGGGGGCTTTTCGGCCGGACACCATTTGGTGTCCGCCTTGTCGACACCAAACGGTGTCCGGTTTCGCCGGACGCCGCTTTGGCTTCGGTTTGGTTTTCGACTTTTCGCGGACATTCGCTCCGCTTTGTCGCCGCCGCTCTAAGTCCGTGCTTGGTTCTCTTGATCGGTTTCATCCCGCCAACGGTTTAAGTGACGATCGGTCAATGTTCAACCGATCTCGCCGACGCTCAATCCGACGATCTCTTTAAAGCTTCGCTTGTTGGATTCATTCCATAACACGTAGCCTCGTTGATTCAGACGCTGCTGACCCACTTTGTGTGTTCGCCAATTTGCTTTATGCGGCGCCGGTTTTGTCGAATGGGTTGTTGGTTGTTAACCCACCGCCACGAAGTTTCGCTCGCACCGATAAGCAATTTTAACGCCACAGATACCCTCCAAAGCCGCCTCGCCTCGATTCTTGATGAGTCCGATGCTTTGACATGATGAGCCCTTCACCCTTCAATCGGTGTGATGGGACTTGTGAATGACCTTGGCGCTCAATCTCTCCACTCCTTTCAGCCTTTCCGCTTTGTAGGATACCGGGATGTTACTTGCCGCATTTATTGCTTGACCGTTGTTGGAATTTCGAACCGTAGCTAATTGAGTTTATTTGATGTTGACTCATGTCGGTGGATTGTCGCCCAATTGACCATCGAGATTCCTCCGCTGATCGGGAATCCTCACCGCGACGCTGCTAGTGGGCGCTGAACCATATAGGTTTTAACCTTCAATCGGCAAATGCAACGCTGACTAGCGCACGATCTTACGTGGATCCAACCGCTGATCGGTGAATCCTTCGCCGATGACGCATCGGTTGGCGTCGCTCTTGTATTACTCCTCGTTGAAGTGTATTCATCCACGGTGGGAGGAAATTGAAGATTATCGAAGTTATCCCTAAGAATATTTTTGTGAAAATATTCTTCCGAACTTCTCGATAAATTAGGAAGCGGTTTATACTCGTAATCCTAGTTGAGTAGGATTAGCGACGCTGATTGGCCGATGCATCCGCATAATCGAAGTTATCCCTAAGAATATTTTTGTGAAAATATTCTTCCGAACTTCTCGATAAATTAGGAAACAGCTTATACCGTAATCCTAGTTGAGTAGGATTAGAGTCCCACTAGAATTGATTTGGGCTCCAATTAGAATTCCTACTTCTTGCCAAATAGGACTCCTTATTCAAAAGGGATTGGGGTTCATGTGGGGTTGTTATAAATACCCACCAACCCTTTTTTTCTCTGACCTAGGCCGGCCCCCCCTGTGCTCTTTCTCTTGTTTTCATCTCGCTTCGCCCTCGGGCGCGTCTGCTTGGTTTTGGTTGATCCAGGGCGTTCGTTGGTGCCTCGGTCGTGGCCGGCGAGCCACGACCTGACCAAACGGGCCTTTCTTTGTCATATTTGTTGATTTTCTAGCCATATATTTGACTTGTCGTCATGCTTTTGCAGCTTTCGATGTCGTCGGGAAGATCACGCGCTCCGAGGAGCCGACCGTCTACTCCGTCCCGCGACGACGCGCCACCATCATTCGCTGGTGAGGTTTTCATGTTAAATTGCTCATTCACAACTTGCATTTATAAACTGCATGGCCTTGATTCCTCCTTCGTGGGGAACGACGCCCATATAGCCTTGATTCCTCCTTCGTGAGGATCGACGCCAGATAGCCTTGATTCCTCCTTCGTGAGGATCGACGCCAGATAGCCTTGATTCCTCCTTCGTGGGGAACGACGCCCATATAGCCTTGATTCCTCCTTCGTGAGGGTCGACGCTCGTATAGCCTTGATTCCTCCTTCGTGGGGAACGACGCCCATATAGCCTTGATTCCTCCTTCGTGGGGAACGACGCCCATATAGCCTTGATTCCTCCTTCGTGAGGATCGACGCTCGTATAGCCTTGATTCCTCCTTCGTGAGGGTCGACGCCAGATAGCCTTGATTCCTCCTTCGTGAGGGTCGACGCCAGATAGCCTTGATTCCTCCTTCGTGAGGATCGACGCCAGATAGCCTTGATTCCTCCTTCGTGGGGAACGACGCCATATAGCCTTGATTCCTCCTTCGTGAGGATCGACGCCAGATAGCCTTGATTCCTCCTTCGTGGGGAACGACGCCATATAGCCTTGATTCCTCCTTCGTGGGGAACGACGCCATATAGCCTTGATTCCTCCTTCGTGAGGATCGACGCCAGATAGCCTTGATTCCTCCTTCGTGAGGGTCGACGCCAGATAGCCTTGATTCCTCCTTCGTGAGGGTCGACGCCAGATAGCCTTGATTCCTCCTTCGTGAGGATCGACGCCAGATAGCCTTGATTCCTCCTTCGTGGGGAACGACGCCATATAGCCTTGATTCCTCCTTCGTGAGGATCGACGCCAGATAGCCTTGATTCCTCCTTCGTGGGGAACGACGCCATATAGCCTTGATTCCTCCTTCGTGGGGAACGACGCCATATAGCCTTGATTCCTCCTTCGTGGGGAACGACGCCATATAGCCTTGATTCCTCCTTCGTGAGGATCGACGCCAGATAGCCTTGATTCCTCCTTCGTGAGGATCGACGCCAGATAGCCTTGATTCCTCCTTCGTGGGGAACGACGCCATATAGCCTTGATTCCTCCTTCGTGAGGATCGACGCCAGATAGCCTTGATTCCTCCTTCGTGGGGAACGACGCCATATAGCCTTGATTCCTCCTTCGTGGGGAACGACGCCATATAGCCTTGATTCCTCCTTCGTGAGGGTCGACGCCAGATAGCCTTGATTCCTCCTTCGTGAGGGTCGACGCCAGATAGCCTTGATTCCTCCTTCGTGAGGATCGACGCCAGATAGCCTTGATTCCTCCTTCGTGAGGATCGACGCCAGATAGCCTTGATTCCTCCTTCGTGGGGAACGACGCCATATAGCCTTGATTCCTCCTTCGTGAGGGTCGACGCCAGATAGCCTTGATTCCTCCTTCGTGGGGAACGACGCCATATAGCCTTGATTCCTCCTTCGTGGGGAACGACGCCATATAGCCTTGATTCCTCCTTCGTGAGGATCGACGCCAGATAGCCTTGATTCCTCCAATTCTCTCGTGTTCTCCGCTTTGTAGGATACCGGGATGTTACTTGCCGCATTTATTGCTTGACCGTTGTTGGAATTTCGAACCGTAGCTAATTGAGTTTATTTGATGTTGACTCGCGGTCGGTGGATTGTCGCCCAATTGACCATCGAGATTCCTCCGCTGATCGGGAATCCTCACCGCGACGCTGCTAGTGGGCGCTGAACCATATAGGTTTTAACCTTCAATCGGCAAATGCAACGCGTTGACCAGCGTACGATCTTACGTGGATCCGAACCTGTTGATCGGTGAATCCTTCGTCGATGACGCATCGGTTGGCGTCGCTCTTGTATTACTCCTCGTTGAAGTGTATTCATCCACGGTGGGAGGAAATTGAAGATTATCGAAGTTATCCCTAAGAATATTTTTTGTGAAGATATTCTTCCGGGAACTTCTCGATAAATTAGGAAACAGTTTATACTCGTAATCCTAGTTGGAGTAGGATTAAACCACATGGGAAAATACTCGGGTAACATTGAGCCCGGTAACATCTCCAAAATCTTTCCAAACTTGGCGGAGGGAGTAGGAGCCAATCAACGGACTGATTTGGCACTATTTTGACATCCGGATAAGATTCCAATTAGGACTCCTAATTAGGGGCTGATTAGAGTCCCACTAGAATTGATTTGGGCTCCAATTAGAATTCCTACTTCTTGCCAAATAGGACTCCTTATTCAAAAGGGATTGGGGTTCATGTGGGGTTGTTATAAATACCCACCAACCCTTTTTTCTCTGACCTAGGCCGGCCCCCCCTGTGCTCTTTCTCTTGTTTTCATCTCGCTTCGCCCTCGGGCGCGTCTGCTTGGTTTTGTTGATCCAGCGTTGTTGTGCTTCTGCGGCCGCGAGCCACGACCTGACCAAACGGGCCTTTCTTTGTCATATTTGTTGATTTTCTAGCCATATATTTGACTTGTCGTCATGCTTTTGCAGCTTTCGATGTCGTCGGGAAGATCACGCGCTCCGAGGAGCCGACCGTCTACTCCGTCCCGCGACGACGCGCCACCATCATTCGCTGGTGAGGTTTTCATGTTAAATTGCTCATTCACAACTTGCATTTATAAACTGCATGGCCTTGATTCCTCCTTCGTGGGGAACGACGCCCATATAGCCTTGATTCCTCCTTCGTGAGGATCGACGCTCGTATAGCCTTGATTCCTCCTTCGTGAGGATCGACGCTTATATTTCGGCAGACGACGGGGAGCGATTCCGTGACGCACTACGGTCAGATGGATAGAATACTTCGTCATTTTATGTGACGGGGTATATTATCCGATAAACCGCAGCAGTGTTCGCATCGATTTTCCGCTATAAGGTCAGGACTCTATCTCACGAATTTCGTGAAATGAGTTCAACGCTTATATATATATTTGCTAAGTTCTAACTCATTCCGATTTCACCTTTTCGCTTGAGTATCCTCTCGCGCTCTTCGCGATGCGTTGACGGACGCCGTGGTGACCGATTCTCCTCCTCTGATGATCCTACTATTCTTATTTCGCCCCAGTTTAGACCGGATACGCCCGCGGAGGTGACCCAGTTGGTACTTGGGGGAGGTCCTCGTGTGTTGAGGTCGCTGATGACCGACGCCACTCGAGAAGATTACCGGTTCTTCTCACCTTTGGGCAAGACGGACTATTTATTTGATAATTCGCCGAGGACCCGGATACGACTTTCATTGAGAGTGAGCAATGGCCGCACAAGGATGATGGTGGATTCTTATATCTCCCTTGGGTTCCTCGGCACCGTTGTTTGACCGAAGTTACGCCATCGTATGCCGCACGGAAAATGTCGTGGTGCTCGATGCAGGAGCGTGACAAAGATTCATTGCGGGTTTATCACCCATCGCTGGTTCCTCGCTCACTCGAGGTCGGGTTATTGACCGCACTCGGTATATTGGGATCGATTCTCCGCCGCGGACGCAGCATTTCATCACCGGGTCGATTTTGAAGAACCGCTTTGCCCCGTTGGGACGGGAGATGCCGCATCCGGTCATAGATTCTTCTACCGGGTTCATTCTCGCAGATAAGCTTTGGTGGACTCGCCCGACCGTCACGCTTCTACCGATGGGGCGAGGACCTTCGTGCCTGTGGTTTATATGCTGCAGTTCGTGCCACCATGTATGGGCTCCCGATCAGCACCAACCACTTCTTCGCTTTATCGGAGCTTTATGATCCTGATTCGAACACATTCTTAACCAGGCATGGCGAACTTGGATTGGCTTTGCACGAGATGCACCGGGTCTCGGGTTTACCTATGGGAAGGATGCTCTATCGTGAATATTTCCTTCCGCCAAGAATTGGGTCGATCAAGGCTACTCGCCGACCGCTATGACACTCGTGGGACCTCACGTGCCATTATCACATTGCTCTAGCACGATAGAGCCGCCAAGAAGAGGAAGTCGATTATAAGCCCGAAACAGCCGCCAATTATTTGTTCAAACATCTGGAGGACGATTCTGATGAGCAGATTTGTGAGCTGGCTCCTTCTACCCCTTCAGAAGTTAATGCGTTGATCGAAAAGTCCGGCGCTAAGTCTTATACCTCGAGTAGCACAGAGTACGGTTTTCCAGCAGGGACCAAATTCTCGACCTTCTTATGGCATGCAGTAAAACGCATCCGGCCGATGACTCTCTTAGCCGGCTTTATCGCCATCTGGTTAAAGAAATGTGTGATGCCGTGTCAGCCTAGCGACGCTTTGCCGTTAGAGGTACTCTATCCCGCAGCTCACCGCTCATAAGAAGGAGCCGCTCTTCTTCCTGATGGTGGCTAACATTCATCGGGACTTCACAAATAGCCACCGCCTTTACTCGTGAGGAAAACAAACCGCCGTGAGATTCCTCATGTCAAAGTGGAACCGCCAGACACCTACTTGATGGCTTGGTTCGCCCTTCATCGATTCGATATGATGACAACGCCGGCTTGCAGATCCGTCATTCCTTTTATCCAATCTTTGGAGAAATGTAAATGGCAAGGGCGCTGATTTTAGCGGTACGAAGCAACCGCAAATCCACAAGGGTTGGGTCTTCAGAGGTGTTTTCCTGCTCTCCTGGCCAAGACGGGAGGCCTTGATTGATGAGGAGAGACACAAAATGAACCGGACTTTACTTGACGCTGGTCGCTTTAATTGGTCGACCAACATCCGACCTGGTTATCTTATTTCGCGAGTGAGAAACGAAAGTGCTACATTGAGCCTTATTTCCTTCTCGCTTCGCCGCTCGGTTACGACCAGCTTTACGTTGGGAACCCGAACCGAGCTCCTGACTCGCAGCCGTTTGATCGATGGTGTCCGGCGTATCGTGGAGTATAGCGGTTGTACCGACGCTAAATTTAGCCTCCTGTGCACCGACGCCAGCTTGAGTCGACATATTTATACCGCAGCTTGGCTTTTGGCCGCCAAATAACTCGCTCCTCGTGGAAGTCCCTTGACGAATCAAGGTCGAAGAGGCTTCCCGAGCCGACACTCGCCGCTCAGAGGCCGCCGAGCCCGTAAGAAGCGCCGCCAGACTCGCTAATCGCATGTGTCCGATGGGGAGATTCATAGTTCCGTGGTCGATACTTCAGAGATGACCAGAGGAGATTGCAACTCATGAAGAGGACTCGTACTCTCCTTTACTCTTATTATTCCCTCCTATGATATCCTAGTTTGACTCGATCTATCTTTTCGTGCATACCGAAAGAGATGCGGTCCGCCTTGCGATGGGGACAAACTCCGCAATGGAGTTCCTCTTAAACGAAAGAGACTTGTCCACGATCTCGACCGCCTCTGACCATTAACTTGATTCGACAAGCCAAGACTCACGGATAGGGTAATGTTCGCTAACCCATAACCTTCGCTTATCCGCCTTTTATGAGTCTCACGATTTCCTCCCCGTGCGTGAGAATTTGGTGGGGATGCCAATTTTGATTTTCCTTCCTCGACTTTGCCGCTGGCCCACTGTGGAGCAAGTACTGAGCTATGGATCGGAGAGCCCGAGAATACCAAAGATAGGACCAGATTGGAAAATCCCGTTCGCCTAATATTGGTATTCTTCTACCCGCACATCACTTGCAAAGACATGAAATTTGTTTCCGCAGCTTCATCTATACTTCACACTCTTATGCCTTTTTCGATGGAGGAGTTCGAGGATTTGATGCGCCGATGATTCTCGAGACGCCCTCCTCCCGGGCGACATCGAGCTTGAGTTAGGAATTCCTAGGATATCGAGGCGCATTCCTTTGAAGGTAAAGCTTCCTTCCCGATAATCATAGGACTATTCAATTTTAAATAGTTCGCCTATGATCGAAAATGTCTCCCATTTGATAACAGACTCGCCCCGGTGACATTGAGGTCGCTATTCCTCCAGAGTCGCCTTCCGCGAACCGCTGATATGTCGGACGCGTGTTGAGATACCGATTGAGATCGTTGATGCGCCACCGACCGCCGCCGCCACGGCTTCATTAGGGCAAGGAGTCGGCTCTACGTGTATGAACCCTTCCACGCCAATACTCATATTGAGTTTGTTTTTGGGGTTTTAACCCTTTTCTTCCTTTTCGCAGGTCTGCCACGACTCTTCCCGACTTAGTGAGAGCTTTGATGTCCGACGACGATCCATCTCGCTTATTATCCCGTGGAAATTCGCTCGTTTCTTTTCCTATTTGGCCATAGTGGTAGACACACTTCGGTACCGTGCTTTCTTCGCCGGGCCCGCCATTCCTTGATCCTAGGGTAACCACGATACGAGATGCGGTTATCCGCACTGGCCTGCATCATTGCCGATGATCTCGATCATTTGAGGTTAAGCTCAAAAGTCCGCAAGACTTTGAGGCACCGCTCTCCTCATATATAGAGACAGAGACGAGGCTCGCCTCGAAGCTTGGCGTGATGCTCGCCATTACCGGACTCGGTTCGATGCAAAGAAGACCGGTGCGCTTTTGAGATCGCTGCCACCGGCTTCGCCTTCCGTGGAGCATTTTCAATCTTGTGTCGCCGCTGGGAAGCGAGGATAGTAGAGCTCGAACAGAACTTCAAGCGGCGAGGGAGAGTCCGATCATCTTGAAGTCGACAAAGGCCAACAAGGAGGAGACTCTTGCGCCATGTCCTAAAAGCTTGAGTTTTCAAAGCGAAGCCGGTCAAGTCGAGGAGGAAACCGCAAAGACCCTTAATGGCAGCGAGGAGACTTTCGTGGTCGAAGCTCGTGAGGAACTTCAACAAGCTTTCCTCAATAAAGTATTCGATGAAACAAAGAAATTTGCTATCACAAATTTGATGTTTAGAGAACTTGTAACTTCAGCCTTTTATCAATAAAACGTGTTTCTATCCTCTTTGTGCTTTATTACGATTCTTTTATTTCGCCGTAAATAATTAACCGTAATACTTATAGGATTTTGGCAAACCCTCACCGCCAACGGATTTGATTAGCCTTTACCAACTACCGCTTGAATTGGGCTAGCGTATGGATTATCCGACCCGCTCAAGACGCGGACGCTAGGCCGAAGAATGAAACTCTTCTAGACTTGTTGCTATGATATTGAATACATAGGCTTGGTACTCTTTACCGCAAGAGACCACCCGCAACGCCAGATACACGTGACTCATCCCTTCTTAGGCTTCGGATAAAATACCCTTAATCAACTCGTGTCTTCTTCACGGAGAAAGACTAAACCGCAACGCTGCGGTGAGGCGCTGGCTTTATCCCTTCTTAGGCTTCGGATAAAATACCCTTAATCGAACTCGTGTCTTCTTCAATCGGAGAAAGACTAAACCGCAACGCTGCGGTGAGGCGCTGGCTTTATCCCTTCTTAGGCTTCGGATAAAATACCCTTAATCGAACTCGTGTCTTCTTCACGGAGAAAGACTAAACCGCAACGCTGCGGTGAGGCGCTGGCTTTATCCCTTCTTAGGCTTCGGATAAAATACCCTTAATCGAACTCGTGTCTTCTTCAATCGGAGAAAGACTAAACCGCAACGCTGCGGTGAGGCGCTGGCTTTATCCCTTCTTAGGCTTCGATAAAATACCCCAAGATGAATCTTGGCTTCTTTGACCGGGAAGGATTGAACCGGATTAAGATTGATTGAGGTGGGAAAGGAAGAATGTATTCTATTTCCTAATGTGGAGAGGAAGGAGGATCTTGTCTCCTATCTCCAGTGAGGGACTAACAAGAGAGGAAGGTTTTGTATCCTATCTCTGCCGATGGAGAGGAAGGAGGATCTTGTCTCCTATCTCCTGTAAGGGATGAACAAGAGAGGAAGGTTTTGTATCCTATCTCTGCCGATGGAGAGGAAGGAGGATCTTGTCTCCTATCTCCGTGAAATGTGGGAAAGGAAGAATGTATTCTATTTCCTAAGGTGGAGAGGAAGGAGGATCTTGTCTCCTATCTCCCAGCGCTTGGAAAGGAAGGATTTTTGTCCCGCTTCCAAAGGAAAGAAACCGAAGTGGGATTTCCACTTCGAGAATCTTGAAAGGCGAAACTAAGAGCGGGATCTCCACTCCAAGAATCTAAAACAAGAGAGGAAGAATGTATTCTATCTCTTGCTTCTGAAGAGGAAGGATGTGTCCTATCTCCAGTGAAATGTGGGAAAGGAAGAATGTATTCTATTTCCGATGAGAAACTAAGAGCGGGTCTCCACTCGAGAATCTTGAAAGGCTAAACTAAGAGCCGGATCTCCACTCCAAGAATCTAAAACAAGAGAGGAAGAATGTATTCTATCTCTTGCTTCAAGAGGAAGGATGTGTCCTATCTCCGTGAAATGTGGGAAAGGAAGAATGTATTCTATTTCCGATGAGAAACTAAGAGCGGATCTCCACTCCAAGAATCTAAAACAAGAGAGGAAGAATGTATTCTATTTCCGATGAGAAACTAAGAGCGGGTCTCCACTCGAGAATCTTGAAAGGCTTAAACTAAGAGCGGGTCTCCACTCGAGAATCTTGAAAGGCTTAAACTAAGAGCGGGTCTCCACTCGAGAATCTTGAAAGGCTAAACTAAGAGCGGGTCTCCACTCGAGAATCTTGAAAGGCTTAAACTAAGAGCGGATCTCCACTCCAAGAATCTAAAACAAGAGAGGAAGAATGTATTCTATTTCCGATGAGAAACTAAGAGCGGGTCTCCACTCGAGAATCTTTGAAGGGTACGGATAGCTTTCGCTTATAGGATCGCTAACCCAAATTTGAAGTGGACCTCTCGCTCGTGGAAGGAATCGAGAGGATTTTGCCGGTGGTTGGACCAGGAGATTTTAGTGGGCCCACCGCCAATGAATTTGATCGGTGAGAGAATTTTGGAGGAAAACACAACAACTTAGGGTTATCCTCATGAATATGAGTGAGATATTCTCGAGGAACTTCCCATCAAAATGGGTTATCCCGAATGTATTAAGGATAATACTTTTCGTAAACTTCCCATTTATCTAAGATTAATTGCCTGGCCGCCATTCTCAGGTGATATATGATATGCACCGCTTGAATAGATCGTGTCTATTACAAACGGTCCTTCCCATTTGGGTTCGAATTTACCTTTCTTTTAGAGGTGAGGATTATCGCCGCCGAAAGCAAATGAGGACGCAGATCTCCTCCTTAAAGGTTCTCTCGTCGAACTTTCTTGTTGAAAGCCCTCGACATTCTAGCTTGATAGAACTCAATGCATTGTTGAGCCTCCAAGCTTCTCATCTAACATCTCAAGCTCTTCGAGACGCTTCGATGTTGTTCTTCGGTCGCCATCTCGCTGAAAGGGCGACGCGGCGACGGAATCGATTTCCAACGGAGAATTGCTTCACACCCGTAGACCGTAGAGTACGGTAGCTCCCGCCGGCGACGCATCAAGCAGCGATATGCCCGAGTGCTTCTCCGAAGTTTATCGCCCCAGCCTCGCTTTGTTATTCTTCACAAGCTTTGACAAAATCTTGATGATCGCCTTGTTGAACGCCTAACCCATTCGCCGGATTATAGGCCGCCGACGAGACGCCTTGTATCTTGAATTTCTCGCAAAACCTCGATGAAGGAATTGCCGATGAACCGGGACCGCTGTCATGCACGATCCGCCTTGGGACACCGTGTCGATAGATGACATGGTGTTTGATAAACTTGATGACGGTATCGCTTTACTTCCTTTAGCGGATTGCTTCACCACTTGGAGAAATAGTCGGTGATCGCTAGAATAAACCGATCTCCTTTAACCGACGGAGGAAAATGGGACCTACAACGCCCATTCCCCATGTCTCAATGGCCGTGATGTGGTCAAGGATGCAACCGCCTCGAGGCCGATGCATATAATTCGCGGAATTTGACACGCTGGCATTTCCGAGCCGCATCGACCGCCATTAATCATTGTTGGCCGGCAGCCCATTCTCCGATTCGATCGTAGAGCTTGGGACCAGCCGGTGTGCACCACATTCACCTTCGTGGTGCTTCCCGAAGGACCTCTCCGCCTCTTTGTTTGAGAGGCATCGAGCAAAGACCATCGCACTCGACGATATAACATCCGGGTCTCCGTGTCGTAGAAGAATCTTGAGCTCTTCTCCGATTGACTCTCTCTCCCTTACGCCTTCTCGCGTATCACCGCAAGACGAAGTCGATGATAGGAAAGCCAATCTCGGCTCCACCGGTTTGGGTTGCATGTACCTCTTTGGACACCATCCTTTGTCTTCCGCACTTCATTACATATTGGTACGAAGAGTTGATGAGTCCCGACCGTAACTAATTGCTCGGTCTCTGAAGGTTGTGCTAACGACACAGCTAACGCCGCCAGTGCATCCGCGTGAGCGTTTTGGAGGCGTGGAATATATTCGATGAAGAACTCTTCGAACGAGTCTGCCATTTCGATTGCTACCTGATGATAAGGAATTAGATCTGGATTTCTGACTTCAGAGTCTCCGCGATCCGCCTCGACTATCGGGCCAGAATCGCCAGATGCCTCGAGATATTCGACCCCAGCTCTTTGGCGAACTAAGTCCAATAAGTAGCGCATTGTATTCGCCACGCTATTGGAACAGGTTCGTGAGTGAATAAGCACGGGGCATGACATGATTCCCCGGGGAAATCAAGACAACTCCGACTCCAGCGGAGATTTTAGAACATCCGGGGGTACTTGCTACATTAGTAGCTCGAGAAGCTCCATCAAAATACAATCGCCATATTTGTTGGTGCGACGTAGTGTTGACTTCCTGAACTTCATCCGGAAGATCATCATATAGCTCAACCGCATCCGCTGTCGGGCCGGGTACCAAGAGATCACAAATCGCTTGTCCTTTGACCGACTTCGTTGTTTGAAATACAAGTCATATTGGGACAAGAGCAAGGCCCATTTCGCCAAACGCCAACTCATCGAGGCCTACTGGTCATAAATATTCGACCGGATTTACGCTAGAGATAACATAAATCGCCCGTCCTACTAAATAGTGTCGCATTTTCTCAATCGCTAACACTAATGCAAGGCACCGCTTCACCATTGGGTATCGAGACTCAAAGACCACCAATGTTCGCCTGTAATACATCGCCGCTCGCGGATCATTGCCGCCGCCCCGCGAGTAAGGCGCTTAACGAAAGTGATCCGCTGCCTTGACGTAGATCGTGAACGGTTTTCCATCGCGTGCGACGAGAACAGAGGTTTAGCGAGATACGATTTGATCTCTTCAAACGCCGACAAAGGCCGCCCCAAATAAACGATACTCTTCTTGTTTAACTTAGAAAATGGTTGGCAC
This sequence comes from Asparagus setaceus, assembly GCA_012295165.1. NCBI lineage: Eukaryota > Viridiplantae > Streptophyta > Magnoliopsida > Asparagales > Asparagaceae > Asparagus > Asparagus setaceus. Next base: position 41,202,568 of record CM022704.1, read on the forward strand.
TTCCCGTGATAGGTTCGATATGAACCGCCGGATGTACGCCAATCGCCTCTTGTAACCCCCGAAGTTCTCTCGATTTCTGAGGTTGCAACTCTTGAATTGCCTTCACTTTGTCGATCGACGTGGATTCCTTTGTCGGTGACGACGGCCGGGAACTTGCCACCGACATCCCAAGGAAGGATTTGGCGTGGTTCATCTTTAGTTGATGAGTCCGCATGAGCTCAATACCGCCCTAAGATCTTTGACGTGATCTCCTTTGTCACCGCCACGACTAAGTCATCGACGTAGCATTCGACCGCTTTCCCGAGATGATCCCGAAAATTTTAGTCATCGCCACCGGTACCGTGATTTTGAGGCCGAACGGCATGACCGTAGCAATATATACCGATAGGCGCTCAATGCCGTGGTGCTTGGCATCATCGGGTGCATCTTGATTTGATTGTAACCCGAGAAACCATCCATGAATGACATTCTTTCAAATCCACACGTGTTGTCGACTATGACATCGCTGATTGGAAGAGGAAAGTCATCTTTCGCAAGCAGCCGCTCGTGTCTCAGAGTCCATACGCATCCTAATCGAACCATTCTTCTTCATGACCGGACTATATTCGCCACCCAATCCGGATGTTGAATTTCCTCGATGAATCCCGATTCTATGAGTTTCTTTACTTCGCCAACGATTGCTTGTAATATTTGTGGATCTAAACCGCCTTTGCGATTGCTTGACAGTTTGACATCCACTTTGATGTTGAGGTGATGGGTCGCCACATTAGGGTCGAGTCCCGCATGTCCTCATAACTCCAAGCAAACACGCCGATGTATTCCCCGATTAGGGCAATCGCCTCTTGTAACCCCCGAAGTTCTCTCGATTTCTGAGGTTGCAACTCTTGAATTGCCTTCACTTTGTCGATCGACGGGATTCCTTTGTCGGTGACGACGGCCGGGAACTTGCCACCGACATCCCAAGGAAGGATTTGGTGGTTCATCTTTAGTTGATGAGTCCGCATGAGCTCAATACCGCCCTAAGATCTTTGACGGATCTCCTTTGTCACCGCCACGACTAAGTCATCGACGAGCATTCGACCGCTTTCCCGAGATGATCCCGAAAATTTTAGTCATCGCCGCTCGCGGACCGCTATCGCCGCCCCGCGAAGTAAGGCGCTTAACGAGTGATCCGCTGCCTTGACGTAGATCAGAACGGTTTTCCATCGCGTGCGACGAGAACAGAGGTTTAGCGAGATACGATTTGATCTCTTCAAACGCCGACAAAGGCCGCCCCAAATAAACGATACTCTTCTTGTTTAACTTAGAAAATGGTTGGCACTTCCTGATAGGTTCGATATGAACCGCCGGATGTACGCCAATCGCCTCTTGTAACCCCTCGAAGTTCTCTCGATTTCTGAGGTTGCAACTCTTGAATTGCCTTCACTTTGTCGATCGACGTGGATTCCTTTGTCGGTGACGACGGCCGGGAACTTGCCACCGACATCCCAAGGAAGGATTTGGCAGGTTCATCTTTAGTTGATGAGTCCGCATGAGCTCAATACCGCCCTAAGATCTTTGACGTGATCTCCTTTTCCGTGAAACCAAGTCTTTTTCAATACTCGATCTTTATGGATGACGAAAGTGTTGTCCCAAAGGAGTCTCGAATTGCTTTTGTATAAAGCAAGATGACCGAAGTTGGTAGGTGCAACTCCGATTGTTATATAAACCTCGCCATCGCATCATTCAAAGACGAGGGTACTCTAAATCGCCATTTATTGCTTTATCGGCAATTTGCCAATTACAATGTTCATCCGACGATTCTTCATCGCCAAGATTGATTACAAGGTACAATGTTATTTAAAACAAATCCTCCGCTATAATCAAGCCCGGCCGCAGACGCCTTCTTCACCGCTGTCCGTGCCTTGGGCCGATGATTCGCCGACTCATTACCGTAGAGGAGGGAATCGCTGAAATAATTCTCCATCCCCTTAAACGGCCGCTTGTCCGCGACCACCGCCTTGACTCATTATTTGTGTCTACATACTTGAGACATCGATGAAGAGTGGATGGGACTATAACGCTATTGTGGATCCGTGGTCCACCCAACAATAAGTTATAGGAAGTCTCGCCAATCACATAGCAGTGACTTCGACTTTAAGTCCCCATTTGGCACTTAATCCGATTTTACCAAGTGGGCGGACCCACTGGTGTTAAATCCGTAAATCATTGTGCTACCGACGCCATCGCGTGGATTCCAAGATGATACATGAGGCTAGGGCATGATGCTCATTAATGAACCCTGGATCGACTTGGATCCGCTGACTTCGCTAGAACCAATATACCCGTGAAGTATAGCGCCTATCGTGTTTGAATTTTGGTCCGCATATCCTCCTTTGTAAAGGTGATGCAGGTAAGTGTTTAGCCGCAAGGTTGCATTGTTGGGCCGATTCTTCCGACTCGGCTTGACTCGAGCGAAACACCTCGTGAGTCACCGTGAGCTTCTTGTAGAGCTTCCTGCTTCCTTTGACAATCGGAGCAACTCAGAGAGTTATTCGCCGGATGTTCGCCAACCGGGCCATGACGCCAAACGGTATGGAGAGCTCGATGTTCCGGCCTATCCTCACAATCGGGCGATTGAATCGACCGCCGAGTTGAGCTTCCCGACTCGAGGTCGCTTTCTCCTTTGCTTCACCGCTTTTAGCAACCGCTCGCTGTTGTCCTTTCTCTCGCACGAGTGAGAGGAGTCGGCTACCCCCAGCCAGATAACGCCTTCGTGATTCGGTTTGGAATCTCCTGATACTTGTAGTTGTATTCGTGCCCACTCCTTGTGGCAAAGACTTCATGCTCATCCTCCAAAATTGAAAGTCGCCACTTCTTCATCGCCCTTTTCTCGAATTGCCGCTGCTTGGCATAATTTGCCTTTTCCCTTGACTTTTTGTCGAAGACGCCGTCCACCGATCGCCTTCCAACAAATCGTGGTGGACCCAAAGGATTTCTCCGCTTGCCGTCAGGTGGTAATGAGTCCCTTCTCACGCTGTTCGTGAGGATCCTCATTCACCATCTTTATTCCTACCTTCACAATCGGGTCGGTTGAAACCAATCCAAAGGAACTGATCCGGCTTATAGAGATCGTGATTCGCCCCACCTTCTTCTCTTTAGAAGGTTTTGGAGTGATAACTCCAACATCGATCAAGGCTTGAATCTTGTCTCGAGATGGTAGCGTAATTTCAGATGATGTACGCCTCGTGATAAGCGCAGCATTTAGGATTCAGAACTTTGTTTGCCTCCTCTTGGTTTACAATTGGGGCAACCGGATTTTGTTGTTCTCCGTAAGGTACTTGAAAATGCCCTAACTTCCTCATCTTTGAACGAGTAAGTCTTGGGAAATCTCAACTAGAAGGTTTTGATTCTCGAAGTTTGTCGGGCGCCATTGAGGCCGCGATTGCCGTGGCGACGCCGCTGCGACCGCCGCTGTGGTTGTAGTTCGGTTTGATTGGCGCCTACGACTTTGCCGGCGCTTTACCTCGCCAAGGTGGCACAAAATTTTGTTTGTTCGTGGTTTGTCGCCGGCTGGCCTCTTTCTCGCTTTCTTCCTTTTAAGGAACCTTTCGCCTTGCTCTCCACGAACTTTCAAGTCCTTCCATCGCATGATGGTGCCGCCCCCATTGCTTCGAAAGCACGCCTATTGATAAATTATCGCGGCAAGTCCGAGGATGAATTCCTCTCATATCGGATCCCGGCAGCTTCATTGCCTTGTTACGAATCGCTTAACAAAAATATCCACAGCTTCTCCATTCTTCGCTGCCGAGTAATGTTCCAATGGATACCTCGGTATCGCCATCAAAGAAGTTGGAGAGAAACAAGGACTCCATATCGCCCCACCGTTGATGCTCCCCGCTTAAGACGGCGGTACCAATCGGCAGCCCACGGCGGTGCCAACGAATGACCGAACCATCGTGGGTTCATTGCCGTAAATAACCCCGAGGTGCGATTTGAAGTAAATCAAGTGTTGCGTCGGGGAACCCTTACCACAAACGGTGTAAAGTTTATTAAGTTAAACTTTGAAGGGTATGGGATTGATTCCCACCCCTCGGTATGGGCAAGGGATACCCGCCTTCTTCACTTCTTGGGCGGAAATTAACGAAGTTAATTTTACTCGAGGTCTTTAATCTTCTCGCTTCATGAGCAACAGCAGCCGCGCGGTTCAGAGGGTTATCATCTTCGGTGCTTCCTCCCGACCGAAGTCGCCGCCATCTTGATCAACGCCGACGTGTTGACTTGATTCTCCTCGATGCTTTGTTAAAGCTTGATCTGTTGGTCATGCATTTCTCTCATCGTCTGCATGGCCAACTCCATTTCTAATTTGAAGTTTTCGTTGCTTATTCAACGCCGCCCAAAGATCTTGGCCACCTGACTGCATCGATCATAAGCGCTTTCGGGTTGTCCGTCACTAGAAGTCGTATTGTCGGATGCCATTGCCGACCCGGCCCGATACTTCATCCTCTCAAGGTAGCCCTCTCAAGAGCTTGTCGTAATTGGACCGCCGAATAGTCCCGACCGCAAACGAAGTTAACCGCTATGGCGCGCTGAATAGCCCTTGACGATGGTTCTTTGCTAGTCATATTATTAGTGACCTCTCGCAATTCATCCTCTCGATGCCATCCTTCAAGGAATCTCCTTGACCTAGGTTTTGGCGTGTTGGTGCTAAGTCTCAAAGACCGAGACTCGCTCGAGTTTCTTGATGGCAATTGCACTCGAGAGCACCGCCTTGATGAGCTTAGAGCACAAGCATGACCGTTAGTCCGGGAGAACCTCTTCGAGATTTCTTCGCACTTCGCACGGTAATACGTACCGCCGGTATGAGTACCGAGCAACCCGCCGTAAGGCCGGCATGATCCTCTGTATAACGCTGTCGCCATCGACGAAAGCGCCTCCTTCCGAGAATGGACTCGCTCATCGAAACTACCGAAAGTGACTCGCTTTGACTTCGCTACGCTGAAGCGGAAGTCTCGGTGGACTCTCTGACTTCGACCTTTAGTCCGTTAGTGGGATCAGAGGAATTCTCCTATCCTTCTTGGAGCGGTGTGACCCCGCATGAGGAGTGACCCGTGATTCTTCTAGTGGACCCAAGCGATCTTTGATGGATGACCTGGTGGTCGTGGCCGTTGACGTTGCCACAAATTTGGATGCAAATGCCGTGGGTAATTTCGGCGTAGATGCAACTTTTGTCGGGGCGCTTACAATTTCTGATTTGAGCGCCTGGGTCGGAATTGGCTTGCCAATGGAGCTGGGTTTGGATGCCGGGTTCGTCGGAGTTGACCCGTCGACGGACTTGGGCTTCCAAACTAAGCGATTTGATGGCTTTTTGGCCACCTCCTCCTTTTTCAATTGGCGGGATCACACTCACGAAGGAGAGGATCGCCGGGATCACACTCACGAAGGAGAGGATCGCCGGGATCACACTCACGAAGGAGAGGATCGCCGGGATCACACTCACGAAGGAGAGGATCGCCGGGATCACACTCACGGCGAGAGGATCGCCGGGATCACACTCACGGCGAGAGGATCGCCGGGATCACACTCACGGCGAGAGGATCGCCGGGATCACACTCACGGCGAGAGGATCGCCGGGATCACACTCACGAAGGAGAGGATCGCCGGGATCACACTCACGAAGGAGAGGATCGCCGGGATCACACTCACGGCGAGAGGATCGCCGGGATCACACTCACGAAGGAGAGGATCGCCGGGATCACACTCACGAAGGAGAGGATCGCCGGGATCACACTCACGGCGAGAGGATCGCCGGGATCACACTCACGGCGAGAGGATCGCCGGGATCACACTCACGGCGAGAGGATCGCCGGGATCACACTCACGGCGAGAGGATCGCCGGGATCACACTCACGAAGGAGAGGATCGCCGGGATCACACTCACGGCGAGAGGATCGCCGGGATCACACTCACGGCGAGAGGATCGCCGGGATCACACTCACGGCGAGAGGATCGCCGGGATCACACTCACGGCGAGAGGATCGCCGGGATCACACTCACGAAGGAGAGGATCGCCGGGATCACACTCACGGCGAGAGGATCGCCGGGATCACACTCACGGCGAGAGGATCGCCGGGATCACACTCACGGCGAGAGGATCGCCGGGATCACACTCACGGCGAGAGGATCGCCGGGATCACACTCACGGCGAGAGGATCGCCGGGATCACACTCACGGCGAGAGGATCGCCGGGATCACACTCACGAAGGAGAGGATCGCCGGGATCACACTCACGGCGAGAGGATCGCCGGGATCACACTCACGGCGAGAGGATCGCCGGGATCACACTCACGAAGGAGAGGATCGCCGGGATCACACTCACGGCGAGAGGATCGCCGGGATCACACTCACGGCGAGAGGATCGCCGGGATCACACTCACGGCGAGAGGATCGCCGGGATCACACTCACGAAGGAGAGGATCGCCGGGATCACACTCACGAAGGAGAGGATCGCCGGGATCACACTCACGAAGGAGAGGATCGCCGGGATCACACTCACGGCGAGAGGATCGCCGGGATCACACTCACGGCGAGAGGATCGCCGGGATCACACTCACGGCGAGAGGATCGCCGGGATCACACTCACGGCGAGAGGATCGCCGGGATCACACTCACGGCGAGAGGATCGCCGGGATCACACTCACGGCGAGAGGATCGCCGGGATCACACTCACGGCGAGAGGATCGCCGGGATCACACTCACGGCGAGAGGATCGCCGGGATCACACTCACGGCGAGAGGATCGCCGGGATCACACTCACGGCGAGAGGATCGCCGGGATCACACTCACGGCGAGAGGATCGCCGGGATCACACTCACGGCGAGAGGATCGCCGGGATCACACTCACGAAGGAGAGGATCGCCGGGATCACACTCACGGCGAGAGGATCGCCGGGATCACACTCACGGCGAGAGGATCGCCGGGATCACACTCACGGCGAGAGGATCGCCGGGATCACACTCACGAAGGAGAGGATCGCCGGGATCACACTCACGGCGAGAGGATCGCCGGGATCACACTCACGGCGAGAGGATCGCCGGGATCACACTCACGAAGGAGAGGATCGCCGGGATCACACTCACGGCGAGAGGATCGCCGGGATCACACTCACGGCGAGAGGATCGCCGGGATCACACTCACGAAGGAGAGGATCGCCGGGATCACACTCACGGCGAGAGGATCGCCGGGATCACACTCACGGCGAGAGGATCGCCGGGATCACACTCACGGCGAGAGGATCGCCGGGATCACACTCACGGCGAGAGGATCGCCGGGATCACACTCACGGCGAGAGGATCGCCGGGATCACACTCACGGCGAGAGGATCGCCGGGATCACACTCACGGCGAGAGGATCGCCGGGATCACACTCACGAAGGAGAGGATCGCCGGGATCACACTCACGGCGAGAGGATCGCCGGGATCACACTCACGGCGAGAGGATCGCCGGGATCACACTCACGGCGAGAGGATCGCCGGGATCACACTCACGGCGAGAGGATCGCCGGGATCACACTCACGAAGGAGAGGATCGCCGGGATCACACTCACGGCGAGAGGATCGCCGGGATCACACTCACGGCGAGAGGATCGCCGGGATCACACTCACGGCGAGAGGATCGCCGGGATCACACTCACGGCGAGAGGATCGCCGGGATCACACTCACGAAGGAGAGGATCGCCGGGATCACACTCACGAAGGAGAGGATCGCCGGGATCACACTCACGGCGAGAGGATCGCCGGGATCACACTCACGAAGGAGAGGATCGCCGGGATCACACTCACGGCGAGAGGATCGCCGGGATCACACTCACGGCGAGAGGATCGCCGGGATCACACTCACGAAGGAGAGGATCGCCGGGATCACACTCACGGCGAGAGGATCGCCGGGATCACACTCACGAAGGAGAGGATCGCCGGGATCACACTCACGAAGGAGAGGATCGCCGGGATCACACTCACGGCGAGAGGATCGCCGGGATCACACTCACGGCGAGAGGATCGCCGGGATCACACTCACGAAGGAGAGGATCGCCGGGATCACACTCACGAAGGAGAGGATCGCCGGGATCACACTCACGGCGAGAGGATCGCCGGGATCACACTCACGAAGGAGAGGATCGCCGGGATCACACTCACGGCGAGAGGATCGCCGGGATCACACTCACGGCGAGAGGATCGCCGGGATCACACTCACGGCGAGAGGATCGCCGGGATCACACTCACGGCGAGAGGATCGCCGGGATCACACTCACGAAGGAGAGGATCGCCGGGATCACACTCACGAAGGAGAGGATCGCCGGGATCACACTCACGGCGAGAGGATCGCCGGGATCACACTCACGAAGGAGAGGATCGCCGGGATCACACTCACGGCGAGAGGATCGCCGGGATCACACTCACGGCGAGAGGATCGCCGGGATCACACTCACGAAGGAGAGGATCGCCGGGATCACACTCACGGCGAGAGGATCGCCGGGATCACACTCACGAAGGAGAGGATCGCCGGGATCACACTCACGAAGGAGAGGATCGCCGGGATCACACTCACGGCGAGAGGATCGCCGGGATCACACTCACGGCGAGAGGATCGCCGGGATCACACTCACGAAGGAGAGGATCGCCGGGATCACACTCACGAAGGAGAGGATCGCCGGGATCACACTCACGGCGAGAGGATCGCCGGGATCACACTCACGAAGGAGAGGATCGCCGGGATCACACTCACGGCGAGAGGATCGCCGGGATCACACTCACGGCGAGAGGATCGCCGGGATCACACTCACGGCGAGAGGATCGCCGGGATCACACTCACGGCGAGAGGATCGCCGGGATCACACTCACGGCGAGAGGATCGCCGGGATCACACTCACGGCGAGAGGATCGCCGGGATCACACTCACGAAGGAGAGGATCGCCGGGATCACACTCACGAAGGAGAGGATCGCCGGGATCACACTCACGAAGGAGAGGATCGCCGGGATCACACTCACGGCGAGAGGATCGCCGGGATCACACTCACGGCGAGAGGATCGCCGGGATCACACTCACGGCGAGAGGATCGCCGAGCGGTGAGATCTACTAGGAGAAATCACGCTATTCTCAGAGTCAATTCGAAGTTCGCTTACCTCGCGGTTTGTAGATCGGACGTGCTCGCCGGTGCTCGAATCGTAAGGCCGACGGCTCGTGGATCTCGCGAGGGCTCTCTCAAGAATATCGAAAATCCAATCTCCAAAAATCCACCGGAATCGAAAGCACCCCCAACTATTTATAGGAAAACAATAGAGGGGCTTTTGGTCGGCCGACACCATTGGTGTCCGCCATTGGCCGGACACCAAACGGTGTCCGGTTTCGCCGGACGCCGCTTTGGCTTCGGTTTGGTTTTCGACTTTTCGCGGACATTCGCTCCGCTCTTGTCGCCGCCGCTCTAAGTCCGTGCTTGGTTCTCTTGATCGGTTTCATCCCGCCAACGGTTTAAGTGACGATCGGTCAATGTTCAACCGATCTCGCCGACGCTCAATCCGACGATCTCTTTAAAGCTTCGCTTGTTGGATTCATTCCATAACACGTAGCCTCGTTGATTCAGACGCTGTCGACCCACTTTGTGTGTTCGCCAATTTGCTTTATGCGCGCCGGTTTTGTCGAATGGGTTGTTGGTTGTTAACCCACCGTCACGAGTTTCGTTCGGGCACTGATAAGCAATTTTTAACGCCTACAATCATCTCTTCCTGCATTACCGCCATCTAACCTAGGCTAGATAGTGCTTCGACACATTCTTTGGAACCGAGTAAGAGTCCAGAGAAGATATGAAAGAATGATATGATGATGATAATGAAGAGTAAGAGACAGTGTGCAATAGAATATCTAGAAGGACAAGATCCTTTACCCTTTCGAAGGGCAATTGAAAGATCATCAGTAGTGGTAGTACTTGGCTATACGCCAACATATTCACTAACTTGTAAGTCTGACCCTTGGTTGGAGGTGGATTCTGGCACATATTTGGAAGTAGTACGTCATGTATAAATATGGACAGGCTCAGCAAATTTAGATGGCGGATCAGCTTGCACAATAGGCTCGAAAGGAGTACAGACAATTATCTCCTGAAAAATAAGAAAATCATAATCATTCTAAGCATGTGAGGGTGTATCAAAAGCAACGTGTCCTGGTTTGTTTTCAAAGAATGTAACTGATAATCACATTTTTATTATATGTTTATACCCTCATTATCTATTTTATTTAAATAAAAATATCACTAATAACATATTTTTCTCTTAATTTGCAGGTTAATGAAGAATCAGTGAATAAAAGCCAAAAAGAACTCAATTTCCCCATTTTCTAACCTCTTATTGAAGCCCGAGATTAAACCAAGCAATCTACACAAGCCGAAGAAACAAGGATCGAAAATGAAATGAAATCAAGTCAAAATCATATTCGGGATGATTAGTTGCAAAGAAACGACGATATCTCCCAATCCGGAAGGCGAAATTTAACATATAATATATGAAAATCGCCTATCTCGACGAGACGAAGCCATCTGTCAAGTCAGATTTTTGATACTAGTATCGATACCCATATCGATACCCGTATCGATACCCTCTTACGATTCAAAGGCTGAAATTAATTAACTTGGGGATCAAATTTAATCCAATAGTTGATATTGATTGTAATACTCTATAAATAGGGATAGAGGATGAGGGGTGTGAGTGTGAAATATTTTGTAATAACTCCTTTTGGAGAGGAGGGTTACTCTTAATTGAGAAGACCTTCCAAATTTGTAACTTTTAATTGCAATTAATAAAAAATATTTTCACCCCTTCATATTTTCTTTTCTTCTCTTTGTCCAAGGATGAAAAGAGGATGAAGATGAAGATAAGATGAAGATGGGGATTTGCCTTTTATTCCTTTCTTTTCTTTTCTTGTAATATTTTTTACTTGCTTATTTTAATGCTTTGTAGTGTAGATTTACTTTCATGTCATTACTTTCATGTCTTTACTTTCATGTATTTACTTTCTTGTCTTTATTTTTTCAAGATTTATTTCTTGTATTTATTTTGTAGCTTAGATTTTATTTTCTTGCTCTATTCACCTTGAGGCTAGAACCCTCTTGGGATTAATTTTTATTTTATTTTATTTTCTTTTTTTTTGATTCACCTTGAGACTAAAACCCTCTAGGAATCACCCTCTTCTAAGATGTGGAACTAATATTTGTGGGAATTCTAGAAATTGCATAAAACTAAGCTTTATTTCTTTCATAATTTGTGAATCATTCTCTTATACTTAAAATGATCATATTTAGGATAATTAACTAGAGAACTAATTGGTAGAAGAAGAATTTGATAATCTATACTTATCTTGAATGGTTTGATAGGTTATGCTTATAAATTCTAGAATTACTATCTAGTTATTGTTCTTTTCATGAGTATTAATTTTACTTGGATGATAATTTAATAGGTTATATTTTTCTTGAGTGGTTTGATAGTCTATACTTAATAAATCTAGAGTAGAATGTGATAAAAAGAGAATGGTTCATATTTTAAGTGAGATTAGTTTAGTGAATTCAATTCTAGATTCCTCATATTTTAATTGAATCCTCATTCTTTACCTTCTTGATTTTCCTCTTTATTCTTGATTTTCATTTGTTTATTTTATTTTTCCTCCATTTATTCATCATTCTTTCTCCTCTCTCAATCTTGTTTTGATTTTATTTGCACATATCTCTCCACAATCCATCACAATTCTTCTATCACACTCCTAATTGTCACACACACAACATAAGAACCAATTTTGATTAACTCTTACAATACCTTCCTCGTGGGATCGATAGCTTTTTATACTATAACTTGATAGTTGTATACTTGCAACTTTAAGTTCATACATATTATTTACGTACCTATCAGTAACATCGGCTGAAACAATGTAACGAGCTAGAGAAAAGCAATAACATCTATATCCTTTTTGAGTTTTAGAATATCTAACAAAGATTCCTGAAGAGATTTCGAATCTAATTGTGTCCTTTGAGTACTGTGATTGTGAATGAAGCATAGAGAATCGAAGATCTTAGGGGTTAAAGGAAAAGGCTCACTATCAGGGTCTAAAAGAGATATATGGGTTTTATTCTGTAAAACAGATGATGGAAATCTATTAATTAGATAACATGCACTCAAAACATCATCGCCCCAAAAATGCTTTGGAACCTCTCGATGAAACACCAATGTTTGAGCAATTTCTAGCAAGTGCCTATTTTTGCGCTCAACTACCCCATTTTTTGAGTTGTGTAAACACAGAATGATTGATGTACAATTCCATTTTCTTCTAAAAAATTTGTGAAGGATTTGTCAAAATATTCTTTAGCATTGTCTGTCCTCAAAATTTAATAGAAGCATGAAAATGATTTTTAATTTTAGCATAAAAAGCTCTAAAAACAGAGAATAATTCATGAGTTTTCAATAAATAGACCTATGTCATGCGAGAAAAAGCATCTACAAAACTAATAAAATATCTGAAACCAAGTTTTGACAAAACAGAACAAGGACCCCATATATCTGAATGCACCAAATCAAACGGGTTACTGACCCTTTGATAGGACTAAGGTAGGACGCTCGCTGGTGTTTTCCTAGTTGACATAACTCACAATCCAAAGCCTTGACATGACGTAGATCTAAAGTTATTGTTTTGAGAATAAAAAGGTGGAGTGACCAAACCAACAATGCTGATCAAAGGTGATGTAGAGGTGATACAAGCAAGTTGGTCTGAAGTAAGGTCCAGCTCATATAGGCCACTCTACTCACGTCCTGTGCCAATCGTCTTCCTCGTCCCAAGTGCTTGAAAAATACAATGTGTAGGAAAAAATATTACCGTACAACTTAATACTTTAGTAATTCTACTGACAGACAAGAGATTAAATAGAAAGCGAGAAAGATATAACACAGATGAAAGGGGAAAAGTAGCAGAATCGGCAGAGCCGATTCTTTCTACGGGTGTATTGGAATCGTCATCTAAAACTACAGAAAAATGAAGTTGAAGGTGTGCAAAAGACAGTATACCTCGGTCCCCAATCATGTGGTCAATCATCCCTGAACCCAAGTACGTGACGATGATGATGTAAGACAAGCAATAGGGTTACATAACTAGGTAGATGTGACTATAGCGGGGGAGGACTGCATCTTTTAAAACTGTTGGAATAGCTGTAGTTGAAAATTCTCAAGGTCGCAACGCGTCTGATCATCTAAGGGACTCTCCTAGGTAGCTACATGCGCATTCCGAGGCTATTTGCCCCGCAGCCAAGGACAATTGAACTTCATATGACCCGCTTGCTTGCAGTAATGACAGTAATCAAAGGAATTATCTATGATGACTCCTCGTGAACTATCTCCTCATCCTCCACGTGCTCCAAAGCATCCCCTACATCTGGGCTCACCTCCACGACCTGAGAAACTACCCCCTCAGCCTCCTGTCTATCCTCTGTTGGATACTAAGGCAGATCGATCAAATAAGGTGACCGGAGGTGTAGATGAGATCATAGGAGTCACCCATTTTAAGAAGTGATAAGTCTCTGCAAGTGAGGAGACTGCTGTACCGCTTAATACCTGTGGTCGTGCTGAATGATAGATAGGGTGTAGAGTCCCCAAGAAGATTAAGACCATCAACTGATCCCACTGATCTTGCATCTGCTTTATATTTGATGTACTAGGAAAAATCTGTCGAAACTCCTCAGCTAGTCGATTAAACTCTACATAATGTCCATCTAATGCCGGTTCCTCCTGCTTCATGCGAAAGATCTCCTAAATGAGATTGCAAGCTCTATTCACATGTCCTGATCCTGAATATAACCGCTTAAGTATGCCCAATCTTCATGGTCTGACAATGAAGCACCAAATCCTAAATCTGTGGCTCCATTTTGTTGATGATCTGTCCATGAAGTATCTCATCATCGTTGTCCGCTCAGTCATCGAATCAGGAGGACCTTCTGTCAAGTGTTGTGTCTTTCAATGCCCCGCAACATGAATCCCAATCAACTACTTCCATTGGAAGTAATTATCACCATCCAACTTCTAGTCAGTAATTTTGGTAGACATCACCTCCGAAGTGGTCTTCACAGAGGCCTTTGCCACATCCTTCGGATTGGAAGCCATCAATCAAAAAAGAAGATCCTCCAGTTCACAGACAATCTTAACAAATGCAACAAACAAATCAACCTCCAACAAGCTCCAACGAGTATCAGCGAAATCAATCAACAATGAAAACTAGCACATCCAACAAACAATTCCAACCAACTAATCTCAAGCAAATCTGACAACAATTCCAAGGGGAAACCGATAAAAGATTATTATTTTTTTTGAACCTTGGCGGCTAGGGTTTCTCTGTTTTATTTCCCTTTTTTTTTTGGGCTAACCTAGGTTTTTTAGAGAACTAGCCAGGCAATTGCAGGTATGAGATGACGGGGTTCGGGGTTGTAGGATTGCAGGAAAAATGAGGCCGGGTTGGCGGCAGCAGCAGCGACGAGGGTCAGGGGCGGCACTAGCAGCGAGGTCGGGACGGTGTGGGGGAGCGGAGTCGAGGGCGGCAGAAATAGGAATTAGGTCAGGGTTTGGCCGTTTGGGGTTGGGTTAGAGGCTCGGGTTTGGCTGCTGGGACATTAGGTTAGGGTTATTTTGAAGAGGAGAGGATTGGCTCTGATACCATGTTAACTGGGTAATCCGCGAGAATGAATTGTCCCTCTCCTCTCAAGTCTTATTAATAGTACTAGGATTATAAAATAATTTGACGTTAACAAATGTGGGACTAAACTAAATATAGGAAATGACTCTCAACATACCACAAGCTTAAAAACAAAGATCATTAGAAAAGAATATTAAGAATCATGCCCAGCAACAATTACTAGTAATATGAAATAAAACAATGAGCGCATCAGTATATTTCATAATCATTTATTGATCATACCAATAAGACACGTAGATCTAGTACACACAAGAACCACAAATAAAACCAAAGAATTACTGGAAAAATGGAAGTAGAATTATAAAGGAGATAACAAAAGAAAATTCAGATGGCCCTGAAACCTCAAGTCTCTAACATAAACGTCTAAGCATGCAAGCAGTCTACTGATTCACAACAACAGACGACAAACAAACAAGAAAATGAAACCCACATAAAGACATGTATATATTGTGTGTGAGAAGTAACAGTTGTTAGGCTGAGCTATCTACCCATCAGCAATAAGCAAAACCCTAGGCAGAAATCGAGAAACACATAAGACGAGAATTATTGGGATGAGAAACAGAGACGCTAAAAGAACAGGAAAAGGTGAATCTTTTGCGGATGAGGAAAATTTAGACAAGGTGCATTTAGTTAATTATAAATTTGACATTAACTAAGCACATAACAAGTCAGAGTACACACATACTCCTTCGGCATGAGAATACAATGACATCTCTGTTTAAAAAATCTACTTAAACAGTTTCAGATTTTTATGCACTATGGATATAAAGTTCTAGCTATGATGACTGAAATTGGTTCATGAATGCTTGACTAAAAATTTTGAGTCTGTCTTATGGGCCCTTTACTTAACTTCTAAACATCATGGACAAAATTAGATAAGATATTGATTATTGACTTGCACTTATGTCCACATGTACTATTCTTTAATGAGCCTCGTATATGTTAAACTTGTAAAGCTATCAGGAGGTAATCAAGAGGGGGAAGCCATCATTGCTTTCCAATGACAAAGAACAGATATGTGAGAGATAGAAATGAATGCACCATGGCTCAAGTTAGTCAAGACTCTAATTCTGCGACCGAGAAACCTCTAGCGTATGGACATCCAATCTTGTATCAGACATACTAAATAATAAGGGAACACATTAGATTAAGAAAATGACCTTCAAAGTTTGATTGCCATCTATATAGTT